>JBBPDE010000002.1:10576073-10588962 GCA_037974605.1 Nannopetersius ansorgii
AAAATACAATCCCCTTGGTGAAAGTATTTTGCGCAATAACATGACAGTCAGGGCAAAGGAAAGCTAATGAAAATGGTAAAAAATTAAACACAGATTTAAAATTTGTTCTGGGGTTGTATTAAAAAAGTCAAGGAAAACTGCAGAGAATTTACTCTTGGATTTACAGTTTGATTATAGGAGCTAGAATAATATTTACAGGAGGTAATTTTTTTCCTAAATGCAATGGCAATTATGAGCAGTTAAAGTCTGTATGCAGTAATATAAGCTTTGCCACATCGGTTTTATGTGGCCAAAACATTATTTAAAAATTAAACACTATTATTTAAATACACATTATTTGTAATCACTGAAAAGTATAAGACTGGTGCCTCACACTGTAATGAAGTAGTTGTGTCGGGAGAAAAGATGCATTTAGACCAGATTGTATCAAAACACTCTTATAAACAACAGTCACAAATTCCTGATTATGCCTTTTAGGACTGTTAGTGTTGTATTACAATATTGCCTTTCTATAAACACCACAAGCTGTCAATTATATCCCCAGAGGCATATTATTATTAGGCTGTTAATTCTGTAATCATTAGTAAATTGCTCATAGCACTCATGATACTGTCAGCAAAAATGTGATCTCTGAGATGTATATTTAATTGTTGGTTTATTATGTTTAGCTTTTATTTTCTCTATTTTGCCTTTTCAACATTTGAATCTCATCCAAATATTACTGAAATAAGCTTCTCTCATAACGCTTACACCACAAACACACAGTGTCCATACAGCCTCTGATGATGCTCGATCTCTGTTAAACCCCCTCAGAATATGTGAAAATGTACTGTTTAACATCAACCATCGCTTCCCCAGAGAATAAACAGCTTATGATCGCGCTGTTATTGGCTGCACCTGTTTTTGTTTTTTTTGCTCGTTTTTTCCATCGGTGCCTCCTCGAGTGGGGTAAATAACCCCGCTCATGTGGAACAGATGTCCGCTCGTGTCCATAATGCGATTTTGCGAGTACGTCGTTTCTTCCATAACTCGACACGATAATGTGGGTTAATCTGTCGTTTCACAGCCGGCCTACCTGGCCGTGAGTGGACGGAGGCCTGTTTCTCCTCATCATCAGATCACACAGCCAGGCAGGCCTGCGTGACGAGACTGTGTGTTTCCACCGCTGCCCACGGTGCGCGCAGGAGACACGACGGGCGCGCGCGCTGCGGATACACGGACCGAATACGTGTGCGGGATTTCGGAAAAATGTGTATAATGCCTAAAGCATTTTATTAAACGGAGTGCAAACAGATCGAGAGGAGAAGATGAAACAGAAGGTCTTACTTTTTCCGTGCAGCCCGGACGCAGGCGCTCCAGTAACCGGCACAACACGACCCCGTCCTTCAACGCGCCCTGCAGGAACCCGTCCGGATCCGACACGGTCTTCTTTGGGGACTCCAGGACCCCGAGCGTGATGAGCCATGTCACCGTTTGCTCGGCCGGATTCATTCTCACACTTGTCGATGTCACCTTCCAGCCGTGTGTTTTTGTTATGCGTAGGCGTGTGTATGTGTGTGTTTGTGTGTTTTCCTATGGAAAATGGAAGCCGCGGTTGATCAGCCAGTCGCCGTTGAATGAAGCACCATCTTCTTCCTCCATTAGGGGGGGCGCGGCGAAAGGTCTCCCAGGCTGAAGGTGCGCTCTCCGGCCGCCCGTGCGTTCAGATGCTTTTCCAGCAGTTCGACGGAGCCGTTTCCTTTCCTGTCAGTCCGGAGCTCACCGGAGACCCACCAGCACCGCACTGCACTCGACCCGCAGCCTCCGCCTCGGCGCGTCTTCCGGCAGATGACATCACTCAGTCGGCCCGGCCCGCTCGACCACTCTCTGATGAGCTGGAGACGCGTCTGCGCGCAGCATCGCTTTTTCACAGGCACTGTCTCTTCACATCACAAAAACAGACGAGACCAGCCTGGTTCCGATCAGCCTCTCCTGGCCTGAGTTTAGAAGATCACCCCATCTGGCTGATAATCATGATCACCTAATGAACACGAGCATGTAAATCTGCTCTGGTTATTTGCAAAAGCATATCATGCAAGTGTTGGCCTTATTATAACACCCCATATTCTTACAATACAAGCCTGTTTTGTTTCTTTTCTTTTATTGGTGCTGTTGCAGTACTACAGTTCTCCGCAAGGTGGTACTGCCTAACATGCAATAATACGTAAGGATATTGAGATCACTGGGCATGCAAGGCTGATAACAGTTCAGTGTTTGAGTTTAGTAGTTGGCTTAATCCAAAGCAAATCAGAAAAATAGTTCAAGCACTTAATGTGTTACGTTGGCAGCAACAGACTGATGTATTTCGAAGTGAGAAACTCTTGGAATAAATGTCTGACAAAGTCTCAAAACAAGGCCTTCTTAAACAGGTAGGAAACAGTAATAGCTGAAGAAATGGGGGTCTGATTAAAACAGATTCATGTAGATTATCACAATATTTTACAAAGGATTGTGACCCACTTTCACATTCATTCTGTTTTTTACAGATGGACTTCTTTCATTAGAATCAGAATTAGAATAAGAAAGCCTAATTGATCCTGGAGGAAATTGCTTATGCAAAGACTGTACAGACACAATGACACAAAAAAAGGAACACATATTTAAATATAATTCAAATAAGTCAAAATAAAAGTCAGAATAAAACTCGAAAAACACAAAACACAAACTCGTGTTTAGCACTCAATACACTATGCCATGGTCACAAAATGATAAAAAAAATAATAAAATTACTGCTGAAGCAGTTTTCTAGTTAACACAAATGCTGGTTTGGAGTTGCACCCTATACCAAGTCTGTTATAACATGCAATATTGACAGAAGTAGTGATATTTCACACGATAATACTATTGCATAAGTAGTGACATGAATAGTTACATAAGTGACATAAGTAGTAATATTGCACATGGTAAGACTACTGCACACAATAAATAATAAACAAATTGCACCCAGTGATAATGATTTAGCACATCATAAGTAATTGCCTGTCTATGTAGCAGTAGGTTTCATGATTGGAATGTAATTTTTCAACTATTGGGAGATCCTCAGACACAGATTCAGCCCAGTCTTATCGAATTGAATTACAGACTCCTGTACCATGTTGATATAAATACCCCGTTCAGTGAATTTACTTGATTCAAATGTGCACATAATTTCGAATTAAATTATATTACAGGCACACTGCATTTTGCCAAAACTGAATAAACTGAAATGCGGAATCGTACTGAAGTAATAGTTCCTCCATGTGGAAATGATGCATGATTCGAGTCAAGTAAATTCAATGCATCACTTTTTTGTGCACAGCATCACCTGACCGACTACCTAGAGGAATCTAAGGTCCCAGCGGGTCACCATGGATACCAGAGGAGGTTCAAAGAGCTTCTCTAGGGTGTTGAGGTGGGAGAACCTGTACTCCTGGGGCTGGTGGAACAGAATATCATGTGTTAACAGGCCTGCCTTGGGACAAACATCACCAGGAGCTGTAACCAAGAAAGCACCCGCAAAGACCCTCTCAATGCATGCTTAAGGTGCTCCCTGTCATATTCTGTGTTTAACAATGTCTTCTAACTCACTGACATACCTCTGTCATGCTATTAAAGCACAAGCCCATGTTTTCTGTCTTTTCTGATGCTCATATATTGTGAATGGATGAGTTATAAAACGTGTCAGTAGTGAAAGCACCAATTCAGCATCTGTCATAACAATTACCCCTAATGGAAACACGGCATTGTTCTATTAATGGACATAATTTGTCCTGACAACATATGACAGCTTTCTTTGCAATTATAAATGTAAAAAATCTCTTTTTTTCTGATTAAAGTTATTTCCCCCAAATATTGAAGCCAAAAGACATACAGTTCATGATTCTAACATTTGCACTTAAAAATATTACTTCAACACAACTGCTGTCTTTCTGGTCACTTATTTTAATGAGGCATATTTTACTCAGTCATACTCGTTTGACACATTCTATCATATAAAGGGCATCTCTTTTGCATTTAAACGTGTACACTTTTTTTCTCTGATGTAATAGGGTGTAGATCTGAGCGAGTGCATGATCATTTGTGAGAGCCACTAAGAGGTTGTGAACATTGTTATTGATTTTTGTCACTACTTAATGACTCCTTCTCCTTGATTTATCATAATGCAGTATCTGTGCACTCCACTTCTGCGTCCTCATGTGTAGGAGATATAATAACACCATAACTCACCATCTTCTACCATAAACAGATACACATATAAACCTGCATGTATCATTAAACAAACACAAACACAGTGTCAGGGGCTTGATGCAATCTCTGGTGTGGATGTGTCATCCTGCACACTCCTTTTGCATTCAGATAAGCTTCTATTCCAAAAAAATGTAAAGTCTCTCTCTTTCCCTCCCCACCCTCTCTCTCTCTCTCTGTCTTTCTTTATCTGTAATCATTCTTGGCCACAATTTCTTGGTTTCGGTATGTGATGACTTTCCTCCCCAGGTGTGGCTCTTTCTCTGTTCAATAGAGTGGCTGATTGCTAAGAGGTCAGTTAGCAGTGCATTATCTATTTGAACCTCTGTTTTTAACCATGAATATCTGGTGAAACAGTGGAACAGAGGTTATTTCAATTTTAAACAGGTTTGGGTGCTAGAAATTCACGCATGCCTCCACTGACATAGAACTCCTGCAACCATGACATGTTGCACTAAAGGTAAATATAAAAAAGTTAAATATATCATGATTATCACATGAGCTGTGATTTGGTAAAAGTTAATTATTTTTCAGATACAGGTCGTTTGATTTCATTAAGCCTTTGATTAAGATTTAATTAAGTCTAACTAGCGTATATTTTATCTGACATCAGCTTCACAGTGATTACTGAGAGATAGCTGTTAAGATTATCAACTGAGTAATACTTTCCTATTTTTACCTTTGTTATTAGTTATAATTTAATTGAAATTGTTCGTATGTATCTCTGCAGTGAATAAGAGCCACATAAACAGGTGCCAAGGCTCATTTCCATGGACCATCAATAGCAACACTTACCCAGGGTGACCTTGTGCTAATTAGACTGTGTTGAAAACAAGAGTGAAATGGTATTATTTCAAACAGAAAGTGGAAATGTGGGACCGCTTGCTCATGTTCTCTTTATTTTGCAGTCTGGGAGGGTGTGTTGAATTTAAGGTCCCACAGGCCTCCCAGGAACACGCTGATCTCACACTGTCTCACTTCCCTTCGGCTTCACAGTGAAAAATCAATACGCAGACAAGCAAGTTGTGTCTCAGACAGTATCTCTGTAAATCTTCTCCTGCCTCTCCTGACGCATTTATGTGCTCCAGGCATTAGTATTCAGTTCCCTGCTTGTTTTTCTGTTTTCATTTAAGTAACGTCCCTTGGATCAGAAAACTCTTGAGAACTTGACTATACTCTATATGTCCAAAAGTGTGTAAACATCTATATTTCTTCTGAAATGCAGCATATTACTAGTTTAGCCCCCTCTTGCTGCAGCATCAGCTTGTATTCTTTTGGGAAGACTTTACACTACATGTCGAAACATTGCTGTAAGGATTTGATTGAATTTATCTGCAAGAGTATTGGTGAGGTCAGGTAGTTAGATCATTAGTACTACATAATTAGTTCTTATCCAGAGCGACGTACATCAGTGCTCAAGTCCACAACTGTTTCTTAAACCTGTAAACAGCATCAATCCACATCCACTATTTAACTGAAATATTGCAAATTTGGTGCACCTATACAACATCTGTCAAATAATAATCAGCCAACACCTGCCAAACGAAGGCCACTTTCTTGATCACAAATGCCACTCCAAGCCATGCCAATGCTTATGGATGGTGTTCACTCTAGAACATGCAGTTACACCTCAGCCCACAATCCAATGTGCAGTTACTTTAGAGCATCCCATTCTATAGGCAATGCATTTGTTTGTCTAAAAATGTTGCAGGTTTAATAAAGATTCCTAGAACACTTGTATGTCCAGAAGTTTCCAGAAACCATCACTGAAGAACATCCAGGTACTGAATTTTACAAACAGTCTGTGCAATATTTACACGGAAGCATTTCCAATTGAGTGGTAATTGACTTGAATTGAATTCTGAAGCAGCCACACATAAGCTTAATGCCACTATCTCCGATGCCAGTCATCAACTAAAGAGGGTATAAAGCTCTCCGGTACTGGACTGTGGAACAGTAGAACTGTTTTACATATGTTCCAATGTAAAGTCTTCCCAGAAAAGTAGGGACTGTTTTTTGCAGCAAAAGGGGAACATGTTTTATAGTAATACCCTATTGGTTATGACACATCGGATGAGTATTTTCTTTTGTCCAGACAAACTTCTGGACACAGAGTTCTCTATGTGTTGACGTCTGCTACTTTTATCATTAGGGTTTATGAGTCTTCTTAATGTGAAGAATAAAAAAGCTTAGAGAGGAAGATGTTTCTCCAGTGACTCTCCTTGCCTCCTCCCCTGCAGCCTCATTTGCTTCATGAAGCTCAGCCAGTGAGGAGCGCTTCTCTCGGCGCTGGAGGAGATAGGAGGAGCTGGTGGACGCAGTAATGAGTTAAGAAGAGTTGAGGAGGTGGTTGGAGGAGATTGGAGTTGTTAGGATCCCCCGCCCACCGCGCGCTCCACTGCTCCGTGTTTACGCACAGTGATGGAGAAGTGAAGACACTAACAGTATCATGTCTGTTTTTAGAACTAAAGGGAAAGCTGTTGGCACTGTTTCACATGTTTTTACGCACAGATCAGGTAAGTGCAACTTTCACAGTTAAAATGCCTTATTCATTTCGAGTAAGGCTAAAAATGTTTTGTTGTTTCGGAGTCTAATTATGGCCCCTTGAAGACTGTTTAGTTAAGAGAAGCTGACTCGGTCTGCGGGGGAAGATCTTGCCTCATCTCTTGTGAACTTGCCTAAAAGGGTCGGGAGGAGTGTCTCAGGTTTTTTTTAAACTGCTTGCTGAGTGGGGTTTCGTGAGCGTGGGTTTAGGGGCTGCTGGTTTTGTCAGTTGAACCGTTTTCCGGTCCTTGCAGTCTCTTTTCGGTTTTGCTTTTGTGGCCATGCGCGAAATATTCAAATCACAATATTCAAACTGAGACTTCCTCCGCTGTGCTTTGCGCAGGGCGGCTTCGCAGTGCGCAGTTATGAGCCCCTGCTGGAGGGGGTCACATCATGAGCACAGCGGCCTGGCCCCAGTCTGCACCTTTCCCTGAAGAGCCCGGGCACTTTCAGCGCTCTGAGGAGTGGAGTGAAGCCTGATGTGGACAGCTGGCCGTGCAGGCCAAGCCAAAAGTGAGGAGAAGCTGAATAAGGGTGGAGAAGGTGCTGCACACCATTAACCCCGTGGAGGACCTGCCTGAACGAGTGAGTGACCAGCAGGCTTTTATTTCACTGAATAACCAGTAGTGTACTGAATCTGCATCATGATTCACATGTGGACATTATTCCCACATGAACGAAACACATTTTTCCAACACAGAAAGTGAGACAATGGGTGTGTGTGGAAATGATCTGAACATTTGAATGAAGTAAATTCCATGCACTGCTTTGATAAACACGTTGATGTCTCCCTCTCTCTCTTTCTCTCTTACACACACATGCTACTCTAGTAACAGCAACACAGATGAGTCATTCTTTCAGACAGGAAAAGAGACAGTGAGAGGACAAAGACAGCTGTTGGGAGGTGTGTTAGAGAGGGAAAGAGATTAGTCTACACTTCGTGCTCATGTGGGGTCGGCAGTGAGATGTGGTGAGAGCTCAGAAAAATATTATGATGAACTTCCTCATTATGAGCTTCATCAGCCGTTGTTATTGCTTGAATAGCAGTCAGCTTGTGTGTTTCAGATTTTCCCCTCCAGAAGCTCCACTACTACAGAAGCACATTTCACCACTACTTGGTTCGGTGAAATGTGTTTGTAGATGATAAGCTTAGATTGCTTGAATGAAGAGATGGTGGTGGCAGATAAGTTATTCAGTGTAATGTAACACAGGCCTTTTGAGCCTTCAGTGTGAACACCATGACAGATTTGAACACAAAACTGAGACCACGTGACGCAACAAAGTGTCAAAGACATTGGTGTTACATCCGACTAGCATGATTATTGCACGCATGTGGGGTTCTTTGGGACAACCTGACCCTGGTCTTAAAGGAATTGTTTGTCGAAAATAAAATTTCCACAAATTCCCACTGACCCCGTGTGCAATTGATCACTCAAGTCATGTTTGGAGTCCAGAGCACTAGAAATCAATAGTTGTTCAAATAATTTCCATAAATGCGGCTCCAAAACTTCTCTCAACTTTTTACACTGCATCCAGCTCTCACTGTGCTAGTGAGGTGGTTTTTGAAACCATTCCCAGTTGTCTAAAAACAGTATGCTGTCTAAAATCAATTTGCTGGACAATTCCTTTAAGTAATAATTGATCATTTTATTAAGTTAGGTCATGTGTTTATTTTCCATTTGTACTGCTGTGGTATCTGTCAAACAATACAGTCTAGATCTGTGTCTAGATGAATACAGCCCAAACTGAAGTTAAGAAGAGTTTGCTTAATTTTTAAGACCTGATTAAGTTAAGCAGTGGCGCTAAGTTGTCTAACAAGGCACATTACTGCACATCTGTTGCATATGGAATGCCTTCTGAATATTGGATAATAAAAACGCCTGATTCCAGTTTTATTAGCAAATGGACGTTTTTTAAAACATCTGGAACCATAAGAAATGCATTGGAACCAGTTCTTCTTATTAGCCAGTAAAACTTTTACTTTTGAGGAATTTGATATTTAAAAATATTTAAAACATCTAGTTTAAAATGTCAGTTTGGACCATTACAAAGTAACTAGAAACTAAACTAGATGTTTTAAGTATTTTTTTATATTTTTAAATATTTTTTTAAATATTTAAAAAATATTTTTAAATATCAAATTCCTCAAAAGTAAAAGTCCATGGATCATTTAATACCATGGGTTATGCAGCAGTATGCTATGCAATAGATGTATAAATAAAGTACTATTCAAGAACAGAGTGCACTCACCTCACTTATTTACACTATGAAGTTGCTGGACAGTTGGATTAAAACCAGAATGATAAATCACAAGCCTGTTTGGAAAAAAAAAATTATTACATTCTGATGATTGCATGATTTTGATGGTGCACTGGATTTGAATACAATCATATAGTTTGAAATATTCTGACAGAGATTGTCAGCATCTTTTTGCTGCATATAGTATGTTCACTATAGAACATAAAATCACAACAGCTGATATAAAGACGTTTTGAAAAGTAAGCCCCTCATTTAGTTTCCATACTGCCTCCTCTGAGTTCCTTCTCAGTGGCTGTGAAGTTCTTCAGAGAGAGTGCTGTGTTCAGGAGTTCACAGCTATACTGCAAACTCTCTCTCTCAGGCCTTTTAAGTAGAGCTTTGAGTCGTGGCAGATGCTGAGCTGTAAGTGTGCTGGATGTGGTTTCAGGTTGTGTGGGTGTTGCAGTGGTACTGTACACATGTGCTTCAATTTAAAAAACACACAAACACACACACACACACACACACACACACACACACACACTCGTGCTAACCAGCATTCACTCACCTTGCACACGCAGTCATCCTTTCTTAGCTGCATGCGTGTGAACATGCGGTTTTGTTCAAGTGTTTTCAAAATAAGGCCCTTTGTGCTCCTTTACAGGTAAAGCAAGAAAAGTTTCTCTCCACTTTAATACAGGTATAGCTCTGTGCGGTATATTGTCTAAACCAGTATAACATAATATTGCTAAAGATTTGTATAGATATGTAGATTATTTGAAAGATAATATCCAATACATTTTGTCCCAAAAATTAATGATTAATAAGTGTGCTTTTCAGGGTTCTTTGCATAATGCCACAGATTCAACATTTTTGGTGTTCCAAGAAAACCATTATGCCTAGTGGTTTTCTACCATTAGTCGAGGGGAGTGTTTGTGTGCTGGCCATAGCAAGTCTGATGCTTTATATTATGACATTTAAAGATATACACAAGTTTGTACTCCCTCTTTTCGTTCCTCCTCTGGCTTCATCATATTGCTGAAATAAGTTAAGAAAGACTGAAAGGGTGGACAAAAAGTAGGGCATGCAGTCATGGTAGGATGCAGAGTGTTGTTTGTGCAAGTGAGGCAGAGAGAGATGTAAGGAGAGGGGGAGAGAAAAAGGCACACAGCAGATAGCAGAAGGCTCACCTGGGAAGCCTTGTTGTTGGAAGAGAGGGATGAGCCCAAGTCCTTAGTGACTGAGAGAGGAGAGATATAATGAAGCCAGAGGACAAGTGGAAAGAGGGAAGCTTATGCTCCGTAGGGAGAAGTGTGTTTGTGTGTGAGAGAGAGATGGCCGGAGGATAGAGAGAGATTGAGGGTGTAAGATAGAGATGTTAAGGTGTGGAATGGATTGACAAGGAGGCATATAGATAGATATGGCAGATATAGATATGATGTATCTGTCGGTGTCCGCCAGTTGGGATGCACTGATTAAAATATTTCCAGATAGTGATTCTGTCATCTGAGCTCAGCATGCAGAGCACTGATATGAGAGGGTATGTATTTCCTGGGAGTAAAATAATAACTTGTCCATAAGCTACACTGTAAATTGAATGTTTTAAACACATTTCTTTAACTTTGATGGCTTGAGCTATGCCCCTCTTTAAAAATGCAATGCGGAAAGCTTGACTATGGACTGAGCCTAGACTAAGCCTGGACTAAGACTATTGTTAGAAAGCGTACTCTTCTTTTCCTTCTCTAACAAAATATTTGTTGTACTCATAACCTAAACCTAATCTTGTAAATGGTGATATATCAAGGATTCGGTTGTAAAGGCAATGATTATAAATAGAACTATGACAGCTTAAAGAAACATGAATGCTTAAAAAGCTGCATGTTTAAACCACTCCCCTTTGATAGGTAACATATTAGATAAGTTACTATAAAGAGCCTTTTTAAAAAATGATTCTATAGCTCACCATTAACAGTTGTTACGAGTCAAAGAATCCTTTGTGCTATAGTATCCCTCACTCTAACCCTAACCTTAACTTCAGCCCAGCCCATAACTCTGGTACTAATCATAAGCCAAACGGTGCTGAGTCTCAAAAATGTTTGTTGAATGTCTGTGCAGTATTTATGGGGGCCTGTCTTGGTAAAGTGGTCCCAGCAAATAAACGTCGGGGTCTAAAACCTAAATGTAACATGATTATTCAAACCAAGTGCTCTCTTCTTTTTATATCTTGATGCTTTTTGTTATGTTACAGTCAAACTTTTAAATAATTTGTTCTCAGTTGGGGGACCAGCTAAACTAAACACTGTGGCATATTTAAAACATGTTACCGCAACGTGTTTAAAACCTAAACAATTCCTAAAAAAGGGATCATTCTCCCAGCCCCAAATTAAGCCTGAGCCCAAATGTAATATTCATGGCTGTCTAGACCACGATTACACTTAGTCTACACGGACAGAACAGGCATTATATTGTCTCCTGAATTGGCTAGTAGGTATTCCTTTTTCCCTCAACGATCAAGCAAAAATCAGTGATAACGGTGGGAAAGATTCGGTGTATGCAGTTTTTAAACAGTAGTTTTAGCAGTTCTCTTTAGGATTGTGCAAAATGTTATTGGTATTGTTCTAGTTCTTTTAAATAACTGCACAGATACAATTTCCCAACAGCTGTGATGAAGAAACAGTGTGAAATGTATCTTACTCACAGACCATTTAATAAGGTCGGTGCCATATCATTGCTGATAGCGATCAGAGCAAATACATCACAGGTCCATGGCACTAGAGTGTTCATATATTTATGTGCATGCTTGAGTAATGTCTTGTGTAATAGCAGACATGTGCCACAGACAGCATTCCACCCTAGTCTGCTTTATCATACATCCTCATCTGTTCCTCTGACAGCCTACAACCGTCACAGCAAATAACACATGACCTTTACTACAGACTGTTTCCTGTTCATTACGCGCGCACACACACACACACACACGAATATACTTAGGACATCAGTCACATATTACATAGTACACAGGCTAATCTGCTCAGATACACATTCAGACATACCAGAACACACAGACACATGCACATCTCCTAAGCTTCTCCTAATGAGGCATTCTGTCTTAATGTCCTTATTGTCCTTATTGCATTAGCATCATTGCCATGCGTATGGTACAGCATGACACACGGAATGATGATTAAGCCTCACTATAGTATTTTTCTATGTAGAATTTTATGAACATTGAGAAAAACATGTATTGCCTGCTTTAATTAAATTTAAGAAGTGTGTAAGATTTTATGGCTGTGCTAAAATATGTTGTGTTTTTAGGGCTGTGCACCAAGCTGTGTTTAAACCAAGCTGTTATTTTCACACTATCACTGTGCTCAAAGGTGGTCCTAATCACTGTTTCCTGCCCTGGGAAATCAGATGCACTTTTTAAACCATCATTAAAGGGAACTAGGGTCGTCAAAAAAAATCGATCGTCAGATATTAATCCATGCTAAAATTGAGTAATATCGGTAATAAATTTCAGTATCCTGACAAGCCTAAAGGGAACACCGTATGATTCAAATGAATGATACTTGTAACAGGGCTCCAGACAAATTAAAAACCTTAGGACCATTGGCTGCTTAACACAAAAAATTTGGGAGCCAAATTATTGTTTTTTTCTCTGTCAAATGTGATGTAAATGAAAAATATTGTCATGGTGTTGTTACGGCGGCAGAGCAGCCACGGGAGCCCGCACTCAGTTTCGTTACAGAGACCTTTATTTTGACGTACTGTGTTCATGTTTGTGTCTGTGTTTGCCCTGTCAGCTGTCTTGTGTTTTAGTTAAAGTGATTAGGGATTGTGATTG
>JBBPDE010000002.1:10600245-10610597 GCA_037974605.1 Nannopetersius ansorgii
ACACACACACACACACACACACACACACACACACACACACACACACACACACACACACACACACACACATGCATAATGATGCTAGGCTGTTAAGAGTGTCTGTGACATGCTCTCATATACAGACATCCCCACTTCTACTCTCCGTTTTGCCTTTCCAGCATGCTCGCTGATGACTTGAAGCTCAGCAGTGATGAGGACGATGGCAACAAGGTATGAGTGCAGTTCAAAACCTTCTAGGACAATTCAGTAACGGGGTCACCTACATATATTTAGCCTCTGGGCAAGCAGGGCCCTATGGATGTTCTTTTATTTTTATCACAAATGCTGTCCAACCTTTTTGGGATGTGAGATTTGGATTTGGATCTTTCTTGTTTTTTTTTGCTACAGTAGACTTTAAAACACCAAACAGCTCTGATACCTTTAAGGGAGCACTAGTTTTTGGTCAGTTGTTTGTTAGATACTGGAATCAGTTTTTGAGAGGAAAAAAGTGCCTACCCTTTTCCACCAAAATGTATTATGTTTCATGATTCTATATAAACAGAACACATAGACTACTTGCCAAGTACTGGGGGTATATTTTTTCAATATAGTATTGAAAAATCTAATTTGGAAGAGTGTATTGAAGTATAAAACTGTATCACTTTCAGTTACCATCTTTCCTGGAAACCACAGTGATTAAACTAGGCATCTCAGTGTGTGCTTTCAGATACTCAGGGGGCTCATCTTATGCTTTAAGACAGCCATGCTCAAATTATCTGACTTTTTGAACCTTTTTATTTTATTTGTTCTAGGGGTCTCAATTTTATTTATGCTTTATTTTGTGATGCGGATAACATTGACAATCAGATTGAAACCTGACCTCAAAATTCAACTAAAAATGGGGTCTCCTTACAACCCAAGCAAATATTGTTATCTTAGGTAACCCCTCACATTTTCTGTCATGGTTGTGTATGGTTATTTGTGGCTGCTCTGGCCTCTGATCTCATGCTCAGAAAGGTTAACTGAGGAGTGTGCAAGTGTGACTGAGAGAGAAATGGAGAGAGTGTGCCTCCTCATGGGGTCAAGAAAAGTTCAGCTGCAAGAGTTCTATGGACTGTCTGTGAGACACAAATGGTGTATTTTGTACAGACATTCATATGATCCGGCTCAAATGTGTTTTTGCCACACATATGTTCACCTCTCTGCCTTGACCTAGTTCTTGCAGAGCACTCACATGACTTCCTCTTATTTTTCATTAAAGGTCTTGTAAAGACATGGCTAATTAGTTTTAAAGCACTGCTATTAACTCCACTGCATTTCTGGAGTGTGTAATATTCATTCCATGTCTGTATGTACAAGTGTGTGAACTGTCCGTCGTGAGGTAATTAGTCTAGTAGTTCAGACAGACAGTAAGAGGTAAAACAAGTTCTTTATGAAGCATTTTTAATGCTTATGTATGAGAGCGTCTTTATCTTGCCATTGGGTTTGTTGTTTGTGAGTCATGTTGAGTCATAGCTGTATTATGCTTTAAGCTCAAGACCTTACACTATCTTCACACGTCACATCTGAAGTTATTGTGCTACTGTGATTAGCCGTTGTCTGACGGTTTGGTTCTTGGAATGGATATCTGGTTAAAAACCTTTGAAATGTATCATTATTTATCTTCTTGTCAAAAGGGACATCAAATTTCTTCCTGGACTGATAGTCACAAGTAAGTATACTTTGTGTGTGTGTGTGTGTGTGTGTGTGTGTGTGTGTGTGTGTGTCTCTATAGGTTAGGGCTTCTGTTAAAGACAAGAGAACAATCATTGTTGCATGTGTATGTCAGTTTTATTACATCATTGATTAACTGATTCAGTTATTATCTACTCTATCAGCATATACAGTGCTTATTTATTTATACTGTAGTTTAAGCTGAATAGTGCTCTTTAGGGCAGAATGATTTGGGGAAAGAATCTGATTGGGATTTTCTGTGTTGTGACTTAGATTTGGATAAATTTTTTAGTTATATGACCCAGAATACCAGAATGTCGACTTTTTCTTGGAGTCTCCCAGTATTTCCCATTTTAAACTTCAGACAGTGTTGATATTTATAAGCTATAATTATTTCATAAATTGTAAATGCAATAAAGGTAATTTTAACATTTTAACTTTTATGTCTAGGGCTCTCTACATTGCTATAGCACATTATATATTTATCTAGATTATCTAGATGGAATTATCTAGATTTATCTAGATGGAACCATTGTGAACTGGAAATTTGCTTTAAAAAGAATGTACTGGTTTTTTTTGCTGAATTTAACATTTGAAAAATACGTATACGTCAAAAAACTTTTGCTCTAAAGGAAAAGGGCCATATTTGAATGTGTCCCTTGTAGCTTATTTCTGCTTAGAAAATGAACAAAACAGGTAATTCGACCACAGACATCCAAACTTTTGCATACCATTATATATATGTGTCAGCATCTGCATCGACAGATATGTACGTGAAGGAGACTGGATACTGGCACCATTGGCACTATTGGCATTAGCACTGTTCCTTTCCATGTTAGGGCGTCCCACCATTAAAATAATATTGAATCTAGTTGTTGTTCAACCTAACAAAACATTGTGTTAATGTTCATAGCGGTCTATGGCTTTATTCATTATGTCTTCATATACGTTATGCTTTATTTGTTCATTCTTATAAATTGATTGTAGTTTTCGTTCAGCAAATTAAATTTGTGTATGTGTGTGTATGTGTGTATTATGTGAATGTTGCTTGCATGTATGAATAAAGCTTACACACAGCTTTTGTGTATACTGATACATAGCTTGTGTGTGTGTGTGTGTGTGTGTGTGTGTGTGTGTGCACGTGTGCTTGCGGGCGCTGACTGACAGCCTGTCGGGGCAGCGCACACACGCACATGGCGGGAGGGCGAGACATTCCAGCTCAGGCTCCTCAGGATCTGATTCCTCCAGCGAGTCAGAGAGCAGTAGCCAGCGGTCGCTCAGTCCAAGCCCACAAACATACACCCAGCCTGGGGCAGCCGGCCAAGCTCAGACAGACCCCTGCAGCACAGAGGTATGCCCTCACATTTACTCTCCTGTTTCTCTGCTTCTCATTGTGTCTCTCTGATTTCCCTTGATTGTTTCGGGAACTCCTTAGCAGCGGTGGCCAGCGCTGAGTAAGACGTGTTGTAGTTTGGTGGTTAGTGAAGGAGGAAGCACTGAGAGGACGAGTGTGTGGGGGGATGAGGAATGTGAGTAGAGGGGGGTGGGGGGCTGCAGGCCACTGAGAATTTAGAGTTTCAGTGTCACGTCAATATGGAGACTCCCTGCGGACCAAACAGATAGGAAACAGTAGTGGTTCTCATTGATTTCACATGAAATGTAGTGGTGCCAAGACCTGGAGAACTTCTGCATGTGATCTATTGAGCCATAAATCTAAATGACAAAAATGACATCTAGACATAGCAGAGGTGGGGAATTTTTTCATTGTCATAACAAATTACATCTTGATGAGCTTTCTAGCTTAAAAAAAGTCTGTATTTACAGAACATCCTAACAATAACTAGAAAACATAACTGGTCCTATAATGGTTACAGTTTGTGAAATAGTAAAGATAAATAAAATAAACAATTGTAATCACAGACTTGAGTTATATTTTTTAATGTCGCTTTACTGTTTTACCGAAGTGCTGTGTTCTTAAAACACAGAAATAACATGTTGCGTATCAAGAAAAGTGTTGCGAAACTACACTTAAATCGCCAATCTCTTATACACTAATTTTCATGTTTTTATGTCTAGCTGTAGGATTGTTGGGTAGAATAGGGCTTTATTTGAGACAGGGGGGTGTAATTGTCAGAGAAAGTAGGGGGAAGCAGACGGTTTGGCTTCCACATGCTACGCAAGAGAAGGCCTGCTCTACTGCTCTACTGTATGAATGAAGGTGCCTGTGTGACATAGTTGGCTTTATGACTGAACATGCAGTATATGGCAGCCTGTGGAGTGAGGAGGAGGGAACACCATGTGTTTTTCATCTATGTGCAGCCATAGAAGTGTCTCTGAGGAGGAAGGCTTGGAAACAGCACACAGTTCCAGGTAGGGGGGTGTCGGAGGGAGAGAGAGAGCGAGAGGGCACAAGAGATGTAGTGTCTTCTCTGGAAAGAGAGAGAAGGATGAAGAGGGGGGGTGTTTGAGTAGAGGAGTAGAGGTTTAAATTAGCACCGGTCAGCTAGCAGAGGGAAAGCAGAGAAAGTAGACTGCCCTCATTCCTATGTATGCTTGAAAGTGAGTATTATCCTCATTTAATTTTGAGTATTATTTTATCATATACAAAATTGTAGCCATTACCCATTAAATATATATTAAAATTGTTATTCAGGAAGAGAGTTTGTTGTTTACTGTTGCGCTCATAAGTGGGAAACTGGCATATATAATCTGTTGTAATGAATGGTGGTGTATTAATGTAAGGGCCTTGTTTTAAGAGGGTGATGAAAGGGGTGAATAAGCGATGTTTATGTCATGGCAGACTCCTCAGATTCTTGCTCTTTTTTCCTCTTTTCGCACTCACTCTCTTTACCATACCAACTGTTTCCACTCCTACTTGTCGATCTCAATCATTTTAATCTTTTATCTCTGGTGTTTAGGGTTTTTTTTCCAATCAGCCTCTCTCAGGTCCTGGTTGTTCTGTCAATAGTCCAGTTTTGTACACACACTCACATTGTGCCCTCTAGGCCTGTCACAATTGTCACCGTTTTTTCAGCTAATTTCAGGCATTCCACAGCTGGGCTGAGGCAAAGTCATGTGTATAATAAAAAGCAGAAAGTGGATTTTTGAGACTTATCTTTGTTCTAACATTAACTTTCTATTAAATAATTATAAGAGGGCAGTGGTGAGTAATGTTTGTTTATCTGTTGTTTTTGGCATCAATCAGCAAGGGTGGGCTAGTATTTTACAAGTTGCATACAATGAACATATAAAGATAATGGTATTGGTGATTGCAGTTTATTTGTTTGGAAAATAGTCACCAGCTAAAATGTAAGGATTTTGACGGCTCTACTTCTTAACTTATCATTTAAAATGAATGTACATTAATTAATGGATTATTTTGACAGAAATGAAATATGTTGGTCTCAAAACATCTACCCTGTGTTACAACAATACTGATTTTTGTTACTTTTTATTAATATAAAAAACATACTTGTAAGACATGCACCAGTTACTGAATCAACTTCATGGTTCACTCACTCAGTCTTTATCTTTATCAATCTCCACAACCAGGACCCGTCATTCACCCACTGGCAGCTGGACAAGTGGCTTGAGAAAGTTCACAGGAACCGACATTCAGTTGATCATGATCCGGGAGGTCAGAGTTCTTGTGTGACTTTTGACTCTGGCCGTGGACCGTCTCCAGGAAGATACTGGGAGAGAGATTCAAGCCTTGGCAGGAGACGAGACAATAACCACAGTCAAAGCCCTGTTCACAGCCCTAAGTTTGACTACAGTCTCAGACATAGTCCTCAGTCTAGTCCTGGATATAGCCCTTGGCCAAGCCCAGTGCCAAGTGTTTGCCCAAGCCCAGGGTCCTGCCTAAGAGTAGACCGGAGCCCAAGCCCTTTACCTCCTCACCCACCCAAAAGCCCTAGCCCTAGCCTTGTCCCTGCTTCTGCTTCTCCAAGACTCAGTTCTCATCCTCAGGTTTCTTCTCACAACCAGGAAAGCCCCAGGTGTTCTAGGCAACCGACACACACCTCAAGTCCTGTGCGACAGCCTAAAATCAGGCCATGGGTGCCTCCAGACCATAACTCTGAACACTGTATTGATGAATCTAGACCCAAAGACTCTCGACCACACAATTTCCCACAACATCATTCCAAACACAAAGTGACTCCACATAAGCCCAAAGCCCAACGAATTGAATCCAGATCCAAATCTTGGTCTAGTCCTGCTCCAAAATCAAGTCCACAGCATCAGTCTCAATCAAGGTCCAGACCGAACCACATCACTAAAGAGAAAGTCAGGCATTTGTCTTCCATTGATCCCAGCACTGAGCAAAGGCATAGGCCTGGTGACCCTAGGAACAAAGTCAACCAGAGTTTAAATTTCAAGCCGAAGCACAACGACACATTAAAATCCAAGCATTTAGCCCCCACTGAATCAAGCAGTAATTCCATCCACAATTCTGGCTCTAGGCCTCAACCTAGGCCTGAACCACAAACGTCAGCCAGGCCAATTTCAAAGCCTAGGTCAAGGTTCAGCCCCAGCCCAAAACCAAAAGTAAAATCCAGAGAGGAGCCAGTGCCCAACTCAAGGCCATCTCAGAAAGAGCAGAAGCCTAGAGAGAGAGAGCGGGAGGGGCACAGTCGCAGGAAGGCACAGGGCAGACCCCCGGTCCAGGCTGCAGAAGCTCAGAGGCAGGGGAGGCTGGCGGAGGAGCAGCTGATCAGGCGTTCCTGGGTCCGCAGCTCGGAAGAAGAGGAAGAGGAAGACGAGAAGAGAAGGGGGAAAGAGGGAGAGGAGAGGGAGAGAAAGAGGAGGAGGAGGAAGGAGCCAAACACTGAATGGCAGGCAGTACAGCCCAAACAGAGACCCCACACCAACAGCCGGCATCACCAACAAAGTGAACACAACGGCCCCGAGCGTGAGGAACAGAGGAGGAATAAGAGGAGGAGGAGCAGTGAGGAATCCTCCCACACTGAAGTGATAGATTCCAATCCTTCTCCTCCACTCTCTCCACCCTCTCCCACTCCTGTGCCCTGCCCCATACGCCCATCATCTTCCTCTTCGTCCTCATCTTCCTCATCCTCTTCCTCGTCTTCTTCAGAATCGGACTCAGAACCTGGTCCACCTCAGAACGTTACCAAAGTTCCTGCAGATTCCACATCCAGCCAGCGGCCAGCAGAGAAGCAAAGACATCATGAGAAACCCACCAAGTCAAGGTCCGATGTAACACATACCTCCAGGTCAAATGCAATATCCCAAGACGAAGGGCAACAACATCGGGGCAAACACAAACTCTACACTCTGGTGCCATTTGGACGCACCGAGAAGTCCACCGCCGTCTCCAGTCGAGGACTTAGGAATCTAGTGGTGAAGATAGACCTGTCTCTTCTAGCCAGAGTCCCTAGCGCGAGTGAGGTCTCACAGAGCCGATCTTCGTCTTCATCCTCCTCTTTGTCAGCTAAAACGAAAGAAAATACTTCCATGAGACATCAGTACCATCAAGAGCGAGAGCCTGAGGATGGCAGGAGCAAAAGGAAGGTGAGAACTTGAGAATAAGATGAGGTGTTTTTACAGACTTTACCTAGTACTGGCTCTCTGATGTGTGTGTGTGTATCAGGCTGAGAATGGAGAGTCTCAAAGAGACAGCAAAAGAAGCCATTTTCACACTGACAAGCTTCCAGCTCCCTCACACTCAGCCAGCAGTGAAAATCAAGAAAGCCGCTCTGGCAACAAACAAAATGGGTATGTTTGAACACACCTTGACACTAAAGGTTTTGGAAAAACAATGTATTTAAGCCACATTTAAGATACATGTTGTCAACAAATGTGTAGCATATTGTATCATTTTATGTTTTTATATCATTTGAGCACAACAGGTGTCGTTTATATAATGTGGACATTTCACAATCTTGTTACACAAACTTAAATGCTTTTTACTTTTTCTCAAAAGGTTTCCGTTTTAAAGACACATAGTTTTGCTAGGAAAGTATGGTTGGGACACTATGTAAAGGCTTACTTTTCCATGTGATTGTGATTATAGAAGTAATTGGAAATACATGGTTTGCTCAGTCAGTTCTGTGCATTACATGTATTTATTATTCTATCCAGATGGAATCATTCTTTATCCATCATGTTTGAACTGTAAATGTGTGGCCTAGATGTTTATTTACCACTTTGAAAAGGCAATTGAAAAGGCAGTTAGCATTTTTCATCATTAAGCATTTTCTGTCAGATGCACTTGTTCTTGTCACAATTCCTAGACCACCCTGCTTATAGCCAACAGCTGAGCTGCTAGTGTAACTGAATTAATGTATCAGGGACGCTTCATTTCACTCTCCACTTTGACCCGTAATGTGTGGGTTTTGTGTCATTTCACACATGTGACCCTTATACAGTATTTTACCAAGATACACATATGTAATGAAAACATGAAAGTAGGACACATTCCCAGTAACAGTCAATAGCTTCTTCTTATCTGAATTATGTACACAGATACGCTGCTATCAAAAAACATAAAACCATGTTGCATTACAGGATGGAAACAGTCAAGCAGGATAGATTTTTTTACAGCTCTCACTAGAGTCATGTATGAGATGACTTTACCAGGATTTTGACTTTGGCTTTTCATTTTCAAACACACACTTTACCCCTAGAATTCAAGAGCAATTAAACAGAAAGTGGTCAGTTACCCACAAAGCACCTTTCACAACGTACCAGAATTTTGACTCCAAATTCTTATGCACCAAAATGCACCAAATTCCCTGTTACAAATACATGTGTGAAAGGTGCTGATGACTCACACGGTTTTATTTTTACAAAGAAGTCTCAGAAACACTATATGTCCAAAAGTTCCCAGATATCTTTTCTAATTTTTGAATTTAGCACATTTAAGTTGCCCATTGCTGGCACAGGTGTTTTCAACAGAGCTTGGAGTCTTCACTCCTCAAAAACTAAACCTGGCTAGTTAAAGGTGAGTTGAATCAGATGTGTTTGAGCAGTGAAATCACCAAATTGTGCTGGACACCGACTCTCCAGAAACACAGTTGGGCACCCCTGTGTATAAAGGCTTCCCTGTTTCTGCAATGGTGGGGGTGGGGGGGGCTCCCCCTGTTAAACCCCTTAATTTCAAAAGCAACATTGGATAATTTAGTGTCTACAGATTTTTTAACACAGAGCATACGGTTCTTTCATTAGGAGCAGATTTGAGGTTGTTGAGGCAATGACCTACAAAGAGTCTTGTTTTTGGTTTTTATATACAGACACCTTCATGAGGACTATTTTTATATGAAGAGGCCACTGTCGCCACTCTCCCCTCCTTCTGCTGTGAAGATGCCGAATGCAGACCAGCAGCACACAAACCCACAGAGAGACAAAGAGTCTGCAGTGAAAAAAACACAGGTGCACAAAACACTACAACACAGGAACATCTGTGCCTCCAGAAAAAAGAACAGCCCAAGCAGAAAAATGCTGCTGCAGAGTAAAGGACAGACCTAGTCAACTATGCCTCATTTACCCTCAGCTTTCAATAATAACCACACTGTGTCGTTCCACCGTGATTAGATTGAGGTTTTAGGGCTACACTGACTCAACCACTGGGCACCCTCTGAACCAGTGTTATATTTGTTTGTATAGCTGGTTTTTATATATAGCTGGTATTTTGGAAGTGGAAATAATTTTCTCACACAGTTAAGTTTGTAAAAGATTTTGCTACAAGCTATTGGTCTGTTGTACTAGAGCATGGAACTGCCGGATGTATCATAAATAAGATGGGTTTAGAGTTTTAGAGCCTTGTCTAAATGTGATAATACTGTTTTGTTTGTGCATTTTATTCATTATTCATCAGATTAATGATGAATGCGTTGTGAAAATGTTAAAGATTATTCTTTCTTACCACCCACCATTACCTGTTATAGATGTCGCGAACTCAGCCTAAAATTGAGGCGGAGGGTGCTGGAGCATCAGGGAACACACAGCTTCCGTCTGGGTCATGGGTACCTGCCGCCAACCAGCCAGCCTGCTATAGAGGAACCGTGCCTTATACTGACGTGTGAGTTATCTGTAGGAGCTTTTTTGTATTTGTGGAAATGTCTATATCAGTATCTACTAAGCTCATGTAACAGCCACCTCACAGTCTCCTCCCTTTCTCACTTCAGTTCACACCATGCAGAATACTACATGCATGAGGCGAAAAGACTGAAACATCGAGCAGATGCTATGGTATGTCATGCATACACAGTGATAACTACATATTATAAATACTTTGATTGCTGGTATTAATTTGAAGATGAAAGTAAAGCGGCACAATTTGGACTAGGGTTACTGCGATTTTACTTTGGGGCTGATGGCCTAGTTGTTAAGGAGTTGACCCTCTGAGGTACCCTTGAGCAAGGTACCATCTTCACTCACTTCTCTGTGGGTGCTGTGTTCCTGCTTGATGCATCACTTGGTAATTAGGTTAAATGCAGAGAAGAATTTCATGCTGTTCATACTCTGTGCTGTGGTGTGTTTACATATGACAAATTAGAGTTGGATGTCTCGGAGCCGGTCTTGGTCTCGAGACCGGTCTCGAGACATCCAACTCTAATTTGTTGTCTCAGTTCGACATAGTGGTCGCGAGATTATTTTGCCTTTCGCACCCTTCAAATGCACCCAATCAATGACATATA
>JBBPDE010000002.1:10613738-10623944 GCA_037974605.1 Nannopetersius ansorgii
ATGAAGGTGTGAACTAGCTTTTCTGCATCAGATACGGATAGAATGCTCCTAAGCTTGGCAATATTCCTGAGATGGAAAGGTAATGATTAAATAATTGTGCAAAAATTAACCAGAAACAATATAGAAACTACTTAACAGTGTATAAATAAGGGAATATGACCTGGTGATATTATTGGGGAGTGGCAGTCTGGTTCTTGTTTATGAAACAGTTTAAGTGTGTGTGTGTGTGTGTGTGTGTGTGTGTGTGTGTGTGTGTGTGTGTGTGTGTGTGTGTGTTTAGTACTGAGAAACAGTTTAGGGGTGTGTTTATGCGTGGCGAGGACAGTTCACATAAGGTTTTGAGATTTATACAACATCACTGATTAAAATTGACCTTTTCTATGAAGCAATAATCAGTTGGCATTTTGCCTGATGATAATGCAAGTTTTCCTACTGGTCGCTTTAATGGTGACTATCAGAGCCTTGTGGATTCATCCATATGCATTCATGCCACATAATATAAGTGTTTTAATTTAATAATTTTTAATAAATCATCCTTAAAGGCTTACTAGTTTAGTTTTGCCATAACATTTTACTCTTTAAATAGCCAGGTGTGGTTTGTTACTGTTAGGTTTAAAAAAATAATAAATCACTGAAATTGTCAGCTGTCTATTCGATTACCTGCTTTATTGAAGTCACTGAATTTGGGATTTCTGCAGCTGTAGTTTACTAAAGTGTAACTTAAATCACAGAAAAGAAGCGAACTATCCTGTTTACATGAACATCATTTATGTTTTCACAGAGTTCTCCAAAAGTGCCTTACACAGGACCTTCCTGGAACGATACCACAAAGTAAGGCCTAATTACTGGACATGGAATAAGTGCTTCTTTAATAGATAAAGCTGATATTAAATGCAAGGTGTATGTGTGTTTCTTCAGGGGAAATCTGCCTCCTACTTGCATATCCCCTGTTGTTTTAATGGGGTCCCAGTCTGGCAGCTCTCTCGCCTCCCCTTTTATTAACATTCCCCACCGTATCCACCAGATGGCAGCAAACCACCTCAATATCACCAACAGTGTGCTTTACAGTTATGAGTACTGGGAGCTGGCTGACACCTTGGCCAAGGAAAACAAAGGTGAGGAACCTTCAAGGAGTCAGGGTCTGCTCTCTGTAAAGGTCAGATGTTCTACAACAAAGACAAAACTCACTGGGTTGCTGGGCCATTTTGTGTGTGACTGGTATGAGTCATTAGAATGCTCTCCTCCATTCACAACAATTTCTCCTCCATTCTCGCGGTTTCCGAATGTTCTCGTTCAACTTTGTTCTGTAGTATTTTACCCATTCACTATTCTAGAATGTCAGCTACATTTGACATAGTTTTACCATTTCACAGTTATTAAATTTTCACCAACTTCAACACTGTTCTACAATGTTCTTTCTACCTTCATACTTGTACAGAATGTACTTTCATACTAGGTGTTCTATAATGTTTTCCCAGTTCACACTTATCTAGATTGTGCTTCCCCACTAGGTGTTTTGGAACGTTTTCCCTGTCCACAGTTCTAGAAATGCATTTATTCACACTGTGATAGGATGTTTGGGTCCCTTCACACTGCTTTGTTTATTTTCAGTGTATTTTGAATGACGTTCAGTCTTTGTGTAATGACTTTATGTATTTAACTGCTTTTGGGGTTCTTTCCTTGTGTGCCACCTGTGATCACAGAACAGAAAATGCTTGAAAATACTGTAATTGTACTATTGTAGCTATATTTGTATCATAATGTATCATAAAGCTAAATGTATTATTACAAAGAAGCAGTTCATATACTCATACATCTGTCTCTTATTTTCTTTCTCTCTGTCTGTCTGACCAGAGTTCTTTAACTACTTGAACACACTGACTGGACCATTGACTCTGCATAGCAGCATGGCCCATATAGTCCAGTACACCAGACAGGGACTGCAGTGGATACGGATCAGTGCCAATTTGTCTTAATCTTCACCCCCAGCCACGGCCTTGACATGGTATTCCAGGATTCTGCTGTTCTACATGCTGCAACTCAGACATTGCTCAGCCGTCACATTCATCTGCCAGTGGAAACTGCGGAGTCAGTTCAGTTGTCTATGCATTCAGTTTTAGTGTCTGTACTGTCTGTACAAAAGTCACATGTTCACACAGTATCAAAGAGCAGTGTTTCCCAGCTCCACTCCTGGAGGTCAGATCCGTGTTTTATCTGCTCCTGCAACTTTAGTTCAAGCAAGAAGTTCTGACTGGAACTCAGAAAAACCAAAAACCATAAAACTGTAGAGCAGGTGGAGTAGAGGAATGAAGCTGGGAAACACTGTGCCAAAAGATTTTGGTGGATTTGTGTAAGAGAGCTGCTGGCTTTGCTCATTCTCCTCATAAAAGGGATTTGGAAATCTTTTCATGCTTCCACATGTTCTAACCCACAATTAAAGCAGACATTTGTCCTCTGTGATTAGGCTGAGAAAGCATTAAGAAAGCAAGGATGCCTGTAAGGATTTCACTCAGTAGTGCTTTTGTACAAAAGTTATTTTGCCAAATGTGCCACATTTGTTTTATACGATATGAATAAGTCATTCTTTCGTTTTATACTTCATATCATTCACATTCCTTATGGACTGATACTTAAAAATAGTGAAGTGTTTTATTACAGTAGCCCTCAACACATGACACAGATGTGAACAGGACACTCTTTTAAGTTGTCATATTTTTGTAACTTTTTACCAGTGGGTTTATAGTTTCTATTAAAAGCACTGTAAATGTGGACAGTGTGTGCTTTAATGATTTTTTATAAAAGTTTTTTTGAAACTGTCTGTTTCATCATTTTTATTGTGCATGCAGTGGTGCTGTTTACTTCAGCATAAATCTAAGCAAGACTTCTCAAGAAAGTGAGTCACATGATTTAAAAAGAAACAAGTAATTCAGCCTTCCTTTTTGTTTTTGAGACTTACAGTTGTGTCAATGGTGGTGACAGACAAAACTCCACTCCTCAAAATTAAATGGGTCGTTTTAATTCCGGAACTTACATTGAAGGCAGTTTTTGTTTACGCTAAAATGTCAGGTGGCCAACTTGACCTGCAGACCTCATTAGGGCACAGCCCATGATATTAATGAGCACTAATTTCTTACGTATAAACATTGACAGTGTTGTTGATTGTTACCTGTAAAGACTTTGATAGTTGTCCAGAATGGTTTGTTGAAAACACAAGGATAAATCATTACATTCTGATTATTTGCAGAATTTTTTATGTGAAAAATCCACCATAATTACTTCAAAAACTACCTGTATCAACTGTACTTACCCACAGCATCATGAACAGCCTGAGAACATGTAAAATATATACTATATACACAAAATATTTGGGACACCTGACCATTACAACTACAGGGACTTGCATTCATGACATTGCATTGAAATGCATAATAATCAATTTGGAGTTGGTTCCCATTCGCAGCTTTAACAGCTTCTACTTGGAAGGCTTTCCCCAATATTTTGGAGTTTCTGTTGTGGTTGAGGTCAGGGCTCTGTGGGCCAGTCTAGTTCTTCCACACGGAACTAATCCAACCATGTCTTTATGGAGCTTGCTTTTGTGCACAGGGGTACAGTCACGCTGGAACAGAAAAGGGCCATAAAGTTGTTCAGCACGGCATTTTCCAAAGCGTCTTGATATGATGCATTGTGTCCCTCCAAAAAAAATCAGGTGTGTCCCAATACTTTTGTCCATAGCAGATTAACAACATGGGGAAATGAGAAGTTTTATAAGCCTTCGTGAGTTCATAATCATGTATTTTAATACCTATTTTTCCTTACTGACCTTTCGTGCGAGTTAGGGTCGTCTCTCTGTAATCGTTGAGCTGGAGAGGCTCGAACACGTTTCTCCTCCCACTCTGACCCGCCCAGAGCTTCTCCACCTCAGCCGGAGCAGAGCAGAGCAGCCCTCTGCAGAACAGGACCAGCTCTGCACAGACAGGCCCTTCCTGCGATGCGAGAAATCAACCTAAGTTAGGAGAGAAGACGTTACACCACACAGAGATGGATTCTGTGGCCGAAAGAGCCGAGCCCGGAGATAGCGAACAGGATGAGGAGGAGGACGTGTACGAAGTGGAAAAGATTATTGACATGCGAGTGGAAGATGTGAGTACTGCTTGCTAGTTGGGATGCCATCTTGTTAGCTAAGCTAACGTTAGCCGCGGAGCTCTTTTCGAAACCAAAATTGAACTGGCAACCCTTCACAATTGTTGTTGGGAAAAAATGGCGTTTAGACCAACAGACTCTCCTTTCTTCTGTGCACGAAGACCTCCACTCTCTCTGGAGAGCTAACAAGTTATCTGGGCTAACTTTCGCCAGGTTAGCTGGTGGCTAGCTGGGTCACGTCTCTGCTAAAGTTGCTGTTGTCGTAGAGCCAGCCGTGTCGCTGTTGCTTAGTTCTAAAAACATTGTGCTTTCAAATATTTGTAAAGCTTAGAATTGATAAACAGGTGCTTGTTTTTGTACAGTCTGAACTGAATTTAAAGTGTCCAGCTGCTAAAATTGTGGTCACAGCGGTGACTAGATTACATTAATATGAGATCAACCACAACCTGGAAAAGTTGTCAGAGAAAGTTAGGAGAGATCTTTCGGTAAATGTTCTAGACAACATTCACTTCGCGCTACAAAACAGCATGGTTTCACTGCTCATGTTCGTCTTTCTGTCTGACACGTCCTTTTATGGTAAACAATGCTGTACATTCACTGTAGTCCTAAATTCTGCCCCACCGACGAGGGAAACAAAATGATCCAAGTACAGCAATATACAATAACTGCATAAATGGCCCTGAACTAGACAAGTGGATCAAGCGAAACAGTGTTTTTGGCTTGGAGACCCCCGCGTCCTTGGACAGGGTGGCTGTTTGTATGTGTAAGAGTGGGAGGTTTGACTCAGCATTGTAGAGAGGCGCACCATTTTTGCAGCCTGTTGTTATTTTGAGCAGGAGTGTTGGATTCTGCCTGCTTGCTACCGAGGAGGTCTGTGAACTGTGTCTGGCTTCGTGCAGGCTCCCCTGGGAGGTGATGTGAACACTACTGCGTTACAGATGGATGACATCATCGCTACTACAGTGGTGCTGAAATGCAGATTGATGACTGTGTGCTCATCTGAAGGAGGCTATATTCTTCCACTCTGAACGTTATGATACTGTGTGGGTCCACTGCTGTCCAATCACTGTGGGCTGACTCTGGCACTCTTTTCCACTCTAGTAACGCTGCAGGCTCGGAAAGCGTAGGTAGCTGTCGTGGTGCACGTGTCCCAGGCTTTTCCTGTCTCTAATACACTTGGCATATAAAAGTGGTTCACTGTGAACTCGGCTGGCTTATTGGTGGCCTCGTGGTTAGGCTGTTGCCCCTGCGATTAGAAGGTTGTGTGTTTGAATCCCAGGACTGCTAGGGGTACCGCTCAGTCACATTTGAGCAACACACTGCCGTGTTTATTGCTGCCAGCTGCTTCACCTGAGTGAATGGGTTAAATGCAGATAAGAATTTTGCACTGTTCAGACTGTGTGCTGTGGTGTGTTTACAAATGACAAAGGGACATTTTACAAGTACTGAGAGAGCGACAAAGAGGAAAAGCACTGGCAGATCGCTAGAGGAAAGAAAGCAGAATGAGTAGATAAAATGCCTGTAATTAAATGGTAGTGCATCTAAAGAGGGAAGAAGAGTGTAAATGAGGAAGAAGTGTTAGCTTGAGATCAAACTGATGCTTCTTTTATCATGTGTGGGCTCCAGCTCTGCAGAACCTTGCTTCAATAACAGTTGTGCTTTAGAGCTGTGCCGTGCGCTGTGGCAGATAAGATACACTGACAGTAAAATCCAATACTCAATCCACAGATGCGCTACTATTCAATGAACCCTCGTCCTCTTTGAACTGCTGTCCATCTGTGTTCATTGACTGTGTGTTGTTAGATGTGTGCATGCGTGTCACTGCATGTGTATGCATGCATGTGTGTTTGTTTTACTTAATGTGAATTCGAATATATATATATAAATTTATTACTCATGCGTGCACACACACATACACGTATATGAAGTGAAAGTGACCATTATGTCATCCGTGAACACACCACAGCACACAGTGTGAATAGCACGAAATTCCACCTCTGCATTTAACCCATTTACCAAGTGAAGAAGGGGGCAGCTACGAACACAGCACCTGGGGTGCAGTCTGGGGGGACCAGTTGCCCCCTAAATATATATAGAAATATATATAGCTAGAATTTGAAAGATTTCGGTACACAAGAGCCAGTTCTGAATGCCTCTCTGCAGACTAGATAGATGCCTTTGTTCATTTTTGTGCCTTGTCTAACTTTGCTCTCAGAGAGTAGGTCTATAAAAGGGCCCAAAAAAATAGATGTCCGTTCCCTGTTTGAGGTGAGAATTTTATAAAGTTTCATAAAGTAGTATTCACTCTCCAGGCTGTTTAGTCCATGTATGAAAAGTAAGTTGCCTGCAAAACATGTATAAGCCAACTCTGACAACTTGGCACCCATTCGTGTAATGTTTATCGGGTCTCTTTGAATGAATCATGATACATAGCAGTCAGTCAGAACAGAGCTCATTTACATATCACAGTCTCAAAGCGATTAAAAAGAGACTGAGAGATCTAAAAATTATTTGTTTTTGGTATGTGAACTTACACAAATTATACTGTTACACAAAACTACAACAAAGAGGTGTGTTAGAGATTTTTGTCAAAAAACATATTACATCGTTTGAGTGCATGCACTTATTGCTAAGTTGTATAAAGATGTTCCTCTGAATATCACAGATTATATAAGAAAAGAGATATTATACAAGCATCTTTTTGATCAATGTGTGCTGAAACGCCCCTTACCTTAATTACTGGCTCAGATTGAGAGGAGACAGATTATTCTATCTCAGTTGCAGTGATAGTGAAGGCATTACAAAGTCTTCAGAAAGGCCTTACATGAAAGAACATCAAAAACACAAGACTATTGTCCTCTATTTTTCTCTTTTTCTCTCTGTTTGTGTGCACATTCACACAGTGACATGGGAGACAGTTAGTGGGATCCGTGAGTCAGTTTGCTGTGCTTATAAAAACAGTATCTGATTTATTCACACTCTGAGCCATGTGTGTGTTGGAAAAAAGGAGCTCACACAGGCAAGTGCTTTATTAGTGAGCATTGACCTGATCTGTAAGCCTGTATTGGTTTCACATGATGGCAGATGCTGGGGCTTACCTTATACAAGGACAAGATTATAAAGGCTATTATGAAAGCAAAGATTGAATCACCGTTTGAACTGAGAGTGATGAGCAGAAAGAGGAAACAGCGGCGCAATGGACAGGAAAGATTGCCCGCCCACTCTGATCCAAATGAATGCTGATCATTGTGTTCTCAGGCCACTACTGTTACTTAGCAACATGGTGAATAATGAGCATCCGTTAAATTCACCTGTGCAAATCAAAACAAACTATTGAGTATTAATTTCACTAATGGCCATCATGCTGATTAAGGACAGCTATTTTCAATGTCACTTGATGATGTTTTTTGATTTGAAAACTTTGAGTGAGCTCCCATTTACCACTTGCAGCATAGAAACAAGGTTGTGTGTGTATGAGTAAAATAACACTGTCTTTTGGTCTTCTTAGGGAGAGGTGCTGTACCGCGTGCGGTGGAAGAACTATTCATCGGATGATGACACCTGGGAGCCCAAGGCTCACCTGGAGGACTGTAGCGAGGTGCTGCTGGCCTATGAGCGAGCCCTGGCTGAAAAGAAAGTTAAGAAAGACTCTGGCATGGTGAGACTCCGCATGTGTTTTTCGAACCAGCTTAAGCAGTTTGATTTGGTTGCCTTGTGTCCGCAGCAGTCAGTCATGAGATAAATCCTAAGCTTAAGGGCAATGGAGTGACTTTGAATTATATGACCAGTATGAAGTTAATTGTGATTGTTTTAATGACCAGAAGCTGCCTATGAAGAGTGATCTCTTCGATGCAAACTCTGAAAGCGACAGTGGTAAAGACGAGTCAAAAGAATCACCTGTTAAGAAGAAGAAGAAAAAGAAGAAGCATGCAGAGGAGTCTGATGATGAGAAGTCAGTCAAAGAAAAGAAGAAAAAGAAGAAAAAGGAGAAGTGGAAGGAGGACAAACCACTGCCTGCTCCTGAGTCTGAGGAGGAGGAAGACAGGATTTCCATACCAACACCTCCAAAAAAAGAAAAGATGGCAGATGCTAAGAAGAGGTCTATTGAAAGTGATGATGATGATGAAGATGATAGTCCAGTGTCAGCCAAAAAACCCAAGAAAGACAGCAAAGTTAAAGATGCAGGAAAGCAAAAAAAGGAAAGTGTTGAGGAGCGAAAGAAAAGAAAGGTTAAGTCAAAAAAAGAGATTGAGTCTTCAGAGGATGAGACAGACAGGAGCGATGTGCCATCAGAATCACACACTGACGACACAACAGCTACAGACAACCTCAACAGCCCTGTAGCAAGAACTACAACTCCTAGATCATCAGAGAAGCCCTCTGGGGGTGATCATAGCAAGACAAAACAGAAAAAGAGCAAAGCTGATATTAAGTTGCAAGGTTTCAAAGATCTTATTCAGGACAAGAAACCAAAAAAAATGGACAGCCCAACCCCCTCACTCAAAGAGAACAGCCTAAATAAGCTTAAAAGTTTGACCAGCAGTAAGAGCAGCAGCAAGTCATCCCGCAGTGAGGATGACCCCGACTCTGGTGATGCTGGGGCTGCAGTAAGACCAAAAAACAAGGGGAAAAGTCTGGAATCGAGTTTGCCTCCCCAGAAGGATTCTGTATCTTCCTCCTCTTCAGCTTTAGCACCCTCTCACAAAGCTAAAGAGGAGGAGCCAAGGGAAGAAACTGGGGAAAAGGGAGGAACCCCAAATAATCTTTTTGAAAAGTTCTTGTTGACCTGTGAGGCCAAGGACCGCGTGCCCAGGAAACAAGCTGTTCACACAACACCAAAGGTACAAAGCTACATCTGTACCAAGTTTATTTATTTATTTATTAGAATTTTGATAAGAGTACTTAGAAACGTCATGCTATTTGTGTGTATCATTCCAGAATTCAGGGAAGATGGAGAAAAAGGTAAAGTCCACAAAGGAGTCTCCAGCACATCAGACAGACAAATCAAAGGAAGGTAAGAAGTGGATTCTTTAACAATTACATTTATGTACACAAATGACTGTAGCTCATAAATAGTTTCTCACCACCTGTATATTTCTTTTGCTTGTAGTATCAGTTTTGTGAGTGTTTTTAAATTTCTGTTCATTTCCAGGCCAGAGTCCTGTTTCCATGGATGCAGAGGAGAAACAGGAAAAGGCCACACCAGAGTCAGAGAGGAGTGAAAAGTCAGATGAACCTGCTGCCAAGACAAAGGAGGAGCTACAGCGTGAGCAGAAAGAAGAGGAGCAACGGAGAAGGAAAGAGAGGATGGAGGAGGAAGAGAGAAAGAGGAAAGAGAGGGTTGAGGAAGCCCAGAGAGAGAGAAAGGCAAGGATGGAGGAGGCACAGAAAGAGAGACAGAGGTTGGCAGAGGAGGCGCGGTTAGATCGCCTGGACCGGCGGTCTATGGTGGAGACCATGGCGTCTCCTGAGTCTACAGAAGACTCAAAGTGGAAAGAGAGAAGAAGGAGAAGGCGAGAGGATAGTGAATCACGCCTTCTCGTTGCCTGCGATGACAATCAGGACTCACAGGACCCCCTAGAACGCTCAGACAAGACTCCTGGTTTGTATTGTCTTAATCAGAGATGCTTGCCAACTTCTGTCCTGCTGTTTGTTGTTCCACTTTTTTTTATTTGTGATAATGCAGAAGCTTATTTTTTACCAATATAATGCTGTTTCCATTTTGAAATAATATGTAGAACCATTCCAGCACATTCTTCACAGTGCTTTAATTTCTTACATCCAGTTTTAAACTCATCTGCTCATATGTCTGAAATATCTATGTCCTAATGTCCTGGTAGGTTGACAATGCTTGAAATAAAAATCTGCATCCACACTGGCCCTAAACGTTGGTTGGTAACCCCCGAACTAAGCAATGCAGTAGTCAGTTCACACAAATGTTAACAAAGCCATAAATCCACTGTTATCTGGCACAAGAGATGGTGCTCACTACAGCTGTGTGTGTGTGTGTGTGTGTGTGTGTGTGTGTGTGTGTGTGTGTGTGTGTGTGTGTGTGTGTGTGTGTGT
>JBBPDE010000002.1:10653572-10681608 GCA_037974605.1 Nannopetersius ansorgii
CAGCTTCACAGTCCACAGATCAGAAAGAAAAAGATGTCCTAAAACAAGGTGAACACCTTCAACAAATCAAGATAATTGAACTATTTTGGTTTTTATTTATTTATTTATTTATTTATTTTGAGAATTGTTTGAAGTATCCTGTGGTGTGCGGATGTTTTCTGAAATACAACATATGTGTCCAATGATTATAACTTAACTGCTGTTCACATTCTGAGCAAGCATTGCTGACCATATTAAGTTATGAGGACACACTTTTTAGTTTAGATCAGTGAATTTGCAAAGCAGTCTATGAGCTTTGCATTTGCATGATTTTTAATGATTTATTTCTTGATCCATTAATATATTAGTGCAGTATTCTACACATTTATACCATTTTAAATGATGGGTGTCATTTTATTTGACACCATTGTATGTGCTTTATTTTTAAATTGAGGCATAGAGTTATGTTAATGTGCAAGTATGTCCAGAAGTTCATACACTCCTTCTAGCCCAGTCTTTCTTCTGAAATCAAGGGTATTAATAGAGTTTGGAACGTTGCTGTGAGGATTTCATTGCATTCAATCATCAGTGTTTGTGAATATGACCCTAGTATCTAACCTCACTAACACCACTCCAACTTATCCAAAAGGTATTGAATGTGGCTTTATCAATCCAAAGAAAGCAGTTTCACTTCTACTCAGCCTAATGGTTCTTGACCTTATACCCCCCTAGCTCACAGAGTCCCAGAAAGTCAAGGCTGTTGGTGCAACTAGCGACATATGTATGAAACAATTACCTGAACCATATACTGTTACCTGCGGACAGGCTTGAGAACCATTGCCCTGGACAATGCTTGACATTGAGCACACTGGCCTTCGGCTTGTGTGACTGCTCGAACGAAGCCCATTCTATTAGTAGTGTTTTTTAAAGCTGTTTGCAGAGTTTAATGGCTTTGTCAGCAATGGAAGCAGCATAACGTACCTGAATAAGAAGGTGTGTCTGAATGAGTTTGGATGTAAAATCTCTACATTTCAGTTTTGTTTTGGTCTTTTGTTTCCATTCAGCATAAATGTATAGCAAATATATTCAGTTCTTTTTGCATGTCTGCACAGTGACTCCTGCATGCTTGAAAGGCAACCTCCTCTCTCTGAGCTCAGCAGAGCTGAATGAGGCTCTGGCTTCTTTCGTCAAAGAAGTTCGTCGACCCAACGGGGAACGCTATGCTCCGGACAGCATTCTCTACCTTTGCCTCAGCATCCAGAAGGTTAGTCAAGCCATGTAAGACTTCATGCCTATATCCATTTTGTGTGAGTGGCACACTACAGTCTTTTGTTGCAGTGGATTTTCCTCATTTTATAAGTATAGAATATAGTGTCTTATATAGAGATTTCCTGTTCAATTGTTCTTTGGCTTTCAGTCATATTTAGGCAGGCTTGGGAATCCATGTGGTACTGCAGAATGGCATAGACTTGCATTTTAAGTCATGTGCTGCTAGTCTGTCCTTTATCACTGGCATTTAATGACTGCTTTGACCGAAGTCTGGCTCCAGACTACTAGTGTGAAGTGGACGCTCCTATGAAGGGGACTCCTTCAGTTCTCAGAAAGCTGACACTAAAGGGAGAGCCAGAGGAGCAGACAGAAAAGGGACAGATGAGATGAGAGTAAAGAAACTCCAAGACATTTTATGTCATCAGTGTTTTCTTAGTGTTGTTGATGCCTCTTCTTACTTCATGCTGTATTTATTGAAGCATTTTCAGGACAAAGGAAGAACAGATGATCTCTTCAATGACTCCTGTTACGAAATGTTTGGGGATGAGCTTAACAAGGTTCTGAAAGACTGGCAACCCAGTGTTCTTCCTGATGGTAAAGTTAATCTGTTTTGACTGCTGTAAGGTTACATTTGCTGCTTTTCTGTGAAGGTGTCCAATGATTAAAATTATTGCTGTTCACATCCTGAACAAAAGGTGATGATGCAATCAAATTATGAGGACATTTTCAAACTGTGTGCTTAGTCATTTATAAAACCTATTTCAATGTCATTATCTAAGAAGAAAAATGAAAACTTTGTCAGCCCTATGTGCTAAAAGTAATTGTTTTATATTTCTGATTGGATTTAGGTTCTCTCTGGGGTCGTGTAGAGGAGTTGTGTCTGTGGAACAGCAGGCAGCTCGGAGAGCACTCGCCTTCCGTTCTTCTCCGATCACTAGTCTATCTCAACACTAAATACTTTGGCTTGCGCACTGTTGAGCAGCATTTGCGCCTCTCTTTTGGCCATGTGTATGGCCCCAGCACTTCCAAACCTCACAACCACGAGACCACTGTCTGTATACGCATCCCTTCCATCTCACAGGATCAGCATGGTACGTTCTGCTACATCCAGTTGACTTTCAAGTTACTTTCAAGTTAACATTACAGAGAACTCCCTTTCCCTCTCTCTCTCCCACGCTCTCTCTCCCTTCCTTTTTGTGTGTGAGAACAGAACCAACAGGAAGTAAAGGGAGACGTAAAGAGGGTAGCGGTTCAAACTTTGAACTGGACGATAGTTCAGGAGGCTCCACTCATTGTCCTGTTAAGAAATGCGAATGCCGCTTGTATGAGTTATATCTGTCTAAGTGGTGAGTTGCCTGAATCCTATTCTTGCACACGTTCCAGAAAATAGTACATGGTCTTTATATTTTGCATTAGAGAAAGCAATTATTGTGAGGTGACTACACTTCTGAGCATTAAAAATGACATTTGTCATTATGATTAATTGTTGAATATATTGTTACTTTATCATGTATTGCTGAATATATTCTTAATTGGTTGAGTGTATCATTAAACAGTGAATTTGTCGCTGCTTTCTTTTTCAGCCCAGAGTCTGTGAGGCAGAGGACAGATTTTTTCTATGTGAAGCCAGACGTCTCCTCCACATCAGACAGTTCATTGTGGTTCAGCTCAACTCCTCTAGAAAAGCATGTCTTGGAGAGCCTCCTAACTCAAGTTCTTCTAGTGAAAGACATCTACAGAGAGAGCAGCTGTGAGGAAGAAGGCATTTAAGGACAGATGAACTGAGGACTCGTATGCCACCCTAGCACCCTCTGCATTAAATTAATTCACTGTCCCTTTAAACACATTGATCCCAGTACAGCTATAAGCAAGGAGTATACTGTACAACAGGACTTGAATGGTTTAAGGTTTAATGCTGATTTCTACATCAGTGGTTCCAGAAGTCCAAGGACAATGAAAGTGGTGCTTTACACAAAAAGCGACCCACAGACTGCTGCTTTTTTCCTTTTGTTTTTATTTGTTAGGAATTGCGTGTATGTGATGTAGCATTACCTACGATGCCCAGATTGGGCTGCTGTGGTCTGTAAATATTTCTGAAAGTAGTGGGTTATAGAGAGGTGCAGTGTGTGTGTGTGCGTTCAAAAACAAACTGAAATACTATAAATAAACAAAAAAAAATCATCCTCAACACAAACCCAAGAAAGCCTTCTTAAGATAAAATATTTATTTATTGCAGTTTGTGAATGTGTCAGAGTCCTTTTTATGATAGGACTTTGTGTGTGCGTAAGCGTGTGTGTGGAAGCTGTGCCATTTCTCTCACATTCTTGAAGAGCATTAAAACCTGCTGCAGCCTCTGGATAGTCCATCCGTGTCCCTGTCTCTGTCTCCCGCCTCAGTCTTTTGGAGTTTGAGTGTTGGGTGGTTTGCAGAGCAGGCTTGTATGATGCAGGGGTTTTTTTTTTTTGGTATTAAAATTCCTAGAGTTAAGCTATTTTGGCGCTCCGTTATCAAGACGGTTATTTTTGTTCAGTGTTTTGTTTTTTTTTTTTTTGGTCGTTTTGTTTTTTTCCTGCCCAGCCCACTTTTTTGACAATTGGCCTCTTCTTTACTTCATTTGAAAGAAACGTAGCACAAAAAGTGGTGTTGATTATAAACTCACAATTTGTTTATGGAAGGACACAGCAAACGTTTGACTTTGTTCATTATTACTTCAGGATTTGAAATTACAAGGAATTGTGTGGTTGCAATGTAAGGACAGTCTGACTTGAGAATAGTATCTTAACTGAGATTATGGAGGGTAGGAGAAGCTTTATTTATGACAAATGTTTTTTTTGTTGTTTATCTTATTTGTCTTTTTGTACCAATAAATGCAAAGCTAATTTCTTTATCTTGCAAAGCCCACTTTTTGGGTTTATTTCTTTCTTTCTTCTTTCCCTCCAGTATTTGGCATGAGCCAGAATCTTTGGTACCTCAGTTCTTTGGTTTACATACAAGCTGCAATATGTATTGGTTTATTTATAGATCATGGTCTGCTGAAGTGTGTGAGGTAAAAGGAGTATGAGCTGTGAAAGTGCTGGTGCTGGTATGTGACCTTGAGGTGGTGTGAATGACTTGACAGAGCTAATTCCTATGCTAGAAGGATATGGGGGTCACCTTTACAAGTTGTTTAAATCCTCTGATGCCATTTGCTGAATGAAAACTCGTTCAAAAACTACTCAAATGGTAAGCTCCACAGTCTATCGATTCCTGATTCGGCAGCCCTTCTCCACAGGAGTTCTGCAACTAAAGTTTGCCTCGATTGATGTTGAAGACACAAGTGTCTGACAGCTGCATGCTAACTACAGACTACAGTGATCAGCTAGAAGCCTGTTTAATTACACCAAAATGATCACTTGTTTCGGTAATGTACAGTACACTTTGTTAGCAGACGATGAATTTTAAATATACACCCTAACGGTGCAGTTCGCAACGTCTGTTTTAATCTCGGATGTTACGGGTACGATAGAGCTAGGAATTTCTCTCATTTTATAAACGGTTCCCTTGTTTTGGGCCTCCAAGTAGTTGGACAATACTCCTGATGTTCAGTACTTAATCACTGAAGTTCAAGACTGGTTGCTGTCACCAAATAATGGGGTTCTTAACATAATATTCTGTGAGGCAAGCATTGCTACGTACTTGCTTTGTCTGTCCACATTTACAGAATTGTTGACATGGCTAGCAAGTTAATCCATGGCATGAAACTACCACTGCATTCGCATAATTTTCGGCATTTGGATCATGCTTTTTCTTCTTTAATTCCCTCATTCCTCTGGTACAAATTCAAAATCCAAACCTCATTAGTACACCTTGTTCGAACCAACGAGTATTTTTGCTAGTGTATTTGTATGGGAGTCTATTGCACGTCTTGCCTTTTGATTGAAGGTGGGTTTTTTTTGTTTGTTTATCTACCACCCTTGCTGTGATTATGTAATGTCTTTTTCTATTTTGAAGCTGACTGGTGCATTCTTGCATCTTAATAGCAAACCAAGTAGATGAGTTTTAGGTACGTTTATCCATAATGTTTATGCCTGATTTCCTGGCAATAAGCCATATTAAGTCCCCACGTGGAAAGGCAATTGTAACCATATCCAGATGTCAATATCACCTTTAAAAACTGGTCTAGATTGTACATCATCAGGCCAAGTGGTTAAAGGGAGTTGGGCCAGGAGGGCAGGGGTTCGAAACTCACGATTGCTAATCCTACAGTTGCTACCGGCACGTAAGGTACACTTGAACAAGACACCATCCCCCACGTGGCTTCCTGAGTGTTGTGTTCCTAGCTGCCCGCCGCTTCATTTGGTGAATGGATTGAATGCAGAGGAAGAATTTCGTGATGTTCACACAGTGTGCTGTGTTCATGGGACAAACCGTCCCTTTACACTAAACGATGCAATGACAACTAGTCAGAAAACCAATAAGCAGACTTATTTTTTTGTCCACTAAAGTGAGATCAGTAATAGCATTCAATCAATTATGAAATTGATATAAAATAAAATGACTTTTACCTCACTGTTTTATTTTAAATCCAGTGTGTTGTGGTAAAAAGACATAACAGGTGAGACTGTCACTGTCTAAATCCATATGGCCAGCACTGTAAGCTGAACACAGTAAGATTGTGGTTATTTTCTGCCTACATTACAGTGTACAGTGATGGTAAACATTTTCAACTATTGTCCGTCTACATTAAGGCAGAAACGAACCAGTTCATCTCTATGCCATGAGGTGTCCATAGGGGGCGCTTTTTGCTAAGTGTGGATTTGGGCACAGCGGTCATTCAGGGGTGGGACTGGGATGGTACTGGGATGGTACAGCGGTATAAAATTCATTAACATTTATGCCCACTTCTCTGCCTTATGATAACTACCCGTTATTCTCACGATGGGTGGGCTGTGGAGAGCTGGACTGTGGCTGCTGTGTTTATCTTCTATCTGAGACTATTAGAGCACCTGGGGACCAGAGAGCCTCATGGTGTGTTACCAGTGCATGTGTGTTTTGTTTGCTTTAACGTAAGGGAAGGAATACTCTGCTTAAAGTTAACAGTAGAAAAATTTTCACGAGGGGAGGGAGAAATAACAGGCTGTTTTATGAGCATTTGTGCAAGTATGACAACTCCCCCCCTTTTTTTGAAGAGGCAGCTTTTTTCTTTCTTTTCGATCTGTTAAAGTTGGCCAGACTCCAATAACTTGTCCCATTGATCTAAAGTTAAAATGAGCCTGAGTGCACACACAGCCGGCCTAGCGAGAGGGGCGGGCGGACGTAAAAACATTTTTTCACCCTCGTGGTTTTTTTTTTTGTTTGGGCTCAATCCCCAGGCCTTTCAGGCCACATAAAGAAAGTGCTGCCCTCAGCAGGGTCATCTGGGATAGAGCCGTGGCAGAGGCGGGGGGCAGACTATAGGTGGCGATTAGGCTCTCTAATGTCTGATGAATCCCTGCAGAATCACATGATATGAACTAATGTCACCATTTAATTATAAAACAACAGGGAGATGAGTGAGGGAGGGGGAGGGTGCCAGTGTGTGATCGAGGGGAGCGGTGTGTCCAGCTGCACAGCACAGAGGGGGTCCAGAATGGATGACAACTGCATTTCTCCCCGTCTTTCGAGTTTCAACACACATATGGACACCTTTTTGGCAGTTCTGGTATAGCCATGTGGGTCAGATTATCTATTGTGAGATGTATCACAGAAGTATTTCATTATTTGCTCTATGTTTATAAAAACCAAGAGGAAGTGCTTTCACAGTTATAAACCTTATGTAATTCTAGTCCAATGGTAAAATGATATAGGTTTATTGGAGATGTTTGGACAGACAAATTCACTCTGTGCCTTCACCACTGACCCAGTCTCACAGGACACTGTGAACTCTGGTGTCACTTTAAACTGAAAAATGCTTTATTAATTCAGCATGTTTTAATGGGAATCCAGAGAAACGGTATTGTAAGTACACATATATAGACCATGACTGTGACCATGACTGAACGCTGTCCACCAAACCTGCTGGGGTCACTGTAGTGCACATCCGTTTCATTCACTCTTCCCTTCATAGACTCTGGCTGCCCTGGTTTGCCACACCTCAGTGAAGATGTCCTGGACCTGTGGTAAACACTTGGACTATTTCTTTACAGATTAACCTTTTACTACAGTGTACACCTGCCAGGGGCTTCTGATCTTTTTAACCTACATAGAATGTTAACCAGTTCTCTTAGTTGTAAAGCACAATAATCATTAGACCATGAATGGTTTTGCATAAATAAAATGTTTTAACTGCACTGGCCTGTTTATGTTTCAGTTGAATTGGTCAGTGACTGCAGATACACATTTGATCAGTACAGGCTCCCCTGGACTAAACACTGGAAGACAGAGGTATTCAGGGGCCAGAGTGAATTTGCTGGGTGATTAAAGGCTATAAATAACTGCCTGTTTGTTTTCCTTGCTGGTGCTGCTGGGCCCCCACACAGACCCTGCCATTCACAGCTAACGCTGGAGCCTGCTGAAAGTGGACAGGCCATCTCATGACACACTGCGCCTAGTGGATCCAACACCCTGTACCTATCATCTCCTATCATCTCCTCTCCACAGCTCAGCTCCTCATTCCCCACCATTCACACGTCCCCTCTGAGCTCTTGCACAGTGACCTCTTTTGTTTCAGTGATGCCTCTTTTCCGTCTTCCTTGCCTCCCTACTTTTCCTTTATTCTATGTTCTCTTATTTGTTGTTCAAAATGCTGGAATTCAAAACATGAAGAGCCGCCGGGAGCACAAACATGTATAACTATGACAGGAAGTTGGCCTGTTTAACATGGACATTGTTCTCCTAATCCCTCCCTCCAAAAATAAACCAACACCCTTGTCTCTTCCTAGATGTCTAGACACAGGCCACATGAAACACGGCTAAGAGTCGTGAGTTACTCGTGCTGATTTGACGTGGCTAAGTCTTTTAGCTGCTAACTGCTATCTGGACTGTGCCCAGTCCAACACTCTTGGATTTACTGTTCCACAACAAGACCTTTAACTCATATAGAACATTTGCAATACGTGAGTCTACAAAGAATTTGTCCTTTTGACCCCTTCATCAAAAGTTTATTGTACTTCTCTCTTTAATCCACAATTGGTCTACAATTAAATGCTGAAGTTTAAAAAAGTCAGAACTCAAAAATCATACAGTGAAATTAAACCCAAAATAAGAAACTAGTATCTGTTTTAACGACTATTGACAGTGTAGTAGTGTATAGTAACAGTATAGTAACTGCAGTATTTTTCTTACATTTTCTTTACTTGAGTGTATACAAATAGTGTTACAAGTAAATGTAACTAGTTACCACTCATTTGTTTGTTTTTGTGTCTAAGCGTAGGCTGGCGTTAACTCTGGAGGTTGGTGTGATGAATGCTATTTCTTTAGGCGAGATACTGCTAGAACTACAGGTGAGACTTTTTTTTTTTACCAGGTACTGTCTTTATGATATTCTCATCATGTTTAATGGAGAAAATTAGTCATTGTCAGTAAGTTTGCATATTCATAGAATATAGATGTTTTTTCCTCTTTTTTGCTCTTTGATGGACTGTAGTCCACATAAAAAGACAATTATAAAACCATATCCAATAATATGAGAATCCGTCTTGTTTTCTGTCATATAAGAATGTTGTTCAGGACCATTGTTTCTGTATAACAAATTGTGAAAAATGTCACATATATCTTCCACAACCTGTGTGCTTGTCTGGTCTGAGCGCTTTTTGGACTCTTCTGGCTTGGTTCGTCTCACACATTGCATGCACTGAAATGTTAGCTGATATGTTCTATCTCCATGTGACGGTAGATTTGTAGTGGCCTTGGCATTCAGAGCTCTATGCTCGAAAGCAGCAATGTCATTCAGTACAGCAATGCTGCTTTAAGCTACTCAAACATTCCAGACCATCTTTTATGGTACAAAAAGTTTATTTAGTAACAGTTTTGTAAACATTTGAGGTAAATGAACATTTACATCAACGTGTTCTTACAAAATTTAATACACAAGGCACTTCTCTTAAGACAGCATTGAAACAGGCTGCTGTTCTGAGCATATGTAGATGGTTCATTTCCCTGATTGGTCAGAGTAGTCTTGCTCTGCATGAGTTAAATCAGTATTTCAAGAGATGAGTGTTATAGTGAAGTAAAAGGCTGTAACTAAGTACATTACTTATGGATTTAGAAGTACAATGCTTTCAACACTGAGGAAATAATCTTATACATGTCCAACCTTTCTGCGTTTCTTTCAGGCTTAAAAGTTAACAGTCTTAAAATCCAAACATGGGAAGTCTATTCCTGTACCCTACAACGTGGCCTTACAAATCACATTTAATGCCATTTGATTTGAATAATACTGCCTTTAACACAAAGAGTCACTATTTTATCATTAAGACATTTCCTTTAAGGATCAAAAATATCAAAGCAGAGTCTTTTTTTCCTCTTTTCTACCAATATGTAATTAACCGAACAGCATGTTTTGCCTAAATGTGCAAATCTTCATCTATTTACTAAAATGTAAACTTTAAGAACCAAAAATGACAACACACTTTTGTTTTGATTACATTAAAATAGCAGAAAATAAATAACATACATCTGTAAATACTGTGTTTTGTTAAAAGTAAAATACTTTGTCACAAGCAAAAGTCTGCTCAGCCTCAGGGTTTAAAGCGTGTCTTTTTGATTTTGATTGGCATGGTTTATGTGCATGTGTGTCAATTCTAATTATTAAAGAGCGCATAGATTTCTTGCAGAGGGGTCTTTATAGTATTTCATTGGTTTGAATTTGTGTGATTTATAAAGATGGGACCTCTGTTATGACAGAGGACTGAGCTTTCTCTTGCTTATCACAGCTGTAGTAGTCAGTAATGGTGAGGTCATCAGTAACCTGAAAGTGGACAAGAAGGAAAGGTGGGATAGTCTTCATAGTGGCATAAAGACACCAAAGTAAATACATCACTTTGCTGATCACAAACTGACTACATTAAATCAGTTATTTTGTTTTTATCATCAACCAATTTCTTAGAAAATAGCCTTTTAGATATAAAACCAATGGAAATTTCCAATAGTACATGTAATGAGAGGCATTGCCTTCCTATTCACATTACTGTCTACATTAAAGTGATTAAAAAGTGATCATGTGTATCTGATGGCAAAATGAAACATAGGCATATATTAAAAACTTTCAAATCTAATCTAGGAGTGTAAAGTTGAAATCAAGGGGCCTGTTGAAACACGTTCAGATTATGGACCAAAATCTCTGCATCAGTCAAGCTGTGGGATTTTAAACAAGCTATGTTTCTATGTTTCTCCATTTTTGAGGATTCTATGTTTCAAGATGACAGTGGTGCTTTTTCAATGTGCTTTTTAACTTGAGTAGAAAACTTTTCATTGTTCTTCCTCTCTGCAATTTTTCCCATTTTCACTCTGGGTGAGTCAAATGTAGAGGCAGGAGCTGGAATCACATTAAGTATTAGTACATTTATGGATGGTGTATTGAGATCAAATTCATTAAAGGAGGGCCTAGCAGATATCAAGCAGGAAGTTCAATGCTGCCTGAAAATCACACCCGCTCCATTTTCACACCTAGAAGATCTCTTACAATTTCAGCAGAAGTTTCACCCTCAGTTATTAATTCACTGAATAACATGCATGTAAAAATAAGCTGTGAATCGGTGAGGGGTAGATCCAGTATGTCAGTCCCACTTCAGCTACAAGCTACAGCCACATCATCTGTAGTGATACTAAATTAAACACTGATACCGGTTGGAAAACAGAACATATTACTTCAGTAATTCACAGTTTAATGTCTTTCATCAGAGGATGTGCCTTTGGCCTTTCTTTACTAATTTTCTGAACACAATGTAAACAGTGTACTTGCTGACATACAAACTATTTGGTACCATGAAACGTGTACTAATTCAACTTGGCCTGATGAAGCTGAAATAAAAAAGGAAGAAGGGGAAAAACCACTAACACTGACAACGAGCAATAGAACAATTCAGTCATAAGACAATTCTCTCATGCCTAAGGCTACCTAGTACCTACCCTAATGCTCAGACAGTGCCAATCTATGAACGCTCTCTAAACAGATTCACTTCAGTGCCTTTAGAAACACCCCTGATTCACTTGACGGTGGATTTGTACCTATTCTGGCATACTCTTAATATGCTAATAGTTAATTAAGCACAGACAAACCATAAATCACACTGTGATCATACACATCAGACACCATTCAAGTGCTACAACTCACCGATTGCACAGCCGTTAGTGTATTGGGGTGCTGTTGTCGTTGTTATTGTTGTTATTTTCTAATTCCTCAATTACATCCAGTTACCTGCCTCTCATTTCCTCCCTTATAAACTATGTGTATATTTTTTTGTATATTTTTTATTTAAATATATATAAAAATCTGAGCTGTAAGTAGGATCACTAGACAGCCAGATCGTTGTGCCTTGCTCTTACACTGCTTGCTTTGCTAGCCCTGCTCAGCCGCCGGAGGTCAGTGAATATGTTAGGCGGCTCGTGCATCTCCACAGTAGTGACGTTTCCTTCCTCCACCTCGCTCTTTCCGCCATTCAAACTGCCGCCACTCGAGCTGGGAACACTGGTGGTGGGAGCAGCATCTCTGGGCTGCTGCTCATTATCGGAGGAGGAGGAGGAGGAGGAGGGGGAGGAGGGAGGGGGAGCAGTTGCCTTCATCTCCCTAGTCTGCTGCTCAGTGGCCAAGTTGGCCCAGTTCTGCTCGGCAGCAAGCCTGTGGTTGTTGTTGTTGCTAATGTAGAAAGGGGTGGGCTCGTGAAGCTCCTGGTGCAAGGGATCCATCTTGAACTCGGCTGTGGCCTCGCTGTAGTTGGGTGGGTAGCTAAGGGTGGGAGGGGCAGTTCTGGGGGCAGTGGTCATGGACTCTGTGTCCACCACCTCAGTGCGGTCTAGCGACTCATGGTCAGGGACGCATTCGTTGGTCATGCCCTGCTTGACCTTCTTCCATCCGAGGTGATAGATCTCTAACAGATTCAGCAAAAGAGACACGCAAGCCACCACAAGCATAAATATGATGAAGATTGTCTTTTCCGTGGGCCGTGAGATGAAGCAGTCCACGGTGTTGGGGCAGGGCCACCGCGCACACTTGTACAGCGGCCTGAGCTGGAAGCCATAGAGAAAATACTGACCTAAAATGAAGCCCACCTCAAAGAGGGTCTTGAAAATGATGTTGAATACGTAGGTACGCAACAGGGCTCCCCTGATGCGGATTTTGCCATGCTCGTCTCTGATTGGTGGTTTCTCCTTTTTGCCTCCCCCACCTCCTCCTCCTCCTCTGCCGCCCTCCCCTCCCTCTCCGTTTCTATACAGGAGTTCTTTCTCCTCCTGGAGTCTGCTTGTCTTTCGCAGCTCCTCCTCCCTCTCCTTGCGCTTCTCCTCCATACGGACGATGTGCAGTACATGGCCCAGGTAAATAAGAGTGGGCGTGGACACGAAGATGATCTGCAGGACCCAGAAGCGGATGTGCGAGATGGGGAAAGCCTCGTCATAGCAGACGTTCTCGCAACCGGGCTGCTGCGTGTTGCAGGTGAAGTCGGACTGCTCATCGCCCCACACCTCCTCCGCCGCCGCTCCCAAAACCAGGATCCTAAAGATGAAGAGGACAGTCAGCCAGACCTTGCCGATCACTGTCGAGTGTTCCTGTGCATTCTCCAACAGCCGCCCAAGAAAGCTCCAGTCACCCATGCTTCACGATTTCTAGCCTAGGCAGAAAGTACAGTCTGGAGGAGCACACAGCCAGGGAAAGAGGGGAAAGGGGATAAGGAACAAGGAGAAAAAAGGACATGATGAGAGGTCTTGGGAGAGAAGTGCTGCTAAACACAAACGACCTACAAGGCGGTGAGCATTGCCAGCTGTTTGGAGCATCACCAACAGCTTATGCTGGCACAACTAAACTGAACTGATTATGACAGTACAGCTAAAATGAAGAACCTGCACTCCCAAAACCATTCCATCCCAACTCACACAGCATTTCACGTCTCTGCGGAAAATCCAGCTACTGAGCTCTGATCAAGCAGTCGTCGCTTAGGAGAACAATCTAATAAATGAAGAGAACAAAAAAGGGACTAACAAGTACAAATACAGATATATATATATATATATATATTCACTACTTAGACTAGAGATGTTCCAGCCCTTTCTATTTAGTCATCTAACTGGCTGCTATGAACCTGGCATGCACAGTGTAAGCAAACTCTCTCACTGTCTTTCTCTCACTCCCCTTACACTCACACATACACGCATACACACTATATCACCACACTCATACACACTGTCTCTTTCTCTCTCACCTGTTCGCTCCACTGCCCAGCAGGCATGTGCTGAGATCAACATTATAATGTTCAAAAACAGCCGTGGGCATTGAGTGGACACTGATGTGGAGGGCCCTGATGTACCCCTGAGGCTGATTAATGGAGCCAAAAGTAGTACATTTAAGGGAAGAATGTGAAGTTTTAAATGACATAGATTAAATTTAAATGGTTATATTTATTAAGATCACTGACACTCATTTTGTTCTAACATTACATTTATGGGTACCATTTCTGAAGCTCATCTCACCATCAGCTTAAAAATGACATTTTAACAGCCGCACAAACACACTCATCTGAATTTGCTTCAGCTCAGCACTTAAAAATGTCAATTTTAAATATGAATACTTTTTTTCACACCACATGAGTATTAATGACTTTCCGATTAGTTGATGATTGGTCAAAGCTCCAGACTGTTCAATATTACATGTAAAACACTGCATTTATGAGGAACAGCAGTAATCTTATTTGTCTGTAAATAAAAGAGCTAACACAGAGCAAAAAAAACAAAACAAACACACACACACACACACACACACACACGCGCACACACACACACAGCATCCATAACCAGAAGGGAAAAGGATTACTTACTAAAATGTTCTTGTATTGAGAGTGGTAAATCCATCGACTAAGGTTCACTACTTTAGACACCTAGAAGGGAAAAAATATATAATTAGAAGCATTATAGTTAAATTAGTGTAAAATTTAAAAGGTTTGGTTTGCATTTCAGATGATCTGATAAAACAGGTAAGTAGTATTTGGAAAACTGATGAGACACACAGTGTACTAAATGGTTCTAACCTAATTTGAATATTATTGGAAATGCACATTAGGCAATTATGAGTCTGAGCTCAGTAATCCTGAAAACATTCTATTAAATAATGAGCCAGTTCAACCCCAACTATGCCAAACGAGGTTGTAGTGAGGGAAAGTGTTAGTTCAACAGTTATTTCTTTTTAATGAATTGTTCTTTTTGTTGTTCATATTGTTAGGTCTAAAAGGTAGCAGCAACATTTAAAACATGTTTAAATATTTTTCTATTTTCTTTTTTTATTGGTTTCAATTCCAATGAGCTGATTAACTATTCAATGTTTGTCACTCCTGTGATTAAACAATAAGCAGCATGCTGAAATGTATTTAAAAAAAAAAAAAAAGGTGAGTGCAGAGGAAATCTTGTCACAGCGATGACAGCCTGTGTGACAACAGGGAAGGTGCCAGATCTCCTTTTGTACCTGTGCTGGTGGTCCCGTCCTGTATGGTCCTGACAGGAGCAGGTTGTGTGAGAGCTGCCTGCAGTGTTAATGGGTTATCAATACTAACCAGTAATATTCCAGCACATCAGATGGGGGAAACCTGTAGGCCTGAACTTTTCCCGGGTTTGTGAAGTTGGTTAAAGTAGGTATTATTACTTTAATTCTTATCTCATAAACCTAGCTTTGAGCGTACCTTAATTCGGAGATGCCAAACAGAGTAAGTAAAGTCCAGCTGCCATTAGTGCGAGTGCGCAGGATACAGACCTCCCAAGGCAGCAGGAGCCCACCCCTCTCCCCCCGTGCCCAAATCCTGGCAGCTCTGCCAGCTTACCAAACTCTTTTTGAAAGCAGCCGGTCAACTTATTCATGCACCAAAAACAAAATCTTCTTCACACGTGGACCCGAGGGCGACCTTTCGGTTTTTGCGTGGAAAAACGTGTGTTTTCGAGGCGGCGTGGACGTGGAGACCGGCTGTGGCGAGGAGGCGCAGCTCTCTCCCAAACCCAGCCATCGCCACTCTCCCACCGTGTGGCCATGCAGGAGTGGATTTAGGACTCTGCTCGCCACGCCCCTCTATGCCCATCACTCAGCTTCCCACAGGCCTTCACACACTGACACAGGGCTCACACAAACTACACACACCGCCCCCCACAATCACCCACGTTCACAGCTGAATCATAGTAAACTCTTCTCAGCCTGTATTACCCTGTTTTCTAATAAGCACGCACGTCCATAGACGACACAACTACTCATAAGTCTGAAATGTTTCCACTGGCCTAACGCTAATGAAGCCCATCCCCATAAATAGCATGGAAATACGCCGCCCTCCCTCGGAACACCAGTTGAGAAATAATGCGCACCCACAAACCTCCAGTGCGTAAAACGTTTATTAAGGAGTTATTAATAAGGCTACAGGAACACATTTGTGCAAATGTTACACAGCTTTGGCAAAAATGTGAAAAAACTACCCCTTAAAATGCTCAAAACCAAGTGTACAAAAATATGCAAAAAGTTTCAGGACTTGTAAAAAAAGGAGTTTCCAGCAACCCCAGAAGAAGAAGATCCAGCCATTTTTGGCCCTACAGGTCAAAGCACACTCCTTTACTCACCTTTACCTACTTGTGGCTGTGGTCAGAAGTCCTGGACATTTTCAGCTCCATTACATTATATATTATATTATATGTATCACCATTAACAGAGACCACAGGGGCTCTTTAGAAACTATAATAAGGCACACATGTAAACCGATAGCTATGTCCTGTAGTGGTCGGTGCAAGGGCATCGCTAAAACTAGACATTGGATGAGCACTCTGTAACTGTTACTTACAAACGACATGGCAGACATTTCTCAACTAGTTACAAGATGGAAGGTTTAGAAAAGCATTTTAGCACACTGTTGAAAACTTGAAAGCTGAAGGCACTAAAGTGAGTTTGGTGAAGGCCCCATGTAGGCTACACTGGGCTGGTAGTTCCAGAGGGTAGTGTGATTAGGGCACAGCATCCAGCATAAACCGAAAATCAAATTACTTGAGAATTTAAGGCAAAGTTAAAGAACATTAAAACAGCACTAAAGAGAGTATCCCCTTGTTATTACCTTAGCAATGGATACACCAAATCCCTCCCATAAAAGCCTACAGCCTATGACATGTCAGGTTGATTGTCAAAGTGACTGAATGCATTTATGATTTTACTGTATATACTTAAATACTATATATTAAAAGTACCAGCATAACCATAGGGCTCTGTTTTACGTGAGAATACAAAAGGGATGTCAGTTTCCAAACAAGACAGATCAAATACGTTACATGACGTTTTATATGTTTTGACCACTAGGTGTCACCATTGGTCTTTTACCCACAAACTATACTTAAAAAAAACTGTAAAAAAAACAGCCCACTGTAGGACTGTAGAATGTGAGGCCATTTCTCCTTGAAATCTGTGCTTAGGCATTAATCAACATGTGTATACACTTAAACAGAAGGGACAGAGATGCTATTTTGGTACATTAAAACATTATTTTTTTTAATTGATGGCAACACAAAAGAAATTAGGACTTTAGTGATTGTTCTATTTAGACTTGCTTGCTGTAGAATCAGAGGCTGAAAGTAACATCTCATTTTTCTGGTTCTGCAAGTAAGCTTTGTCTTTAGACATGTTGTCTGGGAGGCTGTAAGAGTTATTCCTCTTGACTCTGGATGAACATCTCATCAACGCTTTAACTATCAGGTAGGCCAGCTCTGCCACATTGAGCACGATGCAGATAGCTGAAGACGCCACCATGAAAATGGTGAAAACCGTCTTCTCAGTGGGGCGTGAGATGAAGCAGTCGACTTTATTTGGACAGGGCCACTGCTCACACTTGACAAGACGAGGCATCTGGAAGCCATCATAGACGAAATAAAGGGCGTACATGAATCCGCCTTCAAAAATGAGCCTGAAGAAGAGGCTGCAGGTGTAGGTCCACCAGAGTGGGCCTGTGATTGGCAGACGCCTCTTTTTCAGGCTCTCTAGGTCCTCCTCGTTGGCTTTGGCCCCCCTGCTTGCAATGAGGTCTCTCTTGGCCCCTCGCTTGCGGTAGGCCACATGCATGGCCACCAGCAGAGCCGGCGTGGACACGAAGATCAGCTGCAGGCACCAGAAGCGAATGTGGGAGACAGGGAAGAAGTGGTCATAGCAGACATTTTTGCAGCCTGGCTGCTGAGTGTTGCAGGTGAAGTCCGACTGCTCGTCCCCCCAGACACTCTCTGCCGCCAGAACCAGGATGGTGATGCGAAAGATGAAGAGAACGGACAGCCAGATCTTCCCCAGGCTGGTGGAGTGCTTGTTCACTCCTCCCAGCTGGCTGTACAATGCTCCCCAACTCATCCTGCTTAACAACAGTGCCTGCAAACCAGAGAAAATACATTCAAGAAAAGGGCAGAGTGTGGCGTTCCCACCACAACGTCCTCCGGATCTGAGACTGGAGTCTGACTGCACCACAGTAATGTTACAAACACTTAGTAAACTCCAGAAAGTGTGCAGCCCCCCAACACCACCCCCTTCAACCCCTCACACCACCACCCCAACTCCTCCAACCCCCACATTAGTTTGTGTGTGTCAGTTTCCTGGACACATATACTCAAGTAGCCAGTCACAGTTGTGCTTACACAAAAACATGTTCGTGTCTCCCTCACTTCTACACTCATAACTAAACCCACACTGAGCTGAACACAGACAGCTGGAGGTAAGACACTGGACTGTGGAGGACCAGACAGATTCCAGGATCGTAATTAGGAAATACATGAAAGCAAAAAAGGTGACTTTTCCAAAAACCTGGTACATACAAATAGCAATGAGATATTCTTTATTTACAGGTAAAGAAAAAGGTGAGAGCATTGATCTCAATGTCTCAAATCTATATATTTTTTTCTACACAGGGGCTCAAGTCACAAATAATCATGAATATGCTTACATTTTTTTTGAGATTAGGCAAAGAAAACACGTTGAAAAAACTAAAACATGTTTGATAAGTAATTCAGTCTTTTTAAACCTATGAACCAAATTGTTTTTGTCCAATATCATTTTAAAACGTAAAACAGCAGCCACACAATGTGTCAACGAATACCTTTGGCAAAATCAATTGGAAAAGCAACTTTATAGCAAAACATCATCTGGAATTAGACGCATCTATACAAGCCAAGCTGCTTTCTACCGTATAACCAACTAAAACTTACAAGACCATCCAGCCAAGATCTGGCTGCTGAAAAGACTCCCTGCATGTGGAAAGAGCCTCCATAAATCAGAGAATGTTATAAATCATAACTTACCTCTTACCACAGAATAAAGCCCAGCACATCCATCACTAGTCTATAACGACACATTACTTGGTCATATTTTTGCTGAAGTGTAATCTTCAATGTCTGTGTCTGTGTGTATGTGAGAGAGAGGCCCTTTTCTGTGGTGTGGAAGAGAGAAGTGAGCAGAGTTGCTGAAGGTGACTGCGCTTTAGTGGCTCTGTGGAGGCTGTACCTGCTCTTCAGGGTGGAGCCACAGTCAACGCTGGTCCTTCCTTTTACAGGTGAGCACTCACACTCCAGCCTTCCACATGGTCTGTTCCACATTTTAAAACACAGAGCTCTCCTGTGATTGCACACTGGTCTTATCCAAACATAAACATCTGCTTGTGTAGTATCGTCACCAGTTTGAGCACCTCAGTGTAATATTTTTAGGTTATTCCACAATACACCTTTTGGTCTACATAATGTTTAGCTTTTTTCCCTTGTGGGCAACTCAAATACCAAGAAAAGCAAAAGACTACCATGAAGAACTACTGTTCGTTTGATTCATATTGCCAGATTTGACCTTTAATATGCTTTTTTGTTATCCAATTTGCTTATCGACCAGGATGTAGCTGTGATGGTGGTTTAGTTCTTGACCGTAACCCACAAATGAATCATGTGGCTGTAACAAGTGAGAAGAGATAAACTCAGGGATGTTACCTTGACATTCCATTATACTGACCCGAACACACAGGGTAGGGAGGACAAAACACTTTACCAGTGGATTCCCGTTTATTTTCTCTTCCACTCTGAGCTCAGCTTATGTTGGCAATTGAAGCGTTTCAAACCACTTTAACTCTTTTCACATTTGAAGTTATAAAACATCATTTCAGTTCAACATAATCACCCTAGAAATCACTAGTGAAATCACAAATTCATTAAGGAAACATTTGTCATTCTGAATTTTAGCCAGTTGCTGTTGTTTCAGAAAGCAAAGACACTCCAGTGCCAAAACACTATTCCTGAGGAAGAAGTAGCCTATCCTCTATTTCCTGAACCACAGTTGCAGCACTAACTCAGTTCTAATGCTCTAGGCTCCCTCAACTGTGTGTGTGTTTAAACAGGCACAAGTTGTTCATTTCTTCAGTTTAGCCAGCCCCATCAACAGCTGATCCCTCCTCTCTCGTCTGGCGGAGAGATGCTCCTGGTCATTTGGAATGAGTTCAGAGATCTCCTAAAGCCAAAAAATGTAAGGTTAACCATTTCCCACCCATGTTTCATGAGGGATCATTTTTTACAGATATTCTACATTAGATATTTTATTCTTTATATGTTGTACTGTTATATCCTTTCATGATCTACAGTTTTTATTGATTTTCATTTAATTTCCATACAAGCATGAATATTCTCTTGGAACAGACAACACATGAAGAAATTCAACTCTACATACTTGACTGATTCTAGCTGCCGCCTCTCCATCAAACTCAGGAACAGGTCCGAAACTACTGAGCACTCTCCTCATGCCTTCTTTGTAGCGTCTCAGATAGTCTTCCAGACCTGAAGAGGCAGAAGATACAGCTTTTACACAGCAGACCGTCTGCCATACCAAGTGTTACATTGCAGACCTGGTCTTCTTCATCAGCATATACATACAAAATCTTATTGAACAAATGTTGACTAGTTTTGCATTGTTTAACTAATGTTGAGAATTACTCCAAACAGGTACGGCAAAAACACTTTGGCTTGTTGATCTGCTTAATGTCCGAGATGACTCAGCAGTTATTCAGCGTGAAGCGTCTAGTGCCTTGGTTTCTTTAGTCTCTTTGTGCTGAGTCGTGAAGTGTAACTTAAGTGGTTATGCTTACAGGATCTCTTCCAGAGAGATGATAAGAACCAGCAAAAGCGAAAACATCTGCCTCTGCGTGAACAAGGATTAACTTTTGCTCCACAAGGACATTATTTTGTAATGTAGTAATGGCACAACTGATATTTTCTTTGTCTGGGAGAAAGTGTAGGGATATGTGCTGTTCTTTGCAGTCAACAACACATGACTTGCCTCGTCATGTAGACAGCACTCGGCTCGTGAAGAATAAAGCTTGTGATATCATTTTATGTGAGAGTGATTTTGTGAAAATAACAGTGAGTTTTGTGAAAAAAATAGTGAGTTTTGCATAATAGGTCCTCTATAAAAACTATACTGTAATATCAAATTATAATTTAGATTAAAAGTAAGAAGTAAAGCTGTTTGCTACTGGGCAGTAGTGTTAAGTTAGTGTTAAAACAATAATTTTACAATAAATACAAATAACATGAATACAGTAAACCATAGTTTCTTGTATGGTAAAGTGTTTGCTTGACCATTTCCAGACCTCGTTCCTCATGGAAGCCCAGTATTATTTGTAGCTTCCATCAGATTCCTGGGTCGGCTCTTTTTACTGCATTAGATTAAATGAGGTGTGTTGCTTACAGAACTTTATAAATCCACACAATGACTGGAGGCATCGAGCAGAAATCTGGAATCAAACCTGTGTTCTTCTAACCAGCTCACAAAATAGCAACTACTTTTTGGAAAAAAATAAATCTTTTTTTTGTTTGTTTGCATTTATTCTAATGTTCTCTTGTGTTTTTGCTGGCAGAAACAAACCCAATGCTGAGATAAATGGTTTCAAACAATTGGCACAGCTGCCTAGGACTTTTGCACAGTATTGTATATTTGGAGAAAATAACTGTGAAGCTTCTGATTTTGTCCAGATCTTGTCCAGTCCAGATCATGCACCTTTAATCATAAAAATTCCAGATTTTGTCCAGTCCAGATCATGCACCTTTAATCATAAAAATTGCACTAAAAAACTGCACTAAAACAGGAGAGAAAACAGCCTTGTATTTTACATGGCCTCAGAAAGCAGGACCATGCTCTAGATTTCACCTGCAGATTTCACACTGTCTCCTGATATTCACCATGAACATGAGGCCCCCTTAACGCACACACACACTTTCTGTCTCTCTTTTTCACACATAGACATTTATCAACATGCACAGGCCAAGTGAGGCCCACAGTACTAACAGTAATATGCTTTTCCAAAAAAATCTCAAATGTCGAACATTTTTATACCTTCAGGAAATATTTTATACCTCTGGCTATTCCAAATGTAGGCAAGAAAATAAATACATTTTAAATGACAAAATGTAAAAATATACAGAAAATTGACTTGCCCTCTGGTGCATTAAGGTGCATGGTTTCAATGGGGCCGATGAAAGCATAGCGCATGCCTAGACCTTCTGACATCACCAGATCAATGTCCTTCACAGAGATCACTCCATCCTGAAGATACACATAACAAACTGTCAGTAAACATTTAAAATGAAAAAAATGTATAAGCAGTGGTAGTTTAGTGTAGGGATTTTCACAGGTGAATCCTTGGTTAGCTGCTGTTGGACAGAATATTCAAATATTCAAATACTCAAACTGCTGTTTTGGCTATTTATTACATTGTATCATAGGAAGTCAGAGAATCAACAAATGTCCAGGCCAACAAAACACAGCAAAACTTGGATTTACGCAACAGAGCTTTTAAGTGCAATGGTTTTATTGATATTTGCAATTATGTAGGCTAGATTTCCATTAGCTACTTTTGAATATTTTTTTTATTCAAAAGTTTTTTAAAAATGCTCCCCTGTGTGCTGTGTACTTTTCTGTTCATATAATTTGAAGTCATTTTTCTTGTTCATGTGAGTAACAGAATACCAATTCAGGAACTCCTTAGGACACCGAAATGTCAAAACACCTACTTATACATCCCCAGTTTCGTGCTGACCTGGTTTACAGATTTCCTGGTTTTATCCAGTATTACATTCTAAAATATGAGCTTCCTGATTTTTTTTTGTCTGTCCGGCACCTTTACACTGGTCCCCCAGACTGAGTACAAAACAGTGACAGTATTTCGCTCTCATCCCAGGAGAAGAGCACTAAAACTGCTCCCACTGTATTGGATTTCCCTCATCATTTAATACTACGCCCTGGGAACAATGGGACGGCATGGGGGGGTAGGGGTGGTAGTGCCAGGCTTTGGGCCCACTCCGCACTCACATTACCTCAGGCTACAGATACCTACTGCCGGACTGGCCTGAAATCAAAGCTTGGATGCAGACCTGGTAGAAGGGGGAAAGACAGGGAGGGGGACAGGGTGGTCTTTGTTCGTTTCCTGTGGGCAACAACGAGGCTGTTATCTGGTTGTGGCCGGGCGGCACACTGGCTGCAGGAGTTTTAAAAAGAGGCCTTTCCTCTGCGGTAATCACCGGAGGCAAACAGCAGCTTTCTCAGCTGCTCCGCTTTCCAGCACTGGCTCTCTCTCAATGGCCCTACCTGAACTCTGAGTGTGACAGTGTGTGTATTTCGAGCTGGTAAGTTCAGCAGGTGTATGTGAGTTTGTTTAAGTTGTGCTGAAGGGGGGAAATGTTACATAACTGCTTATTGCTTTACTTTAATGACCTAGCGGGCTAATAATGCTTGCATACAGCAGTAATCAAAACAAACAGCAGACCAAACCACATCTTAATACTAAACTTAAACTGACATTGTAGTTATTACAATGGTATTGTGAACACAAAAAAGTCAGACATAATTTAAACAAATAATACCTTTATACTAAAAAATAAAAATCCACAAAAACACCACAAATTACTGTCATTGCAAAGCCATTGCTGGCTATTATAGCTTCAATACCTTTGCAGTAAAATGTAATTACCTCTTTACAACATTGTGGTTAAACTTTTACTTATTCGTAGCAAACCGGTTTCAATTCCCCCTACAAGGGTCCTTCTCGCAACTTCAAAATCTTCTATACATTAATTTGATTTAAGGAAGGAGATTGTCTAGGGCAAGGAAACACCTTTTTTTTTTTTTTAGAAACCAGTATTGAGTTATGTTTGGGCCTTTGTGTATCAGCTTCAAGTTTACACACACAATTTTCTTTTCATATTAAATAACAAAGATCAGTGTGTCTGTCTGAACAAATATGCAGTTGCCATTTTTGTGAAATAACATTTCAACCTTATTTAAACTTGATTTGTTTGTTTAAGAAATGCCTGTAATTTAACTTTTACGTTTCCTCGGTGATGAAACTTGCATTTAGATGACAATACAATTATTGCAGTATGAGTTTCTAGTGCTTTGTATCTTGTACAAATTCTGACATTTAAATCCCATGTGGTCTTATAATCATAGAAATGTTCTTATAATACTATAATATTTATTAACTATTTACTAATTTTATTTACAGTATTTTAAACTTTTAGTTGTCACCATACACTTTAATCAGCCAGACTTTGTGCTTTTTCCTCCTGAGGTGAAGGTAAAGTTCTCCTACCAAAGTCAACATCCATTATGTCTTCCAAAACATCCATTATGCTAGGAGTAGATACTGTGCAGCTTAAAATATTGCATTTAAGATAGAAGGGTGTGAAATATCATGCCATTTAAAAAGCACTCGAAGGAAATTAGATATAGACATGGATGATATAGAAAAAGACTACAAAAATACCAGTTCAGGGATTCACAACGGGCAATGCTAGAACAATTGTGAGGAAATGGAAGCTGCATCAAACAACTCCGGTACTATCCTGAGTCAGCACCAGAGCAAGAAAGGGACAGAACTTTCAACAGTCACTTTTAAGGAGATAGAGTTATGTGGTTGAGACAGAAAAGAATGTGCATAATGATTTAAAGTGGTGCAAACAACCAGGTTGTATTAAAGCAAGAAAAACTAAACAAGCCATCACTGGAGAAAAAAAAACCCATCAGGTTGGCTTAGCTAAAATGTGGAATAATGTTTTGATGAGATGAGACAACAATTTCGTTTTTAGGGCAAAATGTAAACGGCACAAATCCTCAAAAAACTAAATTCCAAAAGTGAAGCCTGGGGTGTAGCAGAATCATCTTGCGGGTATGCTTTCTTGAGTCAAGACAGCTCATCTTGAAGGCAGTCACTTCCAGACATTGATTGAGGTTTAGTCGAAACTCATCCCGACAGACTATAATTGTTTCAAAAGTTATAATCTGAAGGTGATAATTTTTTTTCCCCCAAAATGACCATTTTTAATCTATTAAGCAAAATATAAAAATTCACAGGCTAAAGAAAGTTTACATGTACAGAGGGTCCACAGATCCGATCCTTCGACAGTGATGTAAACTAAAGCACCTCAGCATAAGTCACTTATCTACCCTAAAACACGTGTAAAATCATAAAAACACAACTAAACCACAGAAAAAGAAAAAGGAAAATTCTCTCTCCGCGTCACTGCATATTCTTCCACCGCACGCAACCAAACTAGTTGGCCTAAGTAGTCTGCCGGTACGATGCTAATAGTGTAAGCCAAGCGGGATCGGGAGTGGGAGTGAGCATTGAAAACTCGAGGACCCACTGTAGTCTGTTAAAGCAACACTTCCAGTTACAGGAAGTTATCACCTGTATAAAAATATTCATTGTGAATGAGAGTTTTAGTCCTTTATTCTTTAATGCAATCCATACATGTAGGCAAAGATGAAAGCGTAGTCATGGAGAAAGAAAAGGTTCAATGTTAATTTCTCTAGACACAACTTTTAAGGAAATAAATGGATGAAGACTACACCTACCAAACCTGAATGCTAGTACATATAATGCATACTTCACATTTGACCCCAAAGACCTGAAGGGGTCTTTTTGAATCACATAGCTGTGTTGTAGTCCCAGCCATTACATTAAATCTAGGAAAAAAACGAAACAAAACAAAACCTGGAACCTTCTTCTGCACCACCAGGTTGAACCACATTCTAACATTTTGCCTAGAGTGTCTGCCAGTGATTGCATTTCATCTGCCTACAAGCGTCTCCCAAAACACTCAATACAGTCTTTTTCCCTGAATGCTGTATTATATACTGCATCCACGTATAGTGAAAAACGCATTGTTTTAGTAAAAACAAATGCCTAAAATGCCTTTTTTTAGTGTAAACCCTGCCCCCAGCTATGCTCCCCAAACACTTTAATTTATTTTAAACTCAGTTTAGTACATTACCCTTAAATGTAAAGGTAAACCCGTATCCGTATTGAACAGTTTACACTGAACTCCACTGAATACCGATGGTACCACTGTTCAGACTGGACTGTAACTCATGCACGGGCATTTTCTTTGGTATGATCACCAATCATTTTTACATTTCAATAATTTACTGTTCAATCCAGCGGCGAGTTGTACTGTAGTGACCTGCCGGTTAAAGCAGACACAGGACAGCTACTGAGCTCAACAGCCTCTTTTAATTTAATTTACAGCTATAATAATATATAGAGTCTTAAGAAGAACAAAACAAAAACAAGAGAAAAACAAGCATTATTAACCATCCAAAGGCAGCTTTCTTTGTGTTCTCTGGCTGAATTCAAAACACTTTAATTTCATTTTAAATTTAAATTCAGCACGGCAGAATATTTCAGATTGCCAGTCTGCCCCAATAACATTTTCGTTAATGGTAATGCATTAAGCTGAATTTAAAATGAAATTATTTTTTTTCTTTAAATATATCTCTCTCTGTCTGTCTCTGTCGCTCTTTCTCACTCTCTTTCTCTCCCTCTCCCTCTTCTGGAAAAATCTTGTGGAGATTGCCGTGCATTGTGGAGAGTTCAGTTCTCAGAAAAAAATCTGCGTGTGACTGAATCCGCAACTCCAGATCCGTGTAAAACTGGGAGATTATTGTATTGGTGTTATCCACGAGAGCTCAAAACTTAAAAATGTCTCTTAAAAGGTGACTGAGATGCTGACGGAAGGCACTAATAATAGGAGTACAAAGATCATGCATTTTTAAGGCTGATTTGATTTATTCATAGTCAAACAAACTGGGCTAAAATGTATTATTATGTATTGTGTTTTATTCCAAGATAGACCATAGCACATTTTTCTGTTGTTTACTAGAAGCTTGCAAATTGTGTTGAAATGCCATAAACTGCATTTTTTATGTAGAAATAAAAATACTGTGTACATATACTAAATACCTTCACTGAACTAATGAAGGAACCATGGATAGCAAGATTGTAATTTGTCAGTAAAAAAAAAAAAAAGAGCATGTGTAATACCTGTAAGGGAAATCACATCATCCTCAGACAGTATCTTCTACAGCCAGGTTTCTTAATCACGGGCCACAGACCACCGATGGGCCACGAAGGCTTTTGATTGTGCAACGAATGTAAAATCGAGAAAGGCTAGTGGTCCACAACTGGCTATTAAATATCATCTATTGTGGCCAAGTGGGCCTTGGCAACATGCTGTGATAGATAGGAGGGCCTAAATGCTGAAAAGGTTAAGAACCATTGTTCTACAGTAATATGTCAGGGTGCAAACAAGAGAAAACTCTCAAGATTCACCAGAACACACTTTATCTGTCCATCCACCTGAAAAGAATGAGCTGGATAAAAGGGTAAACTTAAAAAAATATATCCAAATCTGAACTTCCAAATGGACCTTCTGGCATTGAAGAACAGGCTCATGTTCCATCTACGTCATGTCTACGTTCATCACTAGGCAAAGTGGCACCACTAATTCCTGAACAACAAAATCTGAAGGAGTACACTTACTTGTTTTATTTGGTTAAAAAGAGGATGACCATGGAAACCTCTCATACATTATTGTGCAGCTTTAGTTCACATTTAAAAGAAAAACACCCATACAAAACTATTATTTAAACACAACACAAAACTAATTCAAGATAAACATGTTATTTGTAGTGTAGCAGAGAAACTGCACAAATGAACAGAAATACAAGTAAAATGCGATTTGTTCAGTCCTGGTTGAGTGTAAACAGAAGTGAAGGAGAAAAAAGACTTGAAGGTTGACTTTTGAGGACAGAGATTCTTGCCCCAATCAACAAAATTAATATCTATTATCTATTAATATATACATTATTGTCACATTTCTCATTGATTGTCCACATATGTAAATATGCAGTATATAATCTTAAAAACAGATTAAAAAAATCTCCCATATTAAACAATTTTTGCAAACAGCAAGTGCATGTCCAAAAAGTGGAGTCAGATACACCTGTTCCTGACACTGTTAATTAAATGCACAAAAAAACTGTAAACTGTGTTCTCTGCAGTAATGCTGCTTTCGCCAGTACCTTTGGAATTAAAGGTACCTTTGGAATAGAACTGATCATCCAGCAACACCAAAATATCTCACTAACACTCTTGTGGCTCAATGCAATCAAACATATCAACTAGGGGTGTGACGAGATCTCGCGAGATCAGATTTGTCTCACGAGATGCGTCTGGTTTCGCGAGAACGTAACGATATCCTTGTGTTACTAAAAGCTGCGCCTGTGAAGAAAACGGAAAGAAATTCAGTTCGCATGAAAGGGCAAACA
>JBBPDE010000002.1:10708930-10723336 GCA_037974605.1 Nannopetersius ansorgii
GCACCTCCACATCATTGCATTCAGTTTTTATTCACGATTTGTATAGTGTCCCAACTTTTTTGGAATCCGGTTTGTAAATTAAATATAGTCCAAGGTTAAATTTGCATTTTGTTGATAAAGCAGGGATTTGAAAGTTATTTTTCAGCAGGTCTTCTTAATTTTCACATTTGTATATTATTCTAAAAGTAATCTCATTGTTAAGTAATGTTTTCCCTATACAATTTAAATCATTTTATCAGTGTCTCCTGATTTCCTGTTACTGACACAAAAAAGCCTGTAAAATAATGGCACATTTCAGCAGTGACATAATTTACAGGAAGAGGATTTCCAACATTTAAAACACAAGCAAGTTTCTCTCTTGTATAAGGAAGAAGTTTGTTGTTTTATGAGATTGTTGGGGGTGGGAACATCATACCGCATCATTACTGTTACCAATTTTTAACATTTCAATTAAAATATTTTTTTATATCTTGATATTTACCACATATACAAGTAATATCCTTTCAAACTGTATGGCATCTGCTCTTGTGACCTTGAACATTAGCTAATTGGGGTTAGCAAATTAGCTTGAAATCACCAGCCTTGTTACTGTCAGCCTGTTACTTTTCCAGAGTAACATGTTCGACATCCAAGTAACAGGAGTACCATTGATTAGGTTTCACTGTAGTCACATAGTTTTAAAAGTTTATTTAGATATATTGCTGACATTATTTAAAGTTATCTTGTATCATTGAGCTGATACCCATATTATCCAGTTTGGGTGCTTATGAGCATTTATTAGTCTTAGTATCATTTGCTGCTATGCCTCTAATATTTGTTAGCTAAAGATAGTGTGATGTTTTGATTAAATTGTTTATATTTATACTTCAATACACTTTTAGTATGCCATTAAGTGCAGCAGAAAAGCAAAGGCGTGATCACGCTCGCCAAGACCAAGATCCTGAGAGAAGGGTGAAGTTCCTTGAACCAAACGCTGAGCCAAACTGCAGTTGATTGGTCCTGTACAGGCATCATTAGAAAGTAGTGTGTAGTCAGGTATGATGGTGACATTTACCCAGGGATCGACATTGCAACAGTGGGTACTGACATCTCCTATTAGCCTTTTCATGATGATGTAATCTGGTACTTCTATGATGATGTGCTCCGCTTCATCCCAGCCCCACAACCAATCACTGGTCACCATGTGGCTTTCCAAAGAGATATATGGTTGTATCTTACAAAGTAAAATGAGAGGATTTTCACATTCATTTGTGCAGTAATTCTCCTGTTCTGTTATGAACAGCTGAGCTCCGTTTCTTATTAACATTAATTATAGTATGGTTACATTCTAAGTTTTAAGTCTCATTTTCCTATGGCACTGTCTCCCACAATGACAGGTTTTAATTTTCTAATATGTTTGTGCAGTTGTTAGGCTCTAAACTGTTACACAATGGTTATACACTTGGCATAAGTTCTCAGGATTTTAAACATTTACTTTTATCTTTGCTTTAGGGTCAAGTATGCTTTCGGTTTTAACGTGAAGATGATACACTTTGATGATTTGTATTGCTGTTCAATGAGGGTATATAAGGTTTAATAACATCATTAATAAATACAGTGATGTGTTTTTAAAGATACAAATAAGTAGTGTGCTGAAGAATGTGTCTAATTGTCCCTGTTACTCTTGTCAGTCATGTTACTTCATATGTTAGTCCTGTTGCTGTTATTAATTTGATAAAAATGTAAAAATGACAATTAGAAGGGCCACCCCAGTAATACCATTCCAATTAACACTGTAAAACATTTTGGAAAAGACCTTTTATTCAATACCTCTCTCATAAAAATACTTGTATATCTTAATTTATATGTGGACTTCTTTTCTTCGTCATCTGAAAAAATTAAATGTTTAAAAATATATTCATAATCTGAAATAATCTTAGTGACAGTTGAAACTGATGTACTGCTCATACATATACAGTTTGTCCATAACAGGGTTGACAGATAAATCATATCATAAAATAAATAGCCTGAGATGGCACCATAAAATTTGTCACTTAAGGATGTTTTCTTTCCAGAGATATTTTAAAGAAATGTTCAAAACTTTAAATAGAAAAAGTTATTTCAAGTTTTTGAAGTTAAAAATGTACCAATTTTGTGGAATGACCCTTATGTTTTGTATTCAATATGTTCAAATATCCCAAAATCTCTGAATCCACTAGACAGAACTGTACTTGTCAGAAGCTAAATAAATACCATTTCTTCCCAACTATGAATGGAGGATCAGCCACGATCCAGCAAGGTATCCCCGTTTTATCCCAGAGGCCTACTGTCTGTGTAGGGGTTGCCTGACCGGACCAAATGGGGAGGAGAGTCAACAATACCGCAGCATACCAGTCTACGTCCCTACGGCAGTGCTGAGGCGAACAGGCTCCTGCTTAGGGGGGCGTCATTCCTACACCGAGAGCTACGTGTCTGTGCCAGTGGGCTGCACCTGTGTACCAGCAGCGCTAGGCACACGCAGCCTCAGCCGTAAACACAGCAAGGACCAAAACAAGAATTAAACCAATCTTGCTTGTGGAACTACTAAAGCAGTACTTTCAGACTGCTTGAGGCCTCGATGGCCCTACTGCATTTAATACAGTGGTGTGATCTTCCATGGGAAAAATCTTGTTTAGTTACAATCCATTCTGTTTGAATATTATTAGTAGTGTGCTGCCGATGAACCCAGCATTTTTTCCCTTGCAGGGTAAGGGTAGGCTTATCATGCATTTGTGTATTATGTACATTAATTATTGCAAAAGAAGCAATATGCAGTAGCCATTACCATGTTTACATGTTTACTCCGACTGTAACCTACATGTTTTTTGTTTTATTTAAAACAGTTGTTTGCATACGGTTTAGTCTGTTTACAAGAGCCAAAATGCGTTTTAAAGTATGTACAAGTTATGAATAACCAATTAAAAAAAAAAAAAAAAAGCTCCACCCAGCGGAAGGTCAAACATGAAATGACATCAGATGTTTCTACCTTCCAGATCTCCTGACAAAATTGGTTCGTTATGAATGATTAAATGACCACTCAAGATGTCTGCATGCTGCAGAGTCCACACTCGGAGTTACTTTGTCACAGGAATGACACCAGAATTCAAGGTCTATTCTGATTCTGCCCTTTAGGAGAGGAGGTCTGACTCATAGTTAATGTAGCAACGGAATTCATTGGCGAGGTTGTGATTGTGTTTTGGTAGATAACGGCAAATCTTTAAACCCATGAGTTTCGATGTATGCTCCTCCATGATCGCCCCTGAAATCACAATCATAAAGACAATATATTAATCAGATTTTTCTCTTTTTTCCCCACCACAATTTATTGCTATTTAATTCCACCCACTATCTAGAACTCTCCCAATCACAAAATGCCACCAACATTAAGGCTAGCAAGCGAGCCACTGCAGCTTTCGAGCTACTGTTAACGTATCATTTGACAGGATAACATGTTTGAAAGCAAAATCTAAATGACAATTCTGTTACATCAGCTTAGACATGCCCGTATGCTCCTCCATCATAGCCCCACTTGTGAGTGCTGAGTATTGGGGGAGAGGGAGGGCCTATCCACCCAGCAACAGCAAAGCAAATCATGATCTGTGGGACTTCCTGCCATGGAGGAGTTCAGCACCCCTGGGGACTGAACCCATGTTCTTCCTATGATACGGTCAATGCATAGCTGTGCTGGTCCAGATCATTATTTTCTTACCTATAGGTACGTTTTTGGGATTTACTTAATCTTGACTTCCCAATCCCACCACCACTCCCCCCACTCTCAGTTCATTTACTTAACACATTAAATCTGTTTCTGAAGACTACTTTCAAGGCAGTAACTGGTAAAAATATGGACAAAGTTTTTGTTGGTCCCACTAACCTGTACAGAGCAGGATTTTGGTCTTAGTCAGGTATTTCACAGTCAGTGCCACCTTGCTGAGGCATTCTTCTGACAGGTATGGAGGGTCTGCAACCACAATGTCAAAGCTCTGTGGAAGTATATGTTCAGGTAAACACAGAGGGTTGTTGTAGTCATAGAAGATGAACTCATCGCCATAAGCCTCAAATCGACGATCAAACTCGAACAGCATGGACGACACGCAGTGTGACCCCTCTTTTCTCTGGGACTGCAGCTGCTTCAGCTTCTGATATACACTGGGTGCGCTGACACAGGCTATCCTGTGGGCCAGAAAGAACCATATGCTGATCAAGAATGTACACTTTAGACAAGAGGTCTATGTATCTTGAAGCCAGATTTTGGTCCTGGGTTTTGCAATCACTGGTCATCTACTGACCATCTAGTGTCATACCAACTGGGCCTACACATGTCAAGACTGGAAACTGGATTTAAGGGCCAGAGCTGAAGAACTATGTTCCAGATGTTTAGAACTAAATGAGATAAATCTGTTTATAAGACACATGCTTTCTAGTAGAAAATTATGTGCACAGGACAAATAACTATTAAAAAAATAACCAACCTGCCTTGTTGTCCCACTTGCTGGATGGCTTCCTCAGCTAACCGTGTAGCTGACTCTTCACTGTACCAAAACTGGCTCATCCGCTGGTTATAGTCACAAGAAACGCTTGTTAGTAATCAGAAAATACTCCTTTTTAGATCCTTTTACTGTGCTTAAACACTACACAAAAGGCCATGCTAGACAGGCATGGATGTACCCAGTCTTCTTCAAGGGCTCCAACAGTGTATTTATCGGTCAACACTGCCTGTTCCTGTCCTGCTTCGTTCATTTGTTCAGCATAAAACTCTTGCAGAGCTGCAAGAGTTTCAGCTGAAAGCTGAGGGACGTCATCATCGCTGTCACTCATGGCGAAGAAAAGTTCTGCAGGTAACAGATGAGAGACATTTCAGAGGAAATGATGACACTAGGTCAGTTTCCCCAATGATGGATTAAGCCAAGACCTAGATTTAATTGTAGCACCAATGGCATCTTACCATTGGAAATCATTTTGGTCTAGGAAAATGTCCCTATGCCTAAAACTTCGTAGACACCTGCTCATCCAATTTGAGTGTGCCCAGTTTTATTTAAATAATGGGCATTTATCAAAAGTCTGGTCTTTATAATGTGTTTTTGAAAGTGTCTCATGGCATGAATAAAGCCATGTCTTGGAGTCTCAGAAAAATAAGTTGATGTTCATGCTCCAAAAGAAGCCTGCGCGGTCCAAAATGAACCTAGGTCGAATTCTAAGGTCACTCTCATATTGGCTAACATTCATGAGTCTACCATCAGGAGAACACGACAGTGGTAATATCACAGTTTGGTCCTGATTTGCTCCAACTGGGTAAAGAAGGCTTGTCATTCTTGCTGAAACATTGTAATCTGAATTATGCCAGCATATTCGAAATTAAAATGTCAAGACGTCGACCCATGAGCTGAAGTTTATACACCAAAACAAGGGCCATACGCAGTTATTCCACCAAAGAACGGTTGAAAAGAATGTTAATGTTTTGCAACGGACAAGTCAAAGTCCTGACATTACGAGACCAAGCTGTTTAGTATGAAGGAATGGGTCAAAATTCTTTCAAGCACAGTTGCGGTACGGATCACCAGTTGCCAGAAATAATAGGTTCATAATTTTGCCTCTTACAGACGTATTATAAGATAATTTTTCCTATAAAACACAGGCCAAGTATGTTTCCTCTTTATCTGCTGTTAAGACATGTGTGCAAAAGCTGATGAAGTATTAGTCCATATTCATGCAGAAATGTAGAAACTTTTGAAAGGTTCACAAACTTTCCACGACCACAGTACTGACGGAAGACTGTTACTCCAGACCAGAGTTGGGGGACTTCAAACCCTCCAGAAAGTCACTTCATGTACAGGCGCTCCTAATCGTCCTATTCTGGTGCCGCTTTTTAAAGGGGAAATGTCCCAGAACTGAAAGTTGTACTGGATGTAGACTTAGAGACTACACTGTTCTGCATTCATACATTAAATATACAGTGTCATTATATAAACGTGAACATTTTAAATGAAGAATGAAAACGATCTTACCGTGAATTCTCACGTGTGTCTGAGCATCCGAACTGTTTTTAGCAGTCGGCTAGGTTTAGCCTGGCACGTTTCAACTACGGCACGCGTTATGGGACAAATTCTCATTTTCAAAACGCCCACGTAACAGCATTTTTTTTAATTTATTACCATGGTGTAGCTGCTGGTCTAGTGTTTGGGGAGTTGCCTCCCTAAGAGAAAGAATTGCACACTGTGCTCTGTGGTGTGATGAGTTCACACGTGACTATAAGGAGCTGCTTTACTTTATAATAGTAAATTGTATCAAACTGTCCTTTCCAAAATGCCAGCTGGACTCCCTTTATGAGGGAGTGTACATGTCAGAATGTTCCTCGTCTTGGTATTTATGTTAACCTTGTTGAGACTAAAAAACAGTCAAAGGTAAAATTAGAAAACGTACAGAAAGAATCTGAAGATTTAGAATAAAAAATCCTTGGACTGGTTTGATCAAGTGTTATTTACACGAAACGGCTCACTAAAGGGATCACTTGTGTTTCAATTGTATTTAACACTATTCTTAGAAAGACATTTTGAGTAAAGATCACCAAGAGAATTTGAATATCACGTACACACAAACAGTTCATATATCAGAGAATTTTCTGGAGAGCAAATACAAGAAATACATTTTATATAATAAGTTTATGTACATTTTACATTACATTTTAGGCATTCCAAAAAAACAACAACATTAGTGCTCAAAACCATGGAAACAAAATAAGGAGTCATTGACAATGAGGGGGGAAAAAACAAAACAATGACTCCCCATTGTAATTTTTGGTATTTTTATTGCTACAGCAATGTTGGCCCACTTGGCTGCTCAACGATTCTGTTTTGGGCATCTATATGAGTGTGTGTGCTATTTTGTGTGTTGCACCAGGAGAATATAAGAGTAGAAAAATAAAAGCAAGGGGTGATTTATCTTCCTGTGGCCCCACATGTATGTTGTAAATGTCCATCACAATTTTATCAAACTTAATGGTTTCTGCCATGGCTTTCAGAGCTACTAACAGGGAAAAAGAATGATGGTAAAGAGTTGGTAAAAAATAATAAAACTGATCAAAAAGAACAAACAGCCCCCTTAACCATCCAATGAAGTCATAAAAAGTTGCAACGCCTACTAATCTACAATTTTATAAAACTTCAGTCCTTTTTGTTTTTAAACATACATTTTTTCCATTTTTCTGTTTGAAAATATATGTACACCCTCGATGAACAAAGTAATTTGGTTTCTCTCTGTAACTACTTTCACACAATTTTAGGAGAGAGAAAGGGTTCTCTCATCATGCCGGTAACAATCAGAGTTCATGTCAGAGTATTTAGTAGACCTCATCTCCAACAGCTTCTCTAGCAACACTGCCGCAGGGTTCTAGATCATTTCACCCACTTATGATAGGGTTGGCACTTTAACTGCTATCATTTCAGCTAATGTTGGTTTTAATCGATTGGTCAAACATCAGCAACACTAAACTGGGCAGGCAGTTTAGTTTGGTCATTAAATAAAAATTTAAGACCATAATGGCACATTAAAATGGTATGTGCAACTGGAAGACCACTGCCTTGAACACCTCACCTGAGCATGATACATCACCACCACTGTGTTTTGGGGCTGCAAATATTCATAAAGGACTTTTAGAAGAAAGACTGGTGATCAATGTTTTTCAACCTTTTTGATCAGACTTCCAGCATTTACATTTTTATAACCAAATCATGATTTCAGCCCAATTTGATTTCTTATTTCCATGCTGGTGGCCATCCCTGTTTGAAGATTTCATTAAACTGAAGCAACTGCTCCCGTTTAAATGAGTAAAATGAGTCCTACAGCAAAGGCAGTGAAGGCCAGAAAAGCCAAACATGGGTTTTATTAGCTCCAAAACCCTTGACGATGGGAGTATAGGCTTTGCAGTTAAGACAGTTCCACTCATTGCTGTGAAGACAGCTAGATCTGAAACATGACAAACAAAATATAAAGGCACCCAAGGAGAGGCATTAAGTGAGTATGTTTGTCTAAAAAGGGGGAAAGAAAATGTCAGGAAGGTTAACCCCCTTAACCTTTGAGTTCATCTTAACCTCCCACTGGCAAAGCAGATGTTGGTCAGCTTGGGCTGAGATGAATAGGACAGATTATTCCCAATTTGGTTTCCCCAACTTTCCCCACTCTGCTTTCACAGGCTTTTGTGATAGGAGACCCAGGACAAGGGAGGATGAGAACATCTCAAATGACCTGATACCAGTACTCTGCTCCAACATAGCAGTTCTGCTGGGCTTCTCCAAGGGTGAAGAGCTTTTCTTTCAGTGGTAGAGAAGTTGGGGGGAATGAGGGGCAAGAGATGAGTGGAAGTTGGAGGCAGCGGTTATTTGACACACAGTAACCCTCCGACATTGGCCACAAACTCTTCCAAGCTCTTTAGAAAGGCCACCTTTTGTTTGCGGTCCATGGTTGGAGGCGTGCTGCTGGCGGTGAGGTTGGTGAAGGCATCGGCGAGGCGCTGGTAGATCACAGCATCTCTCTGACTGGAAAGCAGAGTCTCTACCAGCTCAGAGTACTCTGCCTAACACAGATCATAACAGTCAAACGCAGCTCTTCTCCACAGTTCTACATTACATAATGGATATCTGCTTATTACAGTCCTATGTAAAGGTTCGTGTGCCCCTGGTCAAATTACACATTTTGTTAATTATCTACAGAGAACACACATTTATTTAGATGAACATTTATTTATTATTTTGTTACGTTCCAAGAGCACCCATATATAATGAAAAAACGCATTGTGTTTTGGTAAAAAAAAAATCCTATTTTTTATAGTGTGAACCATAAATATGGCACCAAATACACTCCCAAAACAATAATTTAATTCAATTTAATGCATTACCCTTAAAGAAAATGTAAAGGTAAACCTGTATTCGCCTCTTTTAAATAAAATTTACCGCCGAGATTTGCAACTCGGAAAGTCGCTGGACAAAAGTATTGAGACACCATGGCAAGGCGAACGGTTTTTGGGACATAACCCCTGATCTACTCTGGCTAAAAATACAAATGAGGGCTCGTTGGAAAGTCTCCAGCATAAAACTGGGGGTTTACTGTATATAAAACTCTCTATTCAACTAATTACTTACTTGATGCAGGCACACAAGGGTGTAGAGGGCTTCTCCAGCTGCCACAGTCATTTCAGTGTTATGCTTCTGCAGTACCAGCATATCAAACACTAGCTGGAGAGGGAAAGAAGGCAAGAGGGGTGTGTTAGTTTCACACTACGATGGTGGTAAAGACAAGGCTAAAACAATTACACTGTGAGAGATTAAGATTTCAAGTTTGATAGAAACTCACCTTGAGGAAATGTCGAGTAGCAATAAATAAGGGGGTGTCTTTCTCCTGTGACTTGGCACACTGTTCAGCCAAAGGGGACAGAGCTTCCAGACACAACTGACTAATCTCTGAGCTCATCCTGCACAATGTATGTTAAGGTAAAACTAGAACACGGCCACAATCTTTTCACCACAACAAATGAACTATAATTAAATATCAATTTACAGTGATGGTAAACTATCATCATGTATTCTAACCTCCCCAAATAGCCTTAACATTAAAAAAAGTTCCCAAAATATCGTAATCATGCATGTTGTCACTGAAGGCCAGCATGGCTTTTACTAATGTGACTGGTTAACAGAAATATGTTCTTCTCTAAGTGCATGACAAGTTGATGCAGTGGTAGCCTTCACATAGAGGAGAGAGGTTCTCATCCTACTACAATAGCAACATACCCATGGACAGTCCAAGACAGCCCATATTTTGGGTTAGAAGAACAGCAAGGATGTCTTAGTTTCTCCCACCTCTCAATCAGAGCAACACTAACATTGTAGTAAATGCTGTCAGGATCAGTATATGCCATCTTTAAGTGTGTTCAAATGTTTTACATTAAAAGAAGCTCAAAAATGTACAGAGGCTTGCTCGTTGTGGAAGCAGGTGGTAGTCCTCATCATTTAGATTGGTAAAAGACTTGCTCAGTGAATGGAATATGAAATGACTACTGCTGGAAAGAAAATCAAGCAAAAATCAAAAAAGGTCAAAAACACATGTGAAATCGGTGCACACACATTCAGTCAAAGAGGATACGAGGTCATGCCCAATTCCAGAGAGAACATTAGGCTCTTAAAGAGCTCCTCTGGGAGCTGAGGGATCTTCTCAGGGAAAATCTCACAGATGAAGGTAATGAGCTTATAGTACTGGTTGCACAGAGACGGGAACTAAAAGAGAGAAAAATGTGTATAGTCATACACATTGAAAGTCTACACTGTTAAGCATTTCTGAAGTATAAGAAGTAAAACAGAGGTAGTATCTTAGTTAGCACTGTTAAAACTGGATAAATGTAAATAACAGGGTGCGTTGTTTTATGAAGACACTAACTTACCTTTAGAAGGTCCTGAGACATGAGGGGTAGCACAATGTTGACGCCAAACAGCACTACATCGGCAGCAGACACTGTCCGACCAGCTCCAGAACTCTGCTCCTGCCCCCGAAACACCTCATCTAGTTTACAAACACACGCATATTAGTTTAAACATAAACCGAAAATGGGCTGAAAAATCATACTGTTGAGGACTGTGTGTGTGTTCCACACCTTCCCTGAGTACTCATACCCGTGTCACTGAAGTCAATGAACTCTTTGGAGAGGAGGTTTGTAAGAAGCTCCATGATGAGCAGCAAATCCTGATACTGGTCCTCTTCTGCTGCCACGTCTAGTCTCTTACGGCCTAGATTATTCTTGGAGTAGACTTGCAGCAACGTCAGACACACCTCATACAGCTTCATAGATTTAGTCTGCAGGGAAACAGACACATAGCCATCTGGAAACATCTGTTATACAAGCAAATCAAGACAGTACTTGCATATCATACATATGCAGTCACTTTCATAAATACTTGGATGTTGATAGTTATTTTAGCAATTTTCCACAGCATATTGAAGTTTAAATTATATTTTGAATATGATCATGCACTCAGTATACAGTCAGCTTTAATTTCAGGGTGTTTAGATCCAAATGGTATGAATGCTGTAAGAACTATAACAATTTCATATATAGCACCCCTTTCATTTTTAAACTAATTGGACAGCTTTGTCTGGGTGGGTAGGGCGATCAAGTCTGATCAAGTGTTCATCAATTTCTTAGTTCCTCTCCTCAAACACACTCACTAAACCTGGCAATTAACATGTGAGTTAAACCAGGTGTGTAGAAGGCAGAGAAAGCACCGAACTATGCTGCACACAGGCCCTCCAGGACCCTTTCATCAAGATCTATTAATACACATTCAATGTCACCCACAATTTATTTCTCATACCATTTACCTGTTTTCGACATGAATTCTTTACTGAATTAATTTTATGGACCTGGCTGTATTATACTTATTAAATAAAACTTACTTCTCCTAAGTAACAGATTTGCTTATGGGCCACCTCCACAAACACTTCAATGATGAGGTTGACAGTTTCTGGAGAGTTCTGGTAGACCTCCATAAGGCCGATGCAGCTGGACAGAAAGTCCATTAGGAAGCTGAAGAGAGAACCCACGTTGTCTATCTGCGTCGCCTCTGCAATACCACACAGGGCTTCCAGAGTGGCCACAATCTCTTGCTTCACTGCCTCCTCCTGACAGATCTGAGCAAAGTTGTCCTGGTTTATGAGATTTAAAAAGCGCTGCTGGAGTGGGTGCAGCACCTGGGACACAGACAGGAGGACCATCACAGACTGGTAGTAATCATTGATTCTATTACATTTATTCTAATATCTCCCTCACACACAAAATACATAAAACACCGAAGTATTCGTGTGCAGACCTCTGCCCAGTACTGCTGCTTAGTATCACTATCCATGTGTGCAAATCCTCCAAGAACCAGAGCCTTCATCAGAGTACGCTGGATGGGGCTGGATAAGAGGTGCAGAGGAGGACTCCGGCTTGCAAACTGCTTGGCCAAATTCCACCAGTTCTCACATTGCACTACAATGTTTGCCCTGAGGGACAGGAAGGGGTGAATGAAAGCTTGATGAGGTACATATCTGTGCGTGTGCACAATACGGCAACATAAATGGCTTGAGTGCACAGAGCACCAAGACTATCTTCAAGGAGATGTTCATTTAACACAGATGATTTGTTTCTGTAGCACTGGACAACTACAGGTATACAAGACATTGTATGAACAGTGATAATTTATATCAGATAAGAGAGATTTTGCTTATATAAATAGAAACTGCAACCTCAACAATTGAAAGTACCTGTAGTACAACCTTTGAAGCCTAATACTCATAATATAAAAACTAAGTATTTTAACTATAGTCTGTACTGTATAACTTACTGTTTCTATCTACTATCTATACTATAGTACATATAAAAAAGTTTTAACATTTAATTTGCAAGCATGGCATTCAAATCAATAAGTAAAATTATAGATCAAATAGGACAGAATATGTTTTAGATTGGGTTTTAATTAATGCTCTTAAGAGCAATACATTGATTTTACCAACAGGTGGTGCAAGGAGGAAACATTTCAACCGACAATCTGTCCATCAGCCATGCACAGCTCTATGACATTACTGACCATTACATTTTTTCACTGCTAACATGTGTTCACACCCACCTTTCTCTTTTTTCCACCAGAGTGACCAGTAGTTCCACTGTGTCATGGGCTAGTTCAGGCTCGGAACTCCACACTGAGAGATTATTAATCACCTTCTCTAGTAGGTAGCCCACAATCCACTGCGCACCCTCAGTGTCTGCACCAAATGCTGTGCTTAGCGGCATACTGATCTGAAAACCAAAAGCAAAAAGGGCAAAAGAAATAGAGAATAATGAAAACAATTGTTTACCATTAAGGGTGGGACAAATGGGAACATTACCATCACAATACTTCAACTACAATACAATAAACAGAAGCAAAACATAAAACAAAAGCGCCACATTAAAAAACAAAAGGAACGACCGGCAAGTATTAAAATGATGGCATATCACGTCAACACCCAATAACCACTTGTTTCTGTGCCGTCTCAATGGTATAAACATTTTTATGGAACATAATGATCTAGTAATGAGCTAGTACCAGGTTTACAAACTTCAGAAACAACTCAAATATGCTAAATAAACAGATACACAAAAGAATCGATGGATTTTTTTCTTTTCTGTAGCCCTGTATGAACTTACCTGGCTGTAAAGTTTCTCATCCACTAGCAGGTATGTTTTGGCCCAGCGTCGCAGAAACCACACAATGTCTTTACCCATCTGAGGACTTAAGAGCTGTGTTAGGCTTGCTCGTGTCGCCCGAGACTCCACTTCAGACGTCCTTAACACTGCCGACAACAATCTGAGAGAGCAAGAGAGATTGCAAGAGTTAGCGAGAGAGAAAAAATGGTAAGTCTCAGCTCACAGTAACCTTGAGTGAAGACTTGGCATGGATACTCTTGAAATGTCCTGTATCTGACTGTTCCATCTGTACAAATGTATATAGCATTTCCCCATAACATGCAGATGCAGTTAGTTCCACTAGTTTCAACAGTTTCATAAAACTTAATATACATTCCTGGTTTAACCTCATGTTAAGCATGTAGTCATCCAACAATTAAATTGACAAAGTTTTGCCAGCTCAGGGACAGAAGTAGAACTCAATCTGCATCATTCATCATAATTATATTTTTATATTTTATAATTATATTTTTATTAGCCTTAGTGGTTCCTGACAGAGTTATTTCTAGATGGTGACATAGTTTTACCCATTGTCAGGTCATGGCGACAGCCCTCAATATTCACATGACTACAAACACAGTTTATTGTGTGGTAATCATAAGTGTTTTATTAGAACAGTGGATGCTCTCAATGTTAGCATGTCTGATATTACAAATATCTTTGATTCACACTGCCAATTGTTCTTCACCCTCATATTAATATGATGCAAAATAAATCCCCAGTGTTTTATATTTAGACTTTTTCATACTTGCTGACAGCATGCCTGCAGTCTTGTTTTACTTGATGATGGAGAACGCGTGGCTGACCATAGATTGCATTACATGTTTACGTTCACAGCACATATTCACATACTTGCTTACCATCACAGATACATCGACTTCATAAAGCAACATTTTCCCATGAAGGTGTTGGTCCTACTGCTGAAAATGGGCTAAAGCAATTAAACATTGGGGGGTGGGAGTTTGGGTAAAAAAAGAAAAACGAGTCCTACTTTACATGGGGAAACCGATGGAGAAAGAAAAGGAGGATGAGAGGAACAAGCGGAAAGAGGATATGGAACAGAGTCCACAGCAGTTCTCTTCGCTTGCTCAGAGACTCAACAAAAAACCCACACTAACAAACTTTCATTCTTCCACACCTCC
>JBBPDE010000002.1:10742241-10754733 GCA_037974605.1 Nannopetersius ansorgii
AAATGTGCCCACACGGCAGACATGTTGGCTCTAATGCAGACGGGCGTGTGCAGGTTGTGGTTGTTGACTGTGTCATCACTGTTTCGGCCCGTTAAAAAAAACTTTCAGTGCATCCCAAATAAATAATAATCCAAATATTAATTCAGATAAATATGTAGTTTATTTATCTATTTTTGCATTCCTAATTTAGTGTGTTTCAGAGAATTCCATATTTTTAATTTAAACTTATTGTTTATAATGTTTGCGTCTCGGTCAAGAAAGACGACGACCTCCGCCAGAAGCACAGATTGCCAGTCCGCCCCTGACTCATCTTGAGTGTTTGTCTGGATTTTCATTTTTTAAACCCCAGTAGTTTTATTACTGTACTGTAAATTTAATTAAAAGAGGCTGTTGAGTTCAGTTGCCGTCCAATGTCTGTGTCTGTATAAGACGTGCCACTGATGAACAGTAAATTATTGAACTGAAAAAATTATTCGTGATTACTCCTACATTTTACTGTATTTTTATTACTAAAAATTACACTAATTTATTACTGCAGTTACCGTTCATACCAAAGAAAATGCCCATGCATGAATTACAGTACAGCCTGTATGGGCTTACCATAATATTTTCATTAAGGGCAATGTATTAATAATTTAAAATGAAATAAAATTTTTGGGAGCATATTTGGGCCATATTTAGTGTTTACAATATAAAAACAGGCTTTTTTTTTTCTAAAACTATATGCAGGTGTCCAGGGAGCAGTACCTTGCTCAGGGGAGCAGTACCTTGCTCTGGGTACCTCAGAATCGAACTCATGACACTTGTGTGTGTGTGTGTACACATTAAAGTCTTGCTTCTTACATTATTTTAAATAACTGCATTTGGTGCAATCAGTCACTGTTTTCCCTTCATTTTTCATTCATAAATAAACTTTCCCCAAGGCTATTAAGAGATATTTCCCTTTCCTTTGGTATCCAAAAATGGTAACCATTTAACATGTCATTTGTATAAATTGTATAATTTCACTTTGAATTTGTATCACATAGTGGCAAAATACCTACGAAACCTTTTGTCTCAGGGTAAATGTGGGTAAAGAACATTTAACATCTACCATTTAACAGTTTTTAACAAGCATCAGTGTAAGTGAAAAACTAAAAGTCAAAAACAGCAATCACTGACAAAAAAATCTAATGCATAGCAACAGAAAAACAAATGCTAGAAACAAAAATGTGAAGGAATAAACAGCTGGAAATGCAAATGGTGAGCATAAGCGCAGGCATATAAAGTCATAACTCAGGCCTTGTAGTTGTTGACAGCTCTTACTTTGGATAGGAACAGAGAAAGAGTGTGGAGTTACACCCAGGCTATAGATACAGAGGAAACACAGATCAACTGATAATCAAGAGAAAGAATTGGTACTGTGGGTTTTTTTATAATCAACTTTACAAAAAGCCTAAAGAATAGGGGTGTATCAGAAATAGTAAGAAAGCGAGAAGAATTAGTGTACAACTATAATTATAAGAAGAAAGTGGGTGGGAAGTGTTCGGAGGATGCATTGTGGGTTAAATATAAAGTCTCTTATCTAGCAATAGGAGTGGTGTGGGACTGGGCTGAAGAGGAAGTATGCGGCTGCTTTGGTGGGTAATTAAGTTCACACAGAATATGGGCTGTAGGAAAGACGGAGTGCTGCAAACATTGAGGGAACATTTAGTTAGCATAATGGTTATAAGAGTGCTGAGTGGGGCTCAATGCCAGATAGCCAAGATGTATGTGCAGGCTATTAGGGGGCTTAAGCATCACATCCTTCCCTTTTATACTCTCTCACTGCTCCATTGTGCACTCTCTAACACTCCAAGAATGCCCCCAACTCACCACGCTCGCTTCAGACCCTCTAAGCCAAGGACACATGCCCCGGTAAAAAAGCACTCTTCTAGTATTTGCCTCGCGTGTGTCTGTGGGGGCTGGGGCGCAGGTGGGAGAGTTTGGATGAATTATGACTCCCAAATGGCCATTAGAATGCACTATGTCGGGTGCAGAAGTCATATTTCATTAACGATTAAGGCCACCTCATAGGGAGTAAAAACGCAAAGTGTCACTCTGTAGTTTGCTCCCTTTAGTTCACATTGCCACATTTGAGTAAAGAATTCCCCACTTTTTGGCCTATATAGTGCATCACTTAGGTGACAGGGAGAAATCTGGTTCCAAACACAGTGTAAAAATGGAGCTAGGAGAGTGCATGTTTGGCCTTGCACATATGTGACACACACACACACCAGGAGCAGAGGGGGGGCGGTGTTGGTGGGTTGGGGTGCAGACAGATGAGCTGCATGCCAAAGTAGGGGGTACAGACACACGACACAGCGGCACTTTGAGAAGAGAAAAGCAGAAGCGGCTGTCAGGAACGCAATTTTAAGCACAGACCTTCAAGTCGAGTCATGTGTGTGCACACAGATATACAAAACGCATACTACCCCCCTCCACACACGCGCTGCCCTTAATAAATCTGTACTTTGTCCCAAAGGAGGATTTCCTCCACATACCACCCAGCCAGCAATTACTGTGATCTCAGCCCGTCTACACAAACATACTGACACATGTGCTAGCTCAACATTCTCAGCAGACACTCAACGACTTGGGTGTTTGGAAGGCACACTTATTGAAGTGATAAAGGCGCAAGCGTAGGGCCTCTTTGAAAGCGATATGTGACCCTGGTTGGCACCGACGCCAATCCAGATCCCTGTAAACAGACAGAAAGGCACAGGGCCAGCCTGAGTGGGATTAACACATCAAAGAGCTAACACATCCCCACTTGCACATAACCATGCGCACGAAGCTCATTCTGACACACGAGACAGGAGTATCATATCTAGTAATGCACACTTCAGTGTAGATGAACATGTAACTGCAAGGGTCCAATCATGGCAAGCAAATCATATTACCACAGAAGAATATCCATAGCAGTAAGAAGTTAAATGACTGTTTGCACCTACATTTCTCCATCAAGTAAAGGAAAAAGACAAAAAAGGAACATGACCAAAAAAAGGAAAATGACAACGAAGTCTCTAGTAGCAATGATTAGTCTGAATTAGATATGCGTAAAAGTGCCTCAGTAAATGTGTTACGGTCAGTTAGCAGACATCTATTCAGAATGATTAAACTCATTATTCAATTCTAACAATTAATAGACATACTGTATCCTTCTATAAGTTGTACTACATTTAGTGATAGCTCATTAGAAGGGGCATCCTCCACCACTCAAGCCTGCTCCTCATCTGATGCAAATCCTGCTGCTTTAATGTGCAGTGACTAAAAGATTAACTTATTTTGATTAAAGGGATCCCAACTTTATATTAAGTAAAGCATGTGTTTAACTGACTTAGTTTTTGAGTTTAACTTTAGTTAAAAAAGGTATTATGTTTCTTCTGTGGTATGCGAACACTCAGTGAAACACTCAAGATAGATCCACACAGCAAACTGTTCTGATGTGGGTATTCTGGACTGCATCTGTCAGAAATGTGACAAAGGGCAGCAGCCAATCAGCAGCAAGGAGAAATTAATAACGCTCTCAGATTGGCTACTTTCAAACCTACCGTCTGAGTACAGGGGTATTTCAACATCCCAAGATGCGCTTTTGTCCGCGTTCTCACAACAGTACCCGAACATTTATAGTTACATTTTATATGGAAATGTAAGTGAATTTACATTAAGATTCACGTTACAAAATGAGTAAATCATCTTTTTCTTAATATTTTTCTAAAACGAAAAAAATATATATTGCCATGAAAGCAAAAAAAATTGAGCAAAAATTAACAAATTGAGGATATCTGCGATTTCACGAAAAATGATTAGTTAAATAATTATTCATTATTATCCACAAACGACTGAAGCCGGGAACTGTGACTTCGCAGGTGGTTACTGTATTCTGCGCCAAACACTGCTACTGCTGGTTCTGTACTCCTGTTCGGTCTACAGTCTATTTCTGTTGGTTCCAACTCGTAGACTGCCTATCTGTTAGCCATAGACTGCCTATCTGTCAATAATCTTGTTAATGAAGGCCTTCTCTTTTTAAGAGAGACTCTCTTTTCTTCTCTACGGGTCAACCTGAGGAGGATGGGTTCCCCATTTTGAGTCCGGTTTATTCTTACAGCTGAGAGAGTTTTTCCTCGCCTCTGTTGCCTTTGGCTTACTCACTAGGGGCTCGGACCTGGACTCTGTAAAGCTGCCTCATGACAACTTGGTTGTAAAAAACGCTATATAAATAAATTTGAATTGAACTGTTGTGTTCAGTGTACAGAGATGTGTGAGTGAATGTAAACCATTTCAGTTGCATGAATTTGAAGAATGATTAGCAGCAACATCTATCTATTCAAAGGATATAATTGGGTGGGAGAAAATTCCAGCTGAGCACTTGATTGGCCAGAGCTAGGTAACGCTGGAACACAGACGACATCTGGGCATTGAGGTTTTCCCTGCGACTGAACTCCTGCAAAACCTCCATGGTGAGTACAAAGATCTGCCTGAGATCATCTTCCTGAAAGGAATGCATATGCAAACATTAAATCTAATATTAAAGAAAACAAAAACTGACCAGGGTTCAGGGAAAAGAAGAAATGCCTGACCTGAAAAACACGTTTGCAGCTGCCATGGAACTCCATGCTGAGGCCAATGTTACTGGTCTTATTCGAGCTGGAGAACTCACTTAACAGGGCTGTCAGGATGGAGCATGCCAGTGTTTGCTACAGGGAAATGCAGACAGTTTTGTAGAAGCACACATAAATTATAAGCAAATGACCATTCACCAACTATAAATTTAATCAATCACTAGAAGTGATCACAGATAAATGTTCAGAAACTATATCTAGTTTTACACTGCCTACCTCATAATAAACTGTCATTCTTTACAGCTATTTATACATAAATAAATTCATAATAATGACTGGACCAATGACAGTGTTTCTGAAATAGGATTCTAAAAGCAAAATTTTTTCCCACCAAAGACAAACTATGTAAAGTGAAACCTAACTGTAGCAGAATCACCATTAAGATACCACAGACTATCCTTCATGCAAAGCAACACAAAGTTTATATTCAAACTTCCTATAACAGTTCTGTAAGCCTCAGTGAACAGTGATGCCTCTGTGAACAGAAGAACTACTCATTGAATATGAGCAAGCATATAGCCCCCTCTAGTGGACAGAGCGCTTCATTTTGACTAAACATCTCACATTACTGCTGTCTAAAAACTACCACACACACTTTTTCTTATAAACATTTGCAGAAATGGAATATACATCTCTTACCACAGTAGGATTGCCGCTGCTAATAAGCTGGCCGACCTCGTGGAAAATGCTCTTACAGTTGATAGATTTATCTAAGGAGCCACGTTTCACTATGACCGCAACTGCTAACAAGATCTGCTCCCGAACATACTTCTGTAGACTGCAGGAGACAAATGTACAGGAGAAGTGATCAGAAAAAATAAAAACGAAAGATGAGCAACTTAAAATTACTGAGTTTAAAAAAAGCATGCTCATCAGTACACTTACTTGGGTCTCTGTAAGACATAGGTGAGGAGGAATGTTCGGAGAGACTCGATACTGTTTTTCTCCAACAGAACCCACTCTCTGACCACAGCCTCCATTATGGCCGTGGCAGCCTGGAACAGCACATAGTCCACCTTACTGGTCTCTGTGAAAATCAAATTAGTTAATCAATTCAACATTGCTCATGTGCATTTGTTTAATATACAGTAATTGACATTAATGTATTTGATGCTGCACAGCTGGTGTTAATCATCCTCTAGTTATTCACTGGTCCACAAGACATTGTTGGTTAGATAGTTTTTTGGCCATTTGGACCATTCTCAGGTCAATGGTTACATTGAGGTGCTTAAAACTTCAAAACATCTGTGTAGATAGAGAGCACATATAGTAAGTGAAGGTGATATGTAGCTACAAGGTAGGTGTAAGTAAAAAGTGATCGGTCAGTGTACACATTTACTGTTTGAAACAGCCACTGTCATCATCACGTTTTGACCAAAAAACATTAAGATGAGTTTTGATATTGAACTCAAACCCAAGCAAACAATGATTACTAGTCTGAGTTTAGGAAATAGCTCAGCATGACTCCACAATAACAATGAGTAGCCTGATGATGGAGAGAGGGGGACTCTAGTCTCAGCATTGTAAAAGAATTAGTTGCGTTGAAATTGAATAACATTATTGCACATTTTAAAAAGAGCAAACAAACTACGAGAATTAACGCTGACCTGACTGGTCCATCTGGTCATAACAAGCTCCATTTCAATTTTTCCAACTGTCAAAGTCTGAATTTCAGACAAGTGTTAAGCTTGAGGTGACTCAGGACAAACAGTTGCAGTACAGGTGTAGAAACAATCCAATTAAAATCTGTTGCATCTGATATCAAACTGTCTGTGTATACTTGTCAAAACCAGACTAGTGTCCCAGAAAGCATGCTGATGCTTTACCCACCAACATTGTTGCTGATAGTGAAATCTCTGGATGGGATTAAACTAAACTATATGTCAGTCCCTCATATTGTGATTCACCCGCGACATTTTTGATCTTCAGGAAATTCGGTATTGATGTTATCAGGACACATGGCTTTGCAGAATCAATTCTACACTTCACTCTGACATTTGGTTTAATCGGCAGCTTGTATCTGTGCAAGACTTTTAGCACAAAAGAAAAAAAGGCTTGGCGTTTAAGCAAGAAATCTGGGAGGAATTGTCAGGTGACACGATTACAACACGGATATTGAATTATGGACGTCCAAATGTTTTCTTCTCATTTTCTGAACTTTGAGTCAAAATTCTTACCAAACGTACAAAACAGAGAATTTAAACTACTGGGCAAAAGCGTATGCAAACGTAAGGTGCACTGTTTTCTACTAAAATTGAACATACTCTAATCTACCCATATGATATCAAGTTCATTTTGACTGTGTAGCTTGCTGTGTGGTTTAGAACTCTAGCTACCTTGGATAGAGAAGCCTCAAAGACAATAAGCTGACAGCTCATACTTACCAAGAATGTGCTTACAGACACCAAAAGGTGATTTGGACTTGCGGAAGGAGAGGAATATGTGTTCTGCATGTTGCCTCTGTTCTGTACTGACCATGGACGGCGGTGCCTGAAACAAATACATGTGAAATGCTGAAGATAGGAAACATATTCCAATGAATACGGCCTGGTATACCACCTCACTGCTAGGTAGATCCACTGAACTAAACATCAACGAAAGGAATGCGCCATATTCACTCTTTACAAATCAAATTTTTAAAGTACAGCAACATTAAATTGTGCAAACACTGCAAATATCCAGCAACGATGCAAGACATGAAGATGAACACATACTGTAAATCACAATAAAGACCAATTCAGTACTGCCCCATAAACTCTAGTGCTAGGTGGTGATTACATGAGTAGTCACTTGGATAATCTTTCATGCTATCTAAAGGATGATCTGGGCGCCCGTCTGCGTGTCAGCAATTTTTTTTCCCCAAGAAATGTGTCTGCACTTCAGTTTTTACTGAGTCTGACCACTCTGTAATTACTCTGTATCCAGTGATCTAGTGATGATTCAGCATTTAGGGATGCACAACATATTAGCAGTATAACATTTACTGATAATTTAGCATGATATTTTTAGCTGGGATGTACAGGGATTTAACTAGTTTTAAACTCGCACCACTGCAGTACCAATTAGAGAATGACACAATAGAAGACTGAGCAAAGATTTAGCTTGCAAAATGAACAGCTGTGAACAGCACTAAATAATAGTCTGTTTATTCACAGTACTGTAGACTGTATAAAAGTGATCAAGGATAGATCTTGACTTTTGGGTGTCCTCCACTGCACTTATATTTAGATTATTAACTTGTTTTAAATAGCAAAATGAGCTATTTTTTCGCTAGTTTAAAATATTTATTTAAAGGTCTCAGCCCAAAGAGGGGGTTAGCTATACCCCATAATAATGATATGAAATATAATAATCATCAAACATTTAAAAATACCATCAAAAGCAAATGATTTTTATTCAGCATTTCACACACTGTCTCTCACTAAAGGAAATAACCGTGTGTTCTTTAAGTACGGACAACATGCACAATGTAGCCAGAAAGGCATGTTGTATTTGCCTAAAATACGGAGATGATTATTTACCTTGTAATAGACAATACACACTTTGTAAAGGTCAACAGGAAGCATGTAAGGCCAAATAATCTTAAAGAAATCACGACACTGGTTTGTCAATGTTTGTGTTAGTATTCACAGTGAGAAACTACCTGTGCTAGAGCCTGGCCCTCTAGGAGGGCTGTGCACCCTGATTTACAGAATGTATTTCAAACTTTGAGGGAAAGGTTGAGTAAAGAGACATTACTGGGCTTCAGTGAAAAAAAACAAGTTTTGGTATCTATAAGGCGGCACACCCAATAAACACACCACTAAGCACAATGTGTGAAATATAATTTTGCAGAAATCCTTCCAGCACTGAAATCATTACATGCATCATCCAGACAGATTTACTTTAATCCCATTCTTAAAGTGACCCCTTATTGTCACATGTCAACACAACACAGCAGTGAGAACAATATGAAATGCTTTCTCTGCATTTAACCCATTCACCAAATGAAGCAATAGGCAGCCAGGAACACAGTGCCCGGGGCTACCTTACTGGTGCCACTGGCTAGCCTGGGATATAAACTTATGACCTTCTGATCAAAGAGGTATAGACTGAAGTACCACAACAGGCTTCAAAAAGCACTGGCAATGCAGTTTTCTGTTTCTGAGGCATATTTTTCCTACCATCCCAGATGTCCGTGAAGAAGAGATGTTTAAATTTTGACCTGAATGCTACAGTGAATTTAAATGAAGCCTTCAACTTCCCATCTCTCTTGCTGATATAAAGCAGGTTGAACACACTGAACAAACTATTTACTCAAACGACAACTTTTCTCTGAAAAATATATTTCTTACAGGAATCATTATAGATAAATACTGTGTGGCATTTCTTATTGATAAGTAATTGTGGCAAGAAACCACATAATAAGCTGGGTCATGTATTGTAATGAATATAGTCCTTTAGGGGTAATACATCCTGTCAGAGGATTATTATAAAATAATGAGACGCAGACGGTAAAAAATAGCCTCACAGATCGAATTCATACATTCCTGGTTTAAATATAAATACACATATACATACACACATACAACTTCACAGAAAAAAACGAACACCACAGCAATTTATTTTTAAATCAACCACTCTGAGTATGTTAAATTCCTACAACAAGTAAACTTCATTCTGATTGATGAAATAAATCTTATTGACACAGGAACATTTTAAAAAAACAAAAAAACACTGCTGTAATCAACACTCTCCTCTTTCAATGTGACCAGTTGGACGGCAAAACACTACTAGAAATACAAAGATAATTATTGCCATTTTGTTATTTTTTCTCGGAATTATTCAAGTTCTGTAAAACGATTATTCACGATTATGCTTCAAAGAACAATATATTCATTTTTAAATTAGAAATATTGTCAGCATTTCTTAAAAACGAAGGCAAAGCTGTTCAGTTCAATACTTGCACCTACAAAAGATAAAATATGAGAAACTGAACATTCAGGCCAAGTCACACATGTAACTATGGTCATTAGTGAATGTGCACATGGCTTAAAGTCATTGAAAGTACCTGAACAGAGCATTTAGGTAAGGAGAATTTTGTATTTAACAGGATTACTCATAATACGTGTTTCTACATTTACAGCTACTGAAGTAAAAGTACAGAGAGAAAACTAGCACAGATCAACTCTCACAATAATTTGTAGATTAAAGACACAACGTGAAATTTGCCTGTTGTCCATAAGATGGGTCTATACTGTTATGACAAAGCGTCATCAGTGACTCGACATGGATGAAGAACTTTCATTTAAACTAGACTGCATTTCCGCAGAGAAAATGCAAAGTGTGCTTGCTCAAATGCAGAACACAGCATTATTAATAGCTTCTACAAGGCTGTGTAGACTTTTTATATTCAATGTATAGTACAATAGTACATGGCAGTTATAAAAACATACTATATACACACACACTCAAATATATATATATATATAATTATAAATCATGGAATTCAAAAGACCAGTATTGGGACAGAGCTGTCATACAAAACTGTGTACAAATGTATTAGGATATACACACACACACAATCACACACAAACTCTCACATATACACACAAGCTTGCTCTCTGTCTCTCTCTCTCTCTCTCTCACACACACACAGCCTTGTAGTAGACTGTAAAACACTTTCTTGGTTTAAGAGAATGATTTCAGGGCACTTCATGCTTGGTTTATAGTTCTCACTCTTTCTCTGGTTAGAAGTGTCTTTACCATCATTTAGAAAGCATATTTCACTACCACAACCTTCTCTCTCCCTTTATGTTTTCCAACTTAATTCAGAGGGTTCACATGGATTAAAATGTGGATTTTAACCTTAAAATCCCAGTTTATCCTCTGCAAGCACACTAATGAAGCTACTATAGTTTTAGAAATTACAGGAACACACAACTTATTTCACATTAAGAGAATCTAGACTTTAGATCAGGACCACCAGACAGGAGATAAAGCTGATCTGAACCTCAGTACCAGGCTAATGTTTTTGTTAGCTGAGCTACAGCTGCCCATGCTGCTCCGTTAGAAACTTTTCAGCTAACTTAGCTCTAGCTTTCCAGGGTTGAGTCAGACGTGTGTTTCAAACATACGATGAGGTTTCCTTGTCAAAAATGTGGCAGTTCTAAGCTGCCAACACTGAGTAGGGATACAGCCCGATGTAACACACAGTCACGGAGGCGCTGTATCAGCAGCGTGGCTGGGCTGGAGTTAGCCGAGCAGGGAGGGATGCTGCTGGACATGCTCCACACTTTCAGAGGAGGGGGAAGGAGGCAGTACAGGTCCATATCGAGCACAGCTGGGGCAAAACATGAGCAACGGATGCTCCTGAACACAGTTTTCTAGGTGTTCTGCCTCACGCCGGCCGTTTCGGGGGTCCGGGTGGTGGGACCGCGGGCAGCTGCTCTGCTCCCACGGACTCAGAGCACCATCAGCCCGCCACGCATCTCCCTTCAGCCTCCCCGGGCTCCCACCCCGAGAACAGACCCCAGCCTCCACCCGCACGTCCAGGCTAACAACGGACAACACCAAAGCACCGCGGAGCAACAAACAGCGCCCTTATTTCTCACCATTAAAACTTTGGCAGCGCTTTCCAGCTGTGAAATCACTTCTGGTGCACCGACCGCCGCCATCATGGTCTCTCTTCAATGACGCGCCATGCGCTGCATGCTGGGAGGAGAGGCGCCTGAGTTTATTATAGAGACCCTCACAGGAGACCCCAGCAGTGGACCGCGGTCCTCACCACACGTTCATATTTTCACAACAACGTACAGGGATACTTTATAGTCCACAAGAAAGCATAGCCCGTCATACTGCTAAACCTAGACTTATAATTAAGTTCTACACCTTGTGGACAATAGTATCGGGACACCTGACCATTACACCAGGAACTTTGCATTCAAATGCATAGACTTTTAACATTGGGTTGTTTCCCCCTATGCAGCTACATTTCCATAAGTGTTTCTGTGAAGATTCTGTGCCCATTCATTCTGTAGAACATTTATGAGCTCAGGCACTGATGTTGGATGAATCCCTGGCTCCCAATTCATCCCAAATGGGGGTTGAGGTCAGAGTTCTGTGTGGGTGGGTGAAGGCCTTTATTGAGCTTGCTATTGTGTACTGGGGCACAGTCATACTGGAATAGAAAAGTGTCTTCCCTAAACTGTGTGTACAAAGTTGTAAACATGGCATTGTCCAAAATGTCTTTGTATGCTGAAAGAAGTTCTCAATGGAAGTAAAATGCCTAAGCCAAACACTGAAAATCAGGGCTGTCCCAATATTTTTGTCCATAGTGTACCAGAGATGGAGTTATTCCCCCACTTGGGCCCTGTCAGATCACATAAAAAACAGTTTTCAATAGTTTTTTGTGTGTTAGTTAAAGTTGGTTTATGACATGACTATGTAGTTAGCTCAGTGAAATAGTGGGTCTTCAGTCAACGTATGAAGGCATCAGACACTACTCAAGCGACAGGTTTATTTTAAACCGGTGGGAACATATAATGGGAACATTCCCTATTTTTTGAATGGAAATAGTTTGATTTTAGCATCTGTTTAAAACATACCATACATTGTCTCTATAGTCCTTATACTGAAACTAAGCTCTAAAAGCCAGTTTAAAATGTAAAAAGTTCCAACAACAGTCTATATATCCTATAACCAGTTTATGCTGAACTTAAGGGGTGTTTCAGTGCAGAATGTGGGCAATGCAGGGTCACTTTTCAAAAAACATTTTAGCCTTAAAGGAACAACAATCAAAACAGCTTGTTCTAATGCCTAAAGATAGACTGGCCATAATAAATGCATTATGACTGTTTTTGGTGCATAA
>JBBPDE010000002.1:10812346-10825973 GCA_037974605.1 Nannopetersius ansorgii
CCTTGCTCAGGGTACCTCAGCAGTGCCTAGCGGTCTTGGGGATCGAACTCGGACTTTCTGGTCGCAGGGCGAATGCCCTAACCACTAGGCTACCAGCTGCCCCAACTGGCATTCATTTGGAATTAGCCTTTCAGGTTTAGCAAACCCTGGTTTGTTTTAGTGTTCAGTTGAATTCAAATATTTACACCAGTCATAATGGACTAAATTAAAAGGTTCAGTTGATGTGCACCAAACAAAAGTAGGTGATAGTGCCCTAAATAAGAGTTTCGAGGTTTGCTTACGGAATTCCACAGGGAATAAAAGAGGTCTGCTTGTCTTCAGAGGTCTTAGACAAGCAGTTTTGCAAATGCGCTTCAGTTCCACTCCCAGATTATGCGATACATCTATTACCGCTCTACAAAGGTACACCGATGTGTGCAGAACACAGTGTACAACTTGTGTGTTTTTGATGTTTTAAAACAAAGTGTGAAGTAAATAGCATGAAAGGCTAAATGCATTGCAGATTAAAATGTTGCCTGCGGTACTGATTTATCAATTTATATTGAAATGTGTAGTAATTGAGAGTGAAAAGCATTGTATAAGGGTTAACACTGGGATGTAATGAAACCTGTAAATGATGAATTAGGGCAAGATCTCAATTTGTTACCATGTTTTACTGCAGGCCATATCTCAATTTAGAACTTGTTTATTCTGTGTTGCAGAGAATTGATCAATCTGATTGAAAATCTGTATCCAAAAGTCCCTCACTGCTTATTTTGGACTGGATTTGCGGGTGTAAATTAAGTCTGTTATTATGTATAAGGAATGTAGATTGTGTTACTGCCCACAACATGTAATTTAGCCAGGGATTATTCAGACTTTTGCCTACAGCTGGATAAGCTGCTGTTGTTTGGGCACTAGGACAGATAATATAGAAACTTCACAGCAAATGTGATGCTGACTGCTTCATTTTCACTTTAACTCCTTCTTTTACTTGAATAATGTTAAGTCCTTCACAGTTATATTTGATAAATGTGTGACCAGTTATTTTGTAATACATTTGCTTCAGGTTTACCCTTGTTCTGACTACTAAAACACTGTACTATAGTCTCGTTATATTTTGCCTTGTAATGAGTTTTTGCTTGTTAACTGTAGTGCTCCCTGTAGGTTGGCAGCGCATTGTCAGCTTATTTGCAGTCACATGTCCAAGCTACTGTTTTGTCCAGTTTGCGAATGTGTGCATTATGTCCCAACAGCTGTTTTCAGTCTTCAGTAAATAAATATCTTATTTGCAGGACGGGCGGACTATGAAAGGTCATCTGGACTACTTTTATTTATTCTACAGAGGGAAGATTGTTTCTTAAAAATGTTTTCTATTCTGTCTTTTGTTTGAATATTGGTGTAAATTATATTGAATAAACATCCTATGCAATGTTGGAATCCTGTCTTCTGTTTGTGATTGTTCTATGGTGAATTCAGAAACTCTTAAGGCCAAAGTGTCTTTATAGGTTAATAGCCAAAAATGTACTACAGTAAAAGTCAGAATTGATCTGCAGTTAAATGTATGCAAATATACAAAAGTAATTTTTTTTACAGAATTTAAAGAAGTTTTTCTGTTTGGCAAAGCATCAAATTTCCCATTTACTTTGAACACGTTTGCAGTCCAAATGTTGCTTCTGTATTTTAGAACAGGAGCCAGGATGTTAATGTCTGACACTAGAAGCCAACAAAAACATCAGACCTTCTTACAACTTGCTGAAACCGCATCTGGGTCTTTGGTAAAGCAGTGCAGACATGGAGGAATCTGCAAAAATTCTGTTTCTGCAAAGTTGCTACACTTTCCTTTGAAATAGCTTTCCATACCCCTAAGGCAGATCCTCTCTTTTATCCCTTCCAACAAACTAGAAAAGACTTTTATAGATTAGGACACATACATAAACTTTTCCTGCATACGTAGTATATCCCATTTTCCTCAGCAGTCTTAGCCATACGTCCTTGCACGAAGATTGAGGGCAATACCAATTTGAATTTGATTACATGTTTATAGAAGAATATTGGTGTGTAGTAACTTGGTTGGGAAGAGAAAAAGAAACGTTATGTAACAAAAACTTAGGATCTAAATGAAAGTTGAGCTGAAGCAACTTTTTTTCTTTTGAAAATGTAATAAAGTACAAATTCAAAGTACCACTTAGGTACAGTAACTAACAACCACTGAAGGATGTTCCACCCCATTTCCCTCGCATTCCTTTAAATAAAACTTGTGCTTGCAGTTCGGTAGACATTTGTTTTTAGGAAAACATGAGCAGTGGATTTTGGGGTGACATTTAACCAAACTGTCCCTATCACAGCAAAATACACAGTGAAAGTGCCCGGTTTGCACTTCTTTTTTTTAACATGCTTTCCCACAGAGTTTGGCTGGTGACAGCTGTTCCTCTTAACTGCACATGTTCCTAAAATAGAGTTGCTGCCCCCAGGCCTGCTCTCAGCTTATCTGAGTTCTCAATTGTCCGTTGCACACAGATCTGGTTTAGAATTCATAAGTGTATTGTGGACATACTGGAATATGATCTGATTTTCTATTAATTAGTCCCACAAGTGAGAATTTTGCACTGCTACAGTTGTAAAGTGAACAAAACCAGTATAACCAATAGAATAAAAACTCTACAACACAAAAGTACAATCTAAAAAAATATGAATTATGCATTTTGGTGTGACTGATTTATTTAGGATATAATCAAAACAGTATTAGCATAGATTTGCCACAATCACTATTGTTTATTTGGAACATGCCACTGCAAGTAAAAGGAACATTGTATTGGGTGCACTGTATTCCTTAATTAAATCTTAATTAAAAGTTTAATTAAGTTTGAAAAAATAAAAGGTTTCATAATTCGTTGTAAGCAATTGTAAATACTACATAACTAGAGCACTACTAGAGCATATCTATTAATGCAAAATTTGCTTTGTTTTCCTTACTGATTTGGCTGAGCAGTGATGAAACGAAGCAATTTTGGCACATTCATTTGCTGTATTCAGTAGCAGTGTATGATTCATGTGCCCTTGCATTCTCTCTGGCTCAGTGCCTTGTATGGGCAGGCTGTTCCACTGCTGTGAAGTGTATCCTGTTTATCTCTGCCACAGGAGAGACTCGCATGCAAAACTGCTCTGCTAGAAGGAGTAATACTCCTCAATGCAAGAAGGTGTATTTGTCTAATAACAATACTGTCTAGATTACTGCTTGTTGGAGAAGAACTGTGCCTGAGAACATTCTGTTGCATGTACATCTTGGACTGTTTGTCTATTTGATTGGATTTGCTTGGTTAAATATGATAATTTATGAATTTGAGTGATCAAACACATCTGCAATCACAATTTATGCAGAACATGTAATGTGTCCATTCTAGCTGCCTGTGATTTTCAACATGGTTGTTTAAACCCTGCAATGTACATAAATTAATACAGCGTTCATATCGCAGATATGCAGACTGACATTAATGGAATGTAGTTCTCCAGGCCGTCTAACAGTCATTCCACTAATAGAACAGAAAACTATTTTTAATTACTATAATCGCATGAAATATTTTTCCTCATTACTTTATCAGACTAACCAAGGCACTGTAGGCTGTGTGAAATGTTGAATAGCTAGTGAGCAATGAGAGGTGGAATGTCAGCAGTAACAACCCTCTGCTGTGAAAACAGCTTACTTGATACTAAAAAAAATGCGAGGTAAATACCAAGTAAAGGTAAATTTCTCATTTTCATCCACATGAAGTTCAATACAGCTACACATTCTGTCTCCTAAAATGCTTGCCTTGCACGTTTCTCACACGATTGCTAAGACTGCAGGGTCTGCAATGTCAAAACATTAGTCAAACTATCCAAACCTGTCCTCCCTTACTGAAGGGTCAAAAGATGCAGCTTTCTGAAAGGCTATTGGGCCAAGATATGAGGAGGGACTGTCAGGGAGAAGGCAGCAAACATTGCAACATGACCTATGTAATTCTACCCATATCAGAAGCATCCTGCCAATGTTCTGGACCACTTGCCTTTAGACTTCAGAAAATATATTTTAGGTTGTATAAAAAGACTCGACTCTGCCGAGTGAAATCAGGGATTAGGGAATGTTTGGGTGACACTCTTGGAACCTTTTCCCGCTGTCACTTGTTATCATGGCTCTTCTCTCTCCTTGCTCTGGTGTGTTATGTTAAGTAGCTGGTCTGCTTTCTGTCTCTGCCTCTTTTCTCCTTGGGTTTCAATTCCAAACATGGTTATCCTACTAGAGATGTCTCACCCCCTCCACCCAACCCCTCTGCTCTCTTGCTCTATGTTGCCAGCAGTGCTCAGTCCACTGTAGAACAGAGGCAACAGAAACAGGACACATAGTTGGTGATATAGTTAAAATGAAAAAGGTGGAGAGGGTGCAGGACAGGTAGAGAAGCTCAGAGAATGAATGCGGCTGCATTCTAGTTTTGTTTTTGACTGTGGACAAAAGGAATTTGGGCAAATACATCCCTTTACCGTGAACAGGACACACAAGGGAACAATCCCTTGACCTGCATTTGTTTAGCATTCTTTGAAGGCTTTGGCTTGACCTAAAGGGATTTTCTAAGATGCAACAAACGAGAACAGCAGTCTGAAGACGCGGCAATCGGAACGAGTTAAGCTCTGGATGTTTTGAGAGCACAACTAGGGCAACATGAGCAACGAAAACGTCAACGAAACCTTTTTTCATACCATAATCTACGGCCACCCACTATGTGATGGATGGTCCAACAGCACAGAGGGGGCAATCTACCATCTGGGTAACACTATCCTCTTTTTGGGGTATATGGGTGGAAGTGGAGCTTATGGAGCACTTTACATCTTCAGTTTCCTGGCTCCTGCTTTCCTGTGTCTAGCCATATGGGGCTGGTTTTCAGTATGTGGCCTTGACGTCTTCATCTGGAACCTGGTGCTGATGCTGCAGTGCTTCGCCCAGGTGTGCCACCTGATATTTCGGCTGATGCAGGACGGTTTGGGCAGAGAAGAGCTTTCTGCTCTCTACTCTGCGGTCTATCTGCCACTGGATGTTCCTGTGCAGGTGTTCAAAGAGATCACTGGTGCCTGTGAGAACAAAGTGATCTCTCTGGAGGCTGAGGAGACCTATGCCGTGGAGGGAAAAACACCTATAGACCAGCTCTCCTTTCTGCTCTCTGGAAGGTTAGTGTTAAAATAAACAGGAACAGTAATCCTACCTCTTGTAAAACTGCTGCCCCAATTCCATCTACTTTGGATTAATGCTGTTATTTTAATTCCATCTATATATGCCTTGGATGTAAAGGGGCACTACCACCACTACCCAGTTGTTTCTAACCCACCCACCTTTTTTAACCAGTGTACAGTAAACACTCACGAATTCACGGTTCAGAGTTCGGATTTGTTTTTTCTTTGCAATATATAATTTTCATGTACTTTAGTACTAAATTATTAAGACTAATAATTTACTAATTTGGTAACATAAATTTTAGTACAGTCGAGAGAACACAAAACAGCCATATGTTGGCTGCCGGCCTGGGGCACATCTCTGGCAGATGCAGTCCAGCATTCCTGTATCATTTCCTGCGTGGAGCTATCTCAAATGTTTCCCTGAGTGTTCTTGTGTTTTTTCTTTTGTTCTTATTAAATCCCTGTATTTAATTATTACTGTATTTATCCTGCTTATACCAAAGAAAATGACAGCGCATCCCAAAGAAAACGCACTTACTTGAATTACAGTACAGTCTATACAGTGGTAACATCAGTATTTTATATTCTAGCACTGCAGGAGACAGCAGTATGAATAGGGGTTTACCTTTACAATGTTTTTAAGGGTAATGTATTAAGCTGAGTTTAAAAATATATATATGTGGGAACATTTGGGGCATATTTAAGGCTAATATTATAAAAATATTATAAATAGACATTTTTAGGCATTTTATTTTAACCACATCACAAATTTGTTTTTTCACGATTCGTAGGTGGTCTTGGAATGTAACCCTCGCTTATTTCGGGGGTTTACTGTATATCAAAGATATACTGTACATTGCATAGACTTACATGTACATACTGTACATTGTTTTGCTTTCAATACTGTTGTCTAGTTTTGTATTACACAAAAACAGGACCAATTTAGCCATTGCACATCTTAAGTGCATCTCAGATGATTTATAGTAATGACCTAATGACATGTTGAACTAAGCACATGTGTCATCTTCAGAGCTAGAGTGCCTCCTATAACCCACATGTGTACACACAGCTAATGCTTCAACATGAAATGACAGAATCACAACCACTCATTTTTCAGTTGCAGTAGTATGTGCAGCAAACAATGTTTTTCTTTTTCTTTCACTTATTTGTAGGATTCGAGTGTCTTTAGAAGGGCAGTTTCTTCATTACATCTTTCCTCACCAGTTCCTTGATTCCCCAGAATGGGAGTCCCTCAGACCGACAGAGGAGGGGAATTTCCAGGTGCCATAATAAATGCTTTTTCCAAGCTCTATAGTGAGTGAAATAGTCACTCTTAAAAGTAAACATTTCTAAATGGTTCTTGGTTTGGTTCGGGGGGGGGGATATTGTGGTATGGAAATTGTTTAATTCTGATTCAAATTTTTGAGTGTTTCCTTAAAGAACCATCTATGCACAGGTTCTTCGGGGAACTAAATGTGATTCAAAACCCTTTTTGGCACCTTTATTTTTAAAAGTGTACACACTGCATTGGCCTTGGCCTCTCTTGAACCCTCAAATTTCTCCTACCCTCAGGTGACACTGACTGCAGAGACGGATTGCCGTTATATCTCCTGGCGTCGACGGCGCCTTTATCTTCTTCTGTCTAAGGATCGCTACATTGCACGTCTCTTCTCTGTAATGCTTGGTAGTGACATTGCAGACAAACTGTACTCACTCAATGACAAACTTTTTGCCAAGAGTGGTGTACGGCTTGACATCCGCTTGCCGAGCCTCTACCATGTTCTTGCACCCTCTCCGCCAAGCAGTGAGAAGGGCAGTGCCAGTTCCCCACCCAGAGGGAGCCAAGGGGATCAGGTGACTGGGACCATGGAGCCAGCACTTTCCAACCAGCGTGTAGGAGCAACTTCCTTCCAACAAGGCCAGGGGAAAGACCCTGTGCCCAAAACTCAGGCCTCTCAGCGACAGCCCAGGCCTTCAGACACTGAGATGCCTTCTGGTGAGGACTCAACCAGCCTAGTCCTGGAGGACTTTGCTGATATGATAGGCTCTCTAGTGGACTATGGGAGTGAGAGGGATTATTTGAAGTAGAAAGTGGGGCTCTGCAGCTAACACACTGGGCCACTTCTTAAGCTACATGTAAGTACACATAACTGAGCCGGTGGGAGGTGTAAAGTGGGGTGTGTGTTTTGCTTGAAGTGGCACTTTTGTACTAATTTGGCATCAAGCACTTTACTAACTGAGAGAGTGGGTGAATGGAATGTGCTTTGGAATGGTGATGTTTTTCCACAGAGACTAAGGACATCTTCATCATGGAAAAAACAGAACTTAAGCTATACTAGTTATACAGTATATAACCATTTTAAAGAGTGGGATTATATATTTACCTGGCCTCAGGTATAGCTAATTAATAAATAAAATATTATGTATCTACTTATTCATATACTTACTTAATAAGGACTTAGGATTGTTTCTCTTCTCTTCGGGCAGAGCGTGAGAGATCTTATAATTTTTCTTAGATACAAATTTGTGTGTGTGTGTATGTGTGTGATACTTGCCTCTGGACTGAGAGGTCATGGGTTTGAATCTTATCTTCAGCATTCCACCATTGGGTTCCTGAGCAAGACTCTTAACCCCAAGCAGCTCCAGGGAGACTGCCCCCTCTAGTTAGGGATTGGAAGTCGCTTTGGATAAAAAGCGTCTGCTAAATGCTGAGAATGTAAATGTGTGTGAGAGGGAGAGACTGGTTTAAAAGCTGGAAAGTCTGGGCCTACCCACCATGGGCTCTGTTGACTGAGTGCTACCTTCTTTCCAAAGACATGCCTGTAACAACTGTGAGTGGAATTGCATTTCATGAAGTAGAGGAAAGGGTGGTGTTAGATAACAGGACAGCTGCAGGGAGGAGGAGGGTTCCACTGTCATTGAAATGCTGACCTTGACACAAGGTCTGTTGAGGAATGAGAGATATGGGTTTAGGTGGAGCTATAACATGCACCACGAAGTAAGGAAGGATCGTTAATACAGATTAGGTTATGAGACATCATCACATGTGGCTCAAAGCAGTCAATGCTACAGTATTTGTCATATGATTAATAGGTATCTATTTGCTTGTAAACTATCATGATTACAATAAATTAACACTTGATTTTCTTCACAAATCTAACAGAAGGTGATACTCCTGGAAAGGTCCCACATCGGCAGCAAAGAGGACGGGCTCCACTGGCTCCCACAGACACCCCAAGGCTCTAAAAATAGTCTAATCCATAAACAAAGCATACCATCGTCTACTCCAGAACTAGAGCCTCACTAAATCCACTACCAGTGCCTCATTTCCTCTGTTGTCATAGGTTATGTTTAACTGGTGAAAAGCACAAACATGTTGAATGGACATAGCAGGAAGGCTTTAAAAGGATTGAACTATTTCAGGATACAAGAAAAGCACATATAATCCCTTTCCCTGGCCAAACTCAATGAAACCAAAAAGCAGTTTTGGTGTTATATAGCTACTGTTACATACATTTCACACTACTACCATTACAGTTTGTTGTTGTTGTCAACTATTTTGGCTCTGTGTTGCCCAGTTGTGTAGACCCTTTCAATTGGTAATTTTAAAGGAAATAATGGATGTTTCATTTTATATTTGATCTCAGCGCATCATGCGTGAAGTCAGTAGTCAAGCATGCTCAGGTATCACTTTGCTTCTTTAGTTTGTCACGTCACACTTTGTGCTTTTACATTTTCATTTTTCACACAACACACATTAAATCCTGAATTTAAAGGATACACTTCAACTGCATACACTGATTTACAGCAGGGTTTATTTTTACCATTCGTTTTTTACATATCAACATATTTCCTGGGGGCCAATCATTTTTACTGTTTGCAGTTTCCTTGCCCGCAGTAGATGAGGTCCTTCCGCCAAGAATTCTTGGCACCTTTGAAAAAGAAACTACACTATGGTAGAAAAATTTGTCAAAACAATTATTATTGGCACCCCTAGAATTTTATGACGCCTCAACAGCACCAATAATAATAATAACCTCCCTCGTGAGCATCTAGCAATGAACCGAATTTGGAACTGGATCTGAGTTCTCTATAGCCAGGCAAGAAATAATTGCCAAGAAACTTGAACAAGTGGAGTGAGCATAGCAAGAGTCAAAGTTGTACAAAAGAGAACCTTGTTCCCACTGTGAAGTGGGAAGTGTACATGTGATGTTGAGCTTTCCAGAAGTCCAAAAAATCTTTACAGATTTGGAATTTTCTCATTATTTTAAAAATGTGATAAATATAGGTCTTTTAACAAAGGTGCCAATAATGCAGTAGAGATTAATGTATTTATATTACAGGATGCACACAATTTTAAGTGGAGCTGATAAACAAAAAAGCTACTAGCCAAACTACTATGTATGGTACTACATTTGAATAATCACGTATGTAAGCCGCAGTTACTAACACAGGTGACATAGTGAACGTAATGAGTTCTTGCCCTATCCACGTTGCATTATTGGTATTACATAAATATTAGAATACAACAAATTATCAGTATACCTTGTGGAAATGTAACAGCAGACCAACTAATGCTTTTTACATTGTAATTGCCACATTATATGTCCAAAAATAAGCTGAACAGTTAAAAAGAGTTACTCTTTAATAAATGCCATTGAATTTATTGTATACCTGTTGCTTTGTGTGCGGTTTGTATATCAACTACTGTCTAGTGTGCCTGCGAGTGTGAAGGGGACAGAAACATGATCACTTGCACATATATGTGGTCCCCTTCACCCTACTAAAATTACTGTATGAGTGTGAATAAATGTAGGCATTTTGATGTCTTGCCTCTGTAAGTCTTGTTTAGTCTCCCTTGGTAAGTTCAGCACACTTGGACAAAGTCGTATGACCATGGCGCTCTCCTTCTGATGTTAATTTTCTCCACACACAATGGACTGGACCCACTGTGAGCACATAAAAGAATAAAAATACACACATTATGCATACATACTGATATAATGCCTTAAATAGTAATTGGCATACAGCTGTATTCAAAAGCTCAGGCACCCCATTGAAAATGTATAAATAAAACAGAAATTGTGAACTGTGCAAAAATTATTTCACTTTTTATATGTTCTCCATTTAAATACATTTCATTCATTATATGACTTGCTTATCCTAAAATAGTTTGCATGGGTTACTAAAGTCTGTCCCAGTGGGTTGGAGGCAGGTGAACACCCTGGGCAGGTTGCCAGTCCATCACAGGTGAGACCCACAGACAAACACACACACATCTAGGGGCAAAATCTTCAATTTATCTGACGAGCATCTAGGTAGAGTTCCTGAATAAATCCCCATGCTGACATGGGAAAAACATGCAAACTTTTTTGCAAAAGGCCATTTTTGAGCATGATATCTTTTAAAGATGTGTTCACTGTATATTTTATATTACAAAAAGGTTCATGTAATACACTGTGCATTCTGAACATATAACAAACATGCTTCTCTGCTGAAGTTTGAGATTGATGGTATTATTGGTAGTAGTCAAATGCATGAACAGCTGACCTTTACCTCATTTTTGGGATCTCAGAGATGCAGATGTATTCAAAGTGAATGTTCCCTTGTCTGTAGAAATAGGCTCCGATATTGTTCAGCTGGATAGAGTCAATTTCACATAGAGGCTTGGGATGCCCTACCACTTTTTTATAAACAGTTTCATCCGTTTGTCTGAAATGTATACACAGAAAAAGCCACGTAGCAAGAATGTGGTTGGTGCAAACAGTAACAGTCATCTAGAACACATACACACATAATGGTAGTACACCCTAGCATATACATGAATTAAAAAGAATTTAAATAAATACTTTAACAGTTACTACTGTAGAATTACTAGTTGGATTAATGGGAGGTGGTACACACAGTCTGAGTCTCAGCTCTGTCTCAGTGTCATTTATGGAGATCAGGGTGACTTGTACTTCTGCACTCTTCTCCAGCGGGGACACCTTCAGCTCAACCAGGATGTGGTGAGCTAAAAGAAAGCAGACAGGCTTAGGATTCTTGTGTTCTTATGCTAGACTCAAAATAGCACAATGATATACTACATTGACTAAAGAGAAGATTTATTTGGACACAGTTTAGTGTACAATTTTACTATTACTGTACAATTTCATATATGGTTAAACTTGTTTTTTTGGCAGCAAACTCACCACAGAACGGAGCTTCAGATGTAGTCAGGAGGTAGACTTTCTCTAGTATGGGCAGAGGTGATGCTGTTATCCCACTGTTCTTCAGCAAGCCTAGCACATCACATAAACCCACACCCACATGTGTGTTTACTCAAAAACAACCTATTTAAATCAGTCAATACAACTCAATAGGTCATTCCTGGTCAGATTACATGCTTTGTGATATATTCAAGTGAATATGGAACAATTGAGTCTTACCAATCTGAGGACATGAGCTGTTAAAGGTTTCGTCACAGCTGGTGCACTGCCCCGCCAGAAACCGCTCATAACTGGAGCAGGGGAATCCAGTTAGCATACAAGAGCCATTCAGCGCACTCATGTACACATGCACTGCCCTCATGTGGTCACAGATCACATAGCCATACACTGGAAAGTAAATAAGAACTGACAACAAACGGAAATCTCAGCTGATCAATGCTACTACTGTGTTCTGCATCTTCTTTTTAAAACTGTAGACTGAATTGACACTAATACAGCTATAATGGAAAGTAAAAGACTTGGAAACAAATGCTCTTGACATTCTGAAGTATTTTCCCACTGACCGCATGAGGCAGAGGTGTCAATTTCGAGTCTTTGAATGCTGGAGTTCAACACAGTTTGGTGAATTCTCTTCACAAACACTTCAATTGTACCTGGAACCTCAAAGTTGTGTTTGAAAAGAAAGTTCCCCAAACTGTACTGGAACTGTGGCATTCTAGGAGTAGAGCTGGAAACTTGCTGTAGAACCTTTACAACTTTATGTTTTAATAAGAGGGGGTAACTTTAATAAGTTACAGTAATAATGTGACCAATATGTAAGGAATTTAAGGCCCGATTGGAAATTGCTTGAATGGCAGCAATTTTTGTCACATCCATTATTCAGTGTTGGGAATGTTTGGAATCACTTCGCACACTAACAATGTGTTTTACTTTTTGAAATAATAATTTAATTTGACATTTATTTTGACATTTAATTAGACATTTCAATGTAATGTTAAGGTCAGGCAATTATAAGTAAAGGTAAACTACTGTCTTGGTCGTCAAAGTTGTGTCCACATACTTGAAGCAAACCTTGAGCGTGCACATCCTGTTTGGTCCATACCACCATTTAGGAAAAAATCCACATGTCCAACAGGAATGGAAATGCCAAAATCTGCCAAAAGTGGGCAGACTGTTTTAGTTTCTTGTGATTGTTTGGTTGTTTTTCAAATATCTTACAGGAAGCTAGGCTTATATTAGTATTCCCTAAAGGCCTAGATGAGAGATCATGAGCAGCATTGCATAAGCAGTCATTATCCTCATTTTTCTGCAAGCATGCATAAGATTATGGACGGTAAAGTCTTGTTTCATCCTTACAGTCAGAATCAGTGTGTATGGCCTCTACAAACATGGCGTCTGAGGGATCCAGGCGATCGAATGAATCAGCTTTCTTGAACATGGGGCCTGCCGGGTCTAGACCTGTGGAATCATGTTAGGCAGGTGAGCCTGAATTGAATCAAAGTACCATGAGAGTGAAAGTGGCATAGTGAAACTAAGCAATGTGAAAGTCTGATGTTTTCTTGAGCCTTAACTGATCATCCTAGGAAACATTACTAATAGATTACTAGAAGATATGTGAGGTACTGTGTCAATGCAAAAGAGATTAAAAGTCAGTGTCATTGTTCATACTGAGCCTTCCTTGTGGACTTTCCCAAGCTACAGGCATTAGATTTCTTTTGTTATCCTTAAGAAGCCTGTACTAAGACAAATGTCTTCTTTCGACATCTGGGTAATGCTGTCAATGCAGCGTTGTTTTTTAAGTGTTTTTTCTCACTTTATCTGAAAGCCTCATTCATACAGTTGGACTGCACTGTGTGTGAGATTTTTGTAAACAGTCAGCTCCATTGTTGCTATGTAACTAGATTCAGGACAAGTAGAACCTTTCAAAATGTCTTCAAATATGACAAATGTCTTCAAAGATGCACCGTCTCAGTGGTAAAGGTTGATATGACATGGCTATTTTATGAGAGTCACTTGGTGCATAGGCCAAATACAGGGGCATTCCTCGAAGGCCGGTGTCCAACGCAGTTTGTCACTAAACCTGGTGAATAACCGCCAAGTTGCACCAGGCTTGTTTGGGCAGGAAATTTCCAAATTGTGCTACATACCAGTCTTTCAGGCTCAGTGTCTATTACAATTGCTCCCAATCCTGGTCTTGGAAGCATCTATGCTTTGCATATTGTAGTGTTGTCCAT
>JBBPDE010000002.1:10826073-10838282 GCA_037974605.1 Nannopetersius ansorgii
GGCTCAGTGTCTATTACAATTGCTCCCAATCCTGGTCTTGGAAGCATCTATGCTTTGCATATTGTAGTGTTGTCCATGTCCCCAAAACACCTAATCCAACTGGTCACCTAATTAACAGACCTATCCTGAAAGCTGAAGTGAAGTACAGTAAGAGCACTAAAATGTGCAGGGCAGGAAGGCCCCCAGGATCAAGTTTAGGAACCACTGGTTTACTATTTGGCTTGATCGAACTGATGGGTTAAGCTGTGGAGACATTTGTTCCTCACCTGTAATTCGTCCCAATTTGCCTTTAAATAGAGTCCCCACAAATCCTGCCACATGTGCTCCAAGACTGACTCCAATGAAATGGAATGATTCCAGAGGACTACCGTAGGTCTACATGGACAAAATGGGACTATTACAGTTCTCTGGTGACAAAGAAATAGTTACTTTGAAAGATTTGTGTACAACACTTACTGTCAGCTGATTAATAAGAACTGATATCTGCAAGGCCACCTCTTTATAGTTATCCACTACTATGTTATAGGCAAAGGATCCACCGTAGATCCAGTCTACCACCAAGACATTCGCATCCTCCCTCTGTAGCAAAGCTTGGGCTAAGCCTTGCACCCATGATGGCTTACTGCCAATTGCCCTAAAAGAGATGCAAGTACATTTATGAGAGAAGAAAGAGATTTTATTTGAAGATTTTATTCGAAGGTTATTTAAAGTTTGGCCACAATACAAATTACATGGCTATGTGACTTACCTGTACCCATGGACAATGACTTTTGTGGGCAGTGTGGCGTTGAAGTATGCAGTGTGTTGCTGTGTGTGGTTGAGACAGTCCTGGGTGAAGAGGCTAGCACAGTCTGCATTCTTTCGAGTTAGGAGCAGGTACTGGACCTGTACCTTTGTTCCTTGTGTGTATTCTGTCCAGGTAGTGTTGTTGAAATCAGCACATGGTGCTCTAGGAACTTCACTAACTGTGAGCACATAAAAAAATTAATGAGACATGACATATTGGGTGACAATGGTCAAGAGTAAACAGATAATGGAGTTTGAGCAAATTCCACATATTCTATAAGTCTAAAAGGTGTGTAGCACTTTAAGGAGTACCCGTTGTTTGCAAACATCAGTTATGCCCGTACACACATGAGCTTAAAACCCCCATGTCAGTTGCACCAGCCAGGTGGGTATAAAGCGTTTTCAAAGGAGTAAATGATGTTGCAATACTGCCAATACTCCTGTCTTCAGAAGTAACACTGAGTAAGCAGGGGTCCACAAACATTCAGACAGTATATAAGATTGAATAGTCTTGGGCAGCTTGTCAGTTTTAGGCCTGAATGTTTTTTACTCTCAGAATCTGAATTTGATGAGATGGAATGAGGTCTTTGAAGATTAGGGCTGGCACATTTACAGAAATGTTTATCATGTGACAGACTGACACTGAACACAACGAAGTGGAGATAAGTCAGACCTAATCATCATCACATTATCACGGTGCTCTTGTGTGAGAGTGAAACAACTCGTCATTTCACAGCTGGGGGATCTGGGTTGCTCTGTTCCGTGTCTATAAACAAACAAATATATATATATATATGTTTGTTTGTGTGTGTGTGTGTGTGTGTGTGTGTGTGTGTGTGTGTGTGGTGTGGATATGTTGATACATATACATTTAGCAATGTATTTTAAAGGGAATAGTCAACTAATACTGACTGACATTTGCCAACATTTTTAAAATTACTATCAGTACATTTTCAGTGTTTTAGGTAGACCATGAAATAATGGAATATAAGTGCACTTACCAATCACTGAAGTGGCACAGAGTAACAAAAGTATGTAAAACTTGATCCATTTTGAGGCCATTTGTCCACAGGTTAAAGATATGCCTTCTAGACACTTTATTATAAAATGATTTCGTTTTTGTTGTGGGGAACAATAAACATCCCCCTTTCTGCATTTAGCCAAACCCCAGTTCCACTTACTACATTCTACCAAACTCTATTTGCTCTTTTTACTGCAACCAGCTCTCCAAGTCAGGTCTGGAATCCACCTAATAGGGGAATTCACAGTAAGTAACAATGTGCTCCACAACGGCTTGGCACGAAAAAAATGTTATAATATCCGATTAAGTCAGATGAGCGAGTTCTTGGCAAGCTTTCACTTGCAATCCTGCTGTGTTTTTATATCCAACAACAGCATGACAGCACTTGTGTGGTATTAACTCTCCGAATCTGGCTTGTTTTGTACTTCAGAGGCGGAAAAGTTGCAGCCGACAGAGAAGGCTCTAACTGAAGCAATGTGAAACAAATGATCTGTGTTCGTTGTGCCGCAGCTGGCTGTGAATCCATGACCTCACTGGGTTTAAATGTTTGTTTGTGTCCAGACACTGGACTCTGGCCTTTGAGAGTGCTCAGTAAGAATTACTGTAGCTGGTGGTTAAAGTTGCAGTAGGATCTTTTACAGATCAATGCCCATTTACACTCCAATGTTAGTTCAGATAATCATCAAGTCTTATATAAGTATTGGTTAAACCAAAGTCTGAGAAAAAACTCCAAACACAACTATATTAAATGCAAATGTTACACACGCAGAGAAGAACCATTTTATTGAAAGGTTTTATTAACAGCCTCATTAACTGCATGGTTATTTTTAAATGTTTTTGTCAGTGAACACAAGAAGTGTGGTAATGAACCCAAAATGACTTTTTAAATGACATTTTTACCACATCTGAATCACAGGTGCTCCACATTTTGGCTCTATCCTTATGTGCTTCAAAAGTAGTTGGAGCTAAGATATAGACTGTCTGAGGGACTGGTTGAGAACCATTGATTAGAAAAGGTTGGTGGTAACACATGCAAATAACTATTGTGACCTAGGGAATAACTATTTTAATGGGTTACAGGTAATAAAAAATGCATTTTAAACATTTGCATTTGTGGATGTTTTCCAACTGTCTTCTTACATCATTCTGTCAATTAGGCAATGAAAATGCCCCGGCTTTGCTCAAATCCTTATAAATCTTGTGCCTTGATTTCTTTAGACAGGAAAAATTCTAGGTTAAAGTAAATTTTACTTGACTATTTACTACTAACAGCCAAATTCTGTTGATGTCTGCAAATGGTAAGGACAACATATCATATTCATCCTTGCAACAAGTGAAAACTATCTAAGTCCTACCATTTGTGGACAATTCTGTTGAAAGCGAATGTTACGGCTTTCCCCACAGATGAGGTTAGATGTTTGAATCACACAAATTTTCACACCTACATAGATAATGGTACAGTGATTAGAATAAAATTAGCATCATTAATAGTATTATTACAATTAGAAGTGGCTGTGTCAAATGAAATATTTACATTGACTATAAAGTAGAACAAATATTGACTAACATAATGTAGAGTATATTTTTGATACATCTGTGCATAACCCCACCCCCTCCCCCCAAATATAACTACTTTGGCTATATGAGAAAGATATGGACCTCTTTCATGTGTTCGTGTTTGGTGAGGCCTCACCATGTGGAGGCAGTATTTCAGCCTGGCTACTCAATGTTCGTGCTTCTAAATGTGTTACATTAGACACTTAAGAGTGTGATTAAATGGTAATTCAGACACACAATCCAATGATGAAGTCAGTGTGAATCTCAAGAAAGTCCTGTTCAGTTGCTGCCAGAATTTGTTGGAGGTTATAATGGGAATATGAGATGATGACCACATTGTATGCTTTTATTTCATGTTAATTTGTTCTCTTTCTTTGTCCAAAACAGACGCTAGCCAATCAGTCGTGCGTTTACATGCTTCTGCCCACTTATAGCGAGGAGTGTATCCCAAATCTCTGAAGGCCTTTTCATAGGAGAAGCTAAAGGGCGTGTTGAGCATGACCAGAAGCTGTCGATTTAGAGGTGGGGTAAAGTGCAGGAAGGGGCGGAGCACTGTTTGGAGGCTTTCCATGAATAAACAGATGAGATAAAGAATAGGGAAAGGTAGAATGGGTCTTTCCTGTATGCCGAAGCCTAAAGGAGCCAGAACTGCATGGTTGAAGTCAGAATAGCTGACGGGTGGCGTGTTGTCCGAGATGTAGTAAAAGTTTCCACCAACCACAGCTCTTTTCTGAGGATCTTTCAGGGCTCGGGCAGCCTGCAAATGGGCTAGGGCAGCATTTCCCACATACACAGGGTTGACTTTAGCCTCACGACGTGAAGTCCGCAGTAACACATCGCCATTCCGGATGCCATCCCGCATGTGGCCTAAAGTAAAACGACAGCCCTCTCCATAGATGTACATTGGCCTCAGAACACAGGTAGCAAGGTGAGTCCCATTGTGAAGCACCTCCCCATGGGCATTAAGGCACAGCTGTTCAGCTTCCTTTTTGGTTTGACTATAGGGGAACTTTAAGCAAGAAGTGTACGGTGTGTCCTCATTACCGTTGATAATAGGTTCACCCTGAGGATTTGGGCCAGCAACCTCAATACTACTGGTGTAAATGAATGAAACCACATTTTCTTGAATACATGTCTCCAGGAGCAGCTGGGTACCTGGCACAAAGCAAAAAGAAGTTTTGTTACATGTTTTTTTTTCTGTTCATCCACTTTTTTCTTATGTTTCTTAATCTGTTCATGTCACTTTCTTCTAACTTAAAATCCACATTAGCATATAACCTACTATATGCACCATTAGCATATAGCATGGACATTTTAACGTGTTTCCTTACTCTTAGTAAAAAAAACCCAGAAAACTGCGAAAGGTGTTTGACCACTTACACTTACTTGAGTATTGAGTCAAGTTTCCTGTTCTATTACTTAATACCATGAAAAAGTATTGTCTATGATCATTTAAAAACTGGTCTCTGCTTTATACATTTTGTTTGGAAGATCTGAAACAAGTAATTCTGATGAATACTCAAAAATAGAAGAAATCAGGGCAAACAGTTTACATGGGTCTGTACAGAGAAATGATTGCTTGTGGAAATCTATAATGTGCTCCAGTTACAGCAGATAGAGATGCTTTTGCTCCTTTGTAATGAATCTTTAACTGTATTGTTTATAAATACTATTAAGTATGTTGTACCTAGAACGCACATTGTGTAGTTAGGAGCCCATGGAATGCAAGTGATCATTAACTAAATATAAGCCAATATGTCTATATTCCTTATGAATTTATGGACTGTTGCAGTCTGCAGAAAGCATGAGTTTTAGTAAATGACCTTGCACCTTTAACGTTGACTCCATGTAGTTCACTGTATTGTATAGCTCCAATGACATCTATGAGAGAGGCAGTGTGGAAGATGAGCGTTGCTCCTCTGCAGACCCTCCTCAGAAGTGCGCTGTCCCTGATGTCCCCCTCAAACATGCTGAGTTTTGTTTCACTACAGATATCTAATAACCACAACCAACCAAAACAAGCATTAAAGTAAGCATAGAGGGTTTGGCATCAGCTGGTTCTTTGAAGACTTTTCTAAAAACTGGAGATAAACTTTACTTTTTGCCTTTGCATTCTTTAGTTGATTTAGTTGGACACTCATATAAACAGAGGTTCCTACATTGCCCTTGATGTAAGAAAAAAACTACAGCCTTTTGGTGTAGTGTAACATATTTGAAAAAATTAAAGGCTTGAGCACAAGTTTGGAATTGTTGAAGCTAAAAAATAAAAAAACATAATTCTGAAACATAAATTCAAAAATCAAATGCAGTCGGAGAAATGCAGCTTTTCTACTTCATTAAAGAATAAAGCAGCCTCACGGGTCCAGGAGAGTGTTGATCAGACTCCTCTGGCTTTTACAGATCTTACATCTCTCTTCATAGACTCTTCTAGGGGAATGACTCCCCCTCTCTTTTTTACCACCTTGTTGGCTCTCAGCCAATCAGGTCCTGAGATGGGTCTTGAAATTCTTTCCTTCCTCAGCACTTTTTCTGAGACTCTCCCATGATTTGATTAGGTTACACATAGCGTAGGGGTTTTGTTTCAACCCTAAATGGCTGATCTATCTGAGGTCACATGATCTATGATCAAAGGCTTGTTTATACAGGTGTCCTTTTGAAACAATGCTTTTGTCATCTGACTGTACTAACAACATCTTGAAATTGATGACTGTTCTTCAAATCTGCAAGAGCAGTTAATGCTGGCCAGATTATTCCAAATGAAATAAAAAAATTCACCCTTATGACCACAACAGAATCCAAACACATTTGTTTTTTCCCCCAATATGCTAATTTCAGCACTTAAATGTGTTCATTTCTTTCTCTAAGAAAAACAGTGGGCAACTTTTGAATGAGACTGTAGTTGTTATACAGTCATCACATAACGTAGACGTTCTTCAAGGAATGTCCATTTAAATGCTTCAGATTCAGAGATGAGACAACAAGAAGGAACAGATTTTGTAACTGTTTTGCAGACATTGAGAAAAAATCTGCATAAAAAGGGTTTGTCACTGTGAGTCAGAGGGTCGAATTTACCTTTCAGAGATTGTATGAAGTCAGGTCTCATGTTCTTGTCCAGCAATCTGATTTCTGAAAGCTTTTCCTCCTCCAGCAGCAGTCTGACCAGCTTCTCCCCAAGAAAGCCACATGCACCCGTTACCACACACACATCACCGATGAGAGACATAGCCACAGCTTCTGCCACTCAGTCTCTGCACCAAGAATTCTCCAAATCTGAGCAGGAGACGACCAGAGTGACACTCAGAGAGGAAGGGAGTTGATCTGAAGACTGGTGTGGGAGACATGTTTTAAAGCTTGCTGCCAAGGACAAAACCAATGCTGCCTTGGAATCCAAATCACCGGAGAAAACCAGCCTGTGAGGGCTGGAAACTCAAGGTTAGAGCTGTCGGAGCATGGCATTTGTCCAAAAAGACAATCACCATGCCATAATTTAAGATGTGGCCTTACTTTTGTTTGTTGAATAAACTCTTAATCCACCATACAACAAAACAACCACCAATGAAAATGACATTTATTTGTACAGCACATTTCATACATAAACCTCAGCTTGCAGAAATGAAATATCAGAAATATGTATCAATGGTAATAGAAAAAAAAACATTAAACAATAAGAAGCCAAAACTATTACATAGATAAACGGACACTTAAAAATGATTTTAAAAACTATACCGAAGAAAAAAAAGTGAAAAAGATAAATTAGGCGTACAATAAGACAATTAAAGATTCAGCTTACACAAGAAGTGAACGTATATTTAAAAATGTAGACACTGGGACTACCTGAACGAGCGTAATAGAGAAATGTGACATTTTTTTCTTTAGGGTTACAAAAGCAGTAAAATGAACACACTACAGATATTTTAGCACAATAGTCCAGCATTGCCTAAACGTCCTTCTTTTCTAGAATACAATAATTAAGTCTTGAAATATCACTTTAAAATATTGGACGAATCCTTACTTCTCTCTGATCATTTTTTCTAAGCAATTTGTGTCTAATACCAACAATGCAAAAGTACAAAAAGGTGAATAAAATACTATATACACAGCAAAAATAAAATGTTGCCCATCTGGTTACTGAAATCTGTCTGAATACCACCTTTACCAGTGGTACGTCCATAAAAATGCAAATTAAAACCACAACAGTAAATAAAACACATTTCATGAGACAGTTCTTTAACAATCCATTTCTTCTTGATTCTAAATGACATTACATTCATGCCACATTCACGAAATGTTCTCAGTGCCCTATTACTGTACCAAGTGTACAAATTTGTTCTCTGTATTTCAGTTCTTAGCTGTTGGCAGGGGACATTCCTGAATCTGAGCTTCATCTACAGAACCTTCTGGGCGATGGACTGTCATGGTGCAGGCTCGTATGCCTCCTAGAGGCTCCAGTACATTAAACACCCTCTCCCACTCATCCTTATCAGGATCATAACATTGCACAATGTCCACCATACACCGACTGTTCCAAGAATAACCACCCACCACATAGATTTTCCCCTTAAACACAGCCACACCAACGTCACTCTGACCCCTGGGCATTTGAGCCACCAGTGTCCACTGGTCCGTCGCAGGGCTGTAGTATTCACAACTGAGCACATCATCATAGTCATTGGTTCCGCGGAAGTGGTTTCCACCCATAACATAGAGGCGGTCGCCCACAGTGCACATGCAGTGTAGCCCACGGAGCTCCATCATGTCTGCTCGACGACTCCACGACTCTGTGTCTGGATCGTAGCATGACAACTCTTTCTGGAAAGCATCTCTGGTTATTCCACCTGGTGAAGGAAGGAGAAATTTCACACATTCATCATTTATATCTAAAATACTTACTAAGCAGTTATTAGATATTTTCACAGGTACCTAAGACAGAACTAACAGCAGCGGGGCACCCGGGGCACGTTTGGCACGTTAGGTAGTAGCGTGTTTTATTTTACTTACTTTACTTATTTTACTAGCTTAAATACTCCTGTTTAAGGTTCCTTTTTTACATTTCCACATATAAGTTACCTCAACTGACACAGTATTAACTTTACATGCAGGCAGCAAACAAGCTCAGTTTACCTTGGTGTGAGAAAACGTAACACAAGCTGGTAGTAACAGCATGCAGGAAGGATGTGGTAAGAAGAGGGAACTGAAGGAGCTGGCCATAACAAAAAACGGCCCCCACCCACTCACAGGTTTGTGCTAGATAAGACCTTTAGAGTTCAGAATGTTTAAAAAATCTGCTGAAATGAAACTCTGTTGAGTTGAAATGAGATTCCGTTTATGTCTTTAGTCCTCCTGACCTGCTGAAGTGATTAATTCTTGCATCTGTACTATTTCAGTGACTATCACAGATCACAATTCTGAGCTTCACTTAACAGTCAGTGAAATGAGCTCAGAACACTGTTACTATTCTGACTGTGTATTCAGAAAGTCTGCTGCCTCTCCTATTTCTGATTCTGGGGATATTTAGTTGTTAGGTGAGGTTTGAAAGAATGTAGTCATTATTGTAGCAGTGACCATGTTCAGTCCTCTGTTCAACTTATTTAAAGAACTAAGGAGAAGTGAAACAAGTCGACATAATCAACACAGTTCAAAGCTGTGAACTTTCTTTCCTGGTTGACTCCAAGGTTTATTTTGCTTTTCAACATCAGTGTCATTAGTATTGCATATCAGTCATTATAAGTTTGAGTTTAATAGTATAAGAAAGGAGAGAGACTTACCTGACACATACATCAGCCCACCATGCACCGTGCCAGCATGGCCATAATGAGGTTCACTCATGGGCGAAACAAAGGTCCACTCATTCTTGCTGAGGTTGTAACATTCTACGGTGTCTGTTGGTAAGACAGTATATTTACATTACATTCACAGTTTAATCATGCGAATGCATCCTGCTAAGGAATCTAACTGCATCGTGTGCTTTTCCACAGGAAAGGTTCTACTGATGCCTATAGATTTTTACAATGAATTTCTATTTCTAATTATGTTCCAATCCAGTACACATTTTTAGCTGCAATCGGCTGTTTTTTGCTCCAAGTATGCAACTGAAAATAACCAGTTTATCACTTTGATTTTGGCTAATCTGTTCTTACATTTAGTGTGTTACATAGCAAACAATATAAATTATATTGCAACGGAGAGAGTTTAAAAAATTAAAACATTTAAAAAATCTAAATTGACAGAAGAAATAAGCAGTCAATTTGGCTGTAAAAAAATCAGAACTTGGCATAAGAACTAGCGCACTGTTATGGAAAAGTATTTTTCAGCAAGAGGAAATTATTAATATTTTACACCTACATTGCTTTATGATATAACCAGTACTGGAGAGCAAATGCTTAAGATAAGATATAAGATGAGATAAACCAAGTGGGAAATTTGTTAATAATGAACATGTGTTAAACAGAAAGTACCAATTACTTGATCTAGAAGCTGTGTACCATCCTAATTCCATGCAGAAGCCCCCCACCCCTGCTAAAAAAAGGCATGTACCCCACAAGACATCTAAAGGTTTGCTGTAGCATGTGGCACCAAGACATTAGCAGCGTGGTTAGTGTATGATGTAAAGAGTGAATGGTGTAACATGGTGTAAAGAGTGCCAAAAGTGCATGGTGTAAAGAGGGCAAGGAGTACATGTGCATGGTGTAAAGGGTCTGACTATATCATTGGTTCTCTCAATGACCATCAGTTCACATTATCCTCCTCCCTGTGTGTTGGAGTAAAAATGTTGATTGTCTAGGGGTTCCTGAGGACTGGTTAGAGAACGACTTTGTATTCAAGGGAACTATTTATAGATGATAATCATGGAACTTACCAATCTCGCCTGTGGCATTCCTCCCTCCAACAGCATAGAGTTTCCCCTTCAGAGCACTCAGATGGAAGAATGTCCTCTTCTCGTTTAGGGAGGCCACCTGCAGCCAGCGGTCAAAGCGAGGATCATACCTGTAAGCACTGTCCACTGCTGTTTTACCCTTTGTATCGTAAGTACTCTGTCCTCCCACGATGTAGAGGAACCCACCCATAAGGGCTACTCCATGCTGGTAGCGAGGAACCTCCATGGGCTGGAGAGCCCTCCATATGCCGCCTCCCTCCTCATCATACAGCCTCAACTCCTTGCTGACTACCAGCTGTTGTCTCATCACCCCTCCCAGAGCCAGCAGGTGTGTGGTGTCTGACCTGATGCGGGTCCTCTCAGTCTGTAGCGCCGGCTGAAGGAACGGCATCATTTGATAGTTGCTGGCTTCCAAGAGAAGATTTACACAGGCTGTATCAGAACGCATGAAATTCTCACTTCCTGTCTTTACCCCACCGTTATCTTCATCTGCCTGGTCCTCCTGAGAAATCTGCAGGAGTTCAGTGGGGGTCATAAGGGGGAAGCGGACGTGGCGCATTAGGAAATACACAGCAGGCCGACATTCACTGGGTTTGTGTGCCAGCCAGGCTCGGGCAGCACGATAGAGTTCCATCTCTGAGAAGCCTTTGAGTGAATCGCTGGACAGGGTATGTCTTATAGTGGCCTCAGACAGCTGTAGGAAGCGTCCACTCTGCACCAAAGCCGCAAAGTTCTGGCATACAAAGTTGTGAACATGAGTCTGAACATCCTCCAGTAGAAGGTCATTCGCAATGCGTTCAACTTCTGCACAATTTTCTATGGTGACCTGCCAGGTGGAAAAGATATAATGGCTTAAAAAACCCTTCTCCCCCCTTATTTCAGGCCTGTACTCTTCTATTTGAACATCTGGGATTAATTTCATCAATAATATGAAAACAATTTTGTTGCAGATAGACTTTCAAATAATTAATGGGAGGCTGAAAAACATCAAATAATAAAATAAAATGTTAATAAACAGAGGTGCCGACCACAGTGTAGTGAATGAGAAAGCTATTTAGCACTAATATTGAACAAATCTTACATAAAATAGCAAAAATGTGTTCTTAGTGTTTAGCTTTTGATGATTTCAGTACACACAGAGTACACACACGAGGTATAACAGATCTAGTATTGAAAAATCTTAATATAAAAAAATGTTGCTTAGAATTGATTTCGAAGCACACTGCAAAGAACAACATTTCTTAAATGCGTATAATTAGTAAAAAAAAACATCAAAATGATAAGCAAGTTTCTTAGTGAGATTTCTTGAAATAAGCAAAAGGCAGTGTACACATTTCTTTTTACGTATCTACTCGTGTTTTTTGGCTTATATAAGCATTTACATTCCATTTTCAATATATTTTCTCTAGTTTTTAGAGTTACTTTAAAGAAGCCTGGGTTGTCCGTCTCAGTTTCACATACCTCACTACTTAGTAGCTGGTTGCAGAAGTTGAGGACTGGAAGCACCTGGAGGAAACTGGCAGCTTCTAGGGTGTCCTGGAGAGTGTTTAAATTCAGACTTAGACGTGATGTGTAAATGAATTCAATGATGTTCTTCAAGCCTGTGCAGCTCACACCGTGCAGTTTAATTTCCTCCTGCTCCTGTTCTTTCATCCCTCCTGCAAAAATGAGAGTTTAGCAATGCCTGATTAAGTTTTGCAGGACTGGCAAAAGCAACAAATGACATCTGTATTTACAAACATGCGGTTGTAAATGGACTAGCAGCATGCACAATTAAAATATATTGCCGTTGATAATCTGATAATTGCTCAAGACTCACCGGTGAACATGGCTTTGAAGTAATCGCTGGCTGAAGCCATGATCACCCTGTGAACTGGAAAAGTTTCACTGCTGTCTCCAGGCACCAGAGTGACATCACACAACGTCTTATCATAGCGGAATTGATCCAGTCCCTGTGAAAGGATTGCCATT
>JBBPDE010000002.1:10843312-10853322 GCA_037974605.1 Nannopetersius ansorgii
CACACACACACACACGCATGTACACTTACACATACCCTCTCTCTCATACATAAATGTACACATTCTCTCTCTCTCTCTCTCTCTCTCTCTCTCTCACACACACACACACACACACACACACACACCCACCACACACAGTCATACATATACTCTCTCTCTCATACATAAATGTAATCATACTCTCTCTCTCTTTCTTCTTCTCTCTTAATTGATCTGTCATTTTCAGTTACAAAAAAATGTTAAAATGTGAATTTCTAAATGGTTTAATCCAGAATACGTGGAGAAATTATAATATAAATTAATTGTCAACAATAAGGTAATAAACATGTTTAAAGCCATAAATAAAAAAAAGTGAAAAGTGTAATGCAGACTCATTGGTGAGCTAATCACTGGTAAGGTTTTAGCTTTAACAGTATAGATAATTCTGGGTTACTGTTTAGCAATAGTGAGCTCACATTTTTTAAATGTGTTATTGCTGTAAATGATTTTAAGATGTGTAATAAATGTGTAAAAAAGGGTAGTCTTGTTGTAAAGTAATACCAACTTTTTTTTTAGAATCGTACCATGAACTGTATTTTTCACAGGGCATGTGGATTAGATCTGACATTAAAACAGTTCAAAGCTTTGCTCACTTGACTGGACAGTTTTGCTCCCTGTTACCCCCTCAGCACTGCCTCTACAAGGAGATTTGTAGAGAGGACACACACACACACACACACACACACACACACACATGCAAACACACACATACTCACACACACACACATTTCAGTCCTCATATAAGCTGTTTATGGCTGAGGTTTTTCGGTTGAGATGAATCCTTTGGAATCTCTCTTAAACCCTGCTGAGATAGACCGAAACTTTTTAAAGCCTTCTGGGAAATAGCAAACCTAACCTCAGCTGCCAACTGTCAAAGCCAACTTTCAGCTTATATAATTGAAATAGATGTGAAAGAAGTTATAAATTGGTCTGAGCTTTTGGTCAAATATGCGGTTTTAAATCTGTAGCTTCAATATAAAAGCCCAGTTTCCCCAAAGCAGTTAATCATATTCTACACTAGATTTGCCTGCAGTTTAATTTCTAGTGTAAAAGTTGGCATGGTATGGAAAACGAAAAAAAAAAAACATAACAAACAAAAAAACAAATCTACAATTATTCTTAAAAAGACTTTTATTTTATTGCAGACAGTATGAATCCAATATATTTCATATTTATAAGGTCAACTTCATTTCATTTGTTAATTTATTTATATTCCTGTATTTCAGGTCTGCAATACATTCTAAAAAACTTGGCACAAGGTCAATGTCAGGGGGTTAATGACAAAAATTATGTGCTTTCAAATAGATGGAGTCTTCAGTTTATAAACAAATGCATAAAAAAATAATTCATGTGTTTAAAAACAAATTCTCCTTAAAGATTATAAGGGATTTGCATATTGCCTCTACAGTGAGAAAATTTGAATAATCAAAGGAATCTGGATGAATTTCAGTGTTTGAAGGGCAAGAGAAGAGTGTAAGCCTAAGCTGACCACCCGTGATCTCCAATTCCTCAGACACCACTGCATCAAGAACCATTATTCATCAATATCTGATAGAACCACATGGGCAAGGGATTATTTTGGCAAACCTACAATGCAGAGTTACATTCACAAATTCCACGTTACTTTGAACTTTACCATACAAAAAAGAAACCTTATGTTAACCATATCCAAACAAGAATTGAGGAGATTGTTTGACTTACAACCTGAAAATATTGTCAGCATCCTTTGTCTCATAACTCATGTTGAGATAACAACACAAAGTGTAGATGGTGATCCATTACATTTTCAGGTCTAGCATTGTTTTATGTGTCTTGGTTTTTCTGCAATTTAGTCACAAACATTTAGTCACCAGTTCCTCTTTTACAGTTCTATGTGTATAGTCTGGTCTGTGTAGGGCTCCTGCTGTGTGAGTGTAAGAGCAGATCATGTGTTGAGCAGATCTGTGCACTGGAGTGAGTGGTCTCCATGCAGAGAGAGGGCTATTATTCATCGATGTGGTATTTATGAGAGGAAGGAAAAGGCCTTTGATAAAATGACTCTGCTCTGGCCCTCTCAATCACATGTACTCATGTTCCTGGCCTTCTTATCACTGTCCGCCTTTATCTCCAACCTCCTGCCCTCCTAACTCTCACCCTGCATGCATCATGAGGCAAAGTAAGTGGGGAAAGGAAGGTAAAATCTGCACAGTCTTATCACACACATGGAGCTGTGATTGCATTGTGTGATCTGAGATCCCTTTTGTTGCAGTTTTAGGGTGACATGTCCACCTTGGGGAGCTAAAGGAGCACCACATGTGGACATCTCTGGACAGACTTTATCAAACCCAAGTGCAAGATCCATGTGACACTGACAACGATTTATTTATTAAGGAACCATCCACTTTTGCAGTGAGGATCCCAAACAAATAGATTTATTAAGGTTAAAAAAACAACGCATAAGTGAAATGTTTATAGACATGGTTTACCTCTACTAGGACAGGGAGGCTGAAACACATGCAAATGTACTTTGATAAATCTTTAGTTACAGAAGGGAGTGAATGAAAGAGATGCAGACAAGATGAGAAAATGGATTCAAGAGAGTAGTCATGTTTAGAGAGCATGAGTTTTTTGGCAACTCTTGAGTGTAATATTCAGACAAGTGACTAACCAATTGAAAGCATACATCATATACAGACTCTGTCTTCTTTCAGTAAGTTTTATTTTCTTTATTGTAGTCATACTTTTAAGCCATCATCAGTTCAGAGGTATCAGTGGATAGTGGTCTTCTGAGGTGTTACCTTTGTCCCTATCTGCCTCTTATCCTTTATCCCCTTCTGAGCACTTTATGGCAAACCTCACAAACCTGTCAGCTCCAGCAGTTAAAGCAGACTGTTGCTTTTATCTGTTTTTATAACGCTTTCAGATAAAAATGTGAACAGCATTTGTAGAAGGACTGTAACGCAGCCTCACATCTGCCCTGCAGATTGCACACAGAGCATAGGTGCTCTGAAATGGAAGAGCAGCAGTCTGTCCAACATGTGCATATGCTTCGTGATCAGATTACTTTATTTTTCATATTATTGAACGTATTTACAATAGCATGCACCATGCACTAGACTATGATATCTACACATGGGCCTTTATGTTATGTGTTACCAGTATGTGAAGTTCTGGCAGGTTTTTTTTTTTTGTATGCATTTGCATATTGCTCTGATTATCTTCATGGTTACAGATCACAACACAATGGATACATTGATGGCAATGCTCACACATAGGCTTGGTTTGAAATAAGAGAAAAGTATAGTTGGCTAATATTTAACAGAAAATCTCCAGGAAATACATATCCCCTCCAAATGTATATTTATATCATGGGTTAAATAAATGGCATATAGAATTTAGAATTGACATATCTGAACACATATGAATTTTAAAATATGAGAAAATGTGCAGTTGTTGCCTCTAGCCCCTTCAGCTTGCTTCAATGAAAGGAAGTCTGATGATTAACAAGTCTGTAGGTAACTCAAGACAGGACTGTAATCTCGGCTCATTTGGATGGAGTGTGGGAACCCTGCTGTCCCCCAGTGCAGAGCAGAACTCCAAAAGCAGTGAAGAGAAATTGGGGATATTGGACTTGGCACCTCACACTCTGGGAGCTCTGGCAGGGTGGGGGAGGGACTGGCCCTAGGCGCTTTCAGCTCAGCCAGGGTGAGCGATCGTAGGGGGAAGAGGGGCTGGCAGGCTCACTTCCTCTTGGCTTTGTGGAGAAGACCTAATTAGCACAGGCTCTCCTCTCCACTTGTGTCTCCCATTTCTCCTCTTAAATTTTGTCTGCTCTTCTCCTTTTCCTCACCCCCTTTCTCTTTCCTTTCTCCTCTGCATAGCTCCACTTCTCTTAGCATTAGTATGGAAAAGTTCCAGGATGAGGACACGGAGAATAGAGAAAAATCAGTACCAGATGAATTATTACAGGGAGATCGGCTGAGAGATTACTAGAAAAAAACATTTAGACTATGGTCTCAAATAGACATCATGCTTTGTCCTCATTAGACTGCCTGTTTTGACGCAGCAATTTACTTAAGCAGTCTCAGCTGTTAAGAAGATGCTGAGCTGTCTCAGAGGACATAATTATGACTAGTCTGAGTAGTCTGTGAATGCTTAGCAGTTAACCATTGAAAGGGACCTTTCAGTTTGAGCAGGTGCTTATGTCCAGCCTCCATCGATCACTCTCTTATCTCTCCTGTGTGATCTGAGTGACGTGTCAGCATGTCAGTGGGACTTCTGGCGCTCCCTCTGCTCTCCAGCCCATCACCTGGTCCTTATTGGCTTGAATATGAATAGAGACTAACACAGACGACACTATTCAGAAAGTCCTGGCTTTGTATGACAGAAAATACTTACCTTCAGCATAGGCCAAGGGTCCATAAACACAGTCTTATGGTGTCCTCTTATGACTAGCAAGAGCAATATTTCCTCTCTTGCTAGTGGGCAGCAGATCAATGGACACAGTATGGGATGATTTCAAAGACCTTTTTATGTCTGTGTTCCATTGCCTGTTCCAGTAAACCTCACAATAAGAGAGTAATAGAGTAGAAATAAAAAGTTAAGTAAAGTGGTCCCTTGTAGTCACATGTGAACACACCACAGCACATAGTCAGTGCAACCAGTTAAGTCAGTGCAACCGCTTTGGGGAATTCAAAATCCGGTGCAGATCAGTGAAAGGATGAAGTGACCTTGGAGTGTAAGTGATGTAAGACTGTAGGATTTGATCCCACAACCTGAACATAGGACAAGTTCCGTTTTCTGGCGCAGAAGTGCTTTAGGATAAATAAATACAGCAGCACTGTAATAACACTCAGAGTTAAAGTCGACCTGCAGCTTCTAGTCTCTCAAAAGACATTTGGACGTTTTTTCATTCGAACTCGCAGCCTAGCAGGAACAGGATCTAGCCACTGAGCTTAAAAAAACTGGTGACTTTAGATTTTTAAATAAAATGGCTATACCTGCATCAAATCATAAAAGTGTCACATATAGTGTAAAGAAATCAAAGTATCGGAGTTAAGTTTCTTTGCAATTAAATAGTTCGCAACGAAACAACCTGAGCAACTTTATGTCCCACCAACTGAATGATATCTAATAATATGGAATTTCTCTTAAAGAACAGTAATTATGGTTTTGGAGACACAGTTTCACATAATTTGTCATAGATATGTCTGTTGGTTTAATTTGTGATGGTAATGGTGAGATATTAAATTTGACATGAAGTGTCCTTACAAATATGCCAATATGTTTCGACTATATACCCTGTATATGTAGTGCTGAAGTCAACACTGAACGATATGCCAATGATATTTGATAAATGTGAACACAGCTCAACAAAACCATGTCAGAATGGCAGGAGTCTGCATAAAAATGCATATTATGAACACAAAGTCAAAGGACAGAAGGCATGATGGACAGACTGTTGTAAGGAGGCCTGAATGAGAAAAACAGACAGCAGGGCTGAGTGAAGAGTGCTCACTGTGGATTCACTCACAGGACTGCTGTCCGTCCTCTGCTTTGCTCTGGGTTCTTTCCAGCCGCCGTTCCCTGCAGATGCATCCTCCACTTAATCAAGATGTACACTTGACATGGAATCAACAAAGCTCACTGGGTTTTGTGAATTTTTAATTCTCAAAGCGAGAAATGAAAAATGTAAATATTGTTTAGTCATTAAGAGAGGGAGGACAAAGGGAGAATGATCATGGGTCACTTTCAAAGAGAGAAAAGCAACAGTCGGACTGGAGTCACCAGTGGTTTGTTAAGAGGGAATGAGGGAAAAGGCGGCAAGGACGAAACAGGGTGTCAGCGTAAAGATTTGGTCTAGGAATCTCTTAAACATTTGTTTCTATAGTCCAGTGTCCTCCAGCTTGTCCCTGTCTCTCTCCCTCTGTATTTTTGTGTATAATGAGCCAAAGCCATGCATTCTCTGTGCCTCTGTCTGTCCCTTATTTCTTGCATTCTAGTGCAGTAAAGTGATGGTGGAGAAGCCAGCCAGGTCCCACCCCCACATAGAGCCTTGCTCACCCTCTCAGTCTGGTTTCAATATCTGGAAAACGAAGAAGTTGTGAAAGAGGAAAAAAACTCTTGCCTTGTAAATCCATTATTGTTCAGGATATATCCCAAATCCAGCTTTAATAGTGCTGTTTGTTTAGGATATTCTCTCAGTCCCCACTACATAAGCCCAGCCGTGGACCCAGGGTTTAGCTGCACAAATAAATATGATAATGGAAGCCTGCACAAAGGCAAAAGGCAGCTACGACACCCAGGCTCAATCTTTTCCAGATGGCACTGAGAGATTATGTTATTTACATTCAGTTCCTGCAGCAACAGCAGCCCCAGTCTTACAGTGCTGTGCACTTACGCTGTCGGTGTAGTAGTAGTATTATGGGTTTTTTTTTTAATCTGACTATGATTATGCAGGAATGATGATCGTTTCCACTGGCGTGCTGATGTCTTAAAAGTGCACCTTACCATGCTGGAGAAAAATGACCCACAGATATACTGCCTATGATATCTGATATGCTCATCCAGTGCACGTTAAAGGCTAATCACTTCTATCATTTTCATTAGGCCTGCGCACTACCGCATCATTCACCCGTGCTGTGTGGTTGCGGTCTGATTCATTACGCTCCAGTCATCTTCAGTCATCACGGATAGTTAGCTTACTTTATTATGCCTAATTGTTTCTATCTGTCTGTTCAGTTCATGGTAAATTGAAGAAGTGACCTTTCTTAAAGCCACTCTAGAGACCGTCCACTAGAGGGTGGCCTGTACTCAGGAATCTAGGCCTAACCCCTGAACTTGGTGACACTAGTGGTGGACCATGTTCAGTTTAACTTGACTTTACAACAGCCTGTTAAAGAGAAACATACTTTGCACTATTAAGAGATGGTATTTATTTAATAGATAATACATAATAATTGTTTTGCAAGATAATACACTTGATAACTCTTGACAGCACCCCAAAGAAAACACCTGTTTGTTGCTGTTTGTTTATTAGTCTAACCAGTTTATAGGCCAAAATCTTTTATTGAGCCTTAGGAACACCCCCTTCCATCAGAATCTTAAAGGTTTAACAAAAAGCCCTTTATTGTAACTACTGTATATTTCTGACATTATTTCTGAACCAAGTGAAATATATTGTGTTGTTTAATATAGTGGATACATATTTTGCAACTTTCTTATTTAATAGCTCAGATGTTGATATTGTGAGTGTTAGAACAAAACCGCAATTTTTATTTATTTATTTTTTTTAACTACAAATTGAAATGATCCATCATGACATAAATTTGGTCACTATTCTGTAAAGTTACCTTGTTGAGATAATAGGGTTTTTGCAACAGTGACTATATTTTGATCCTGAATTTATGACGGGCACGGTTTTAAAGAGCAGTGTTAGCCGTCTGGATTTTTTAAAAAACAAAAATCAAATATAATCAAACTGACTTTTGTGTTCATAGACTTTCGCAGTTAGAATAAAGGGTTTTAAAGGGGTTGTTTGTAATACCCTTAACTACCTAAAACTACTTAACTACTACCTAAACTATCCTTCTTATCTGTAGTTTCCAGTTTAATAACTGTGATGGGAGTATGTTAGTGTAGCATTTACTTGAAACAAACTTAATGAAAAAATTAATAAAGGAAAAACTCCTTGTGAATTTGCTGTCGTTCATCCTAAACCCTGATCTGTTGGTGCTGCTTGTTCGGGATATCCTCCCAATTCCACGCTGCATAGTCCTGTGCACACACCCATGCTTCAGCAGCACAAGTAAATATGATAAACAAGGCCCTTGCTGAGTCCTTGTAAACTGAGTGATCTTAATTTAATGAATGAAACTAAATGTCTAATACTAGTTCTTCAAATCTGTTTAATATATATATACATATATATATACATGCTGTATATATGTAACTTTTTTAATTATATTTAATATATTTATATTACATTTCAGTTATTAAGGAAAGGTAACAAGCTACATCACTGTAATGAAATATATTAAATACAATTTAAAATTATACAAGTGACTACTTAAACAACTATTACCTTGAATAATCTGATTACAGTCTGATTCCTTGTTACGTCAAGGAAATAAATTACATTAGCATCTACTAATAACTGTGTTATAAATATCATAGAAAATTTGAAGGCACTTTTAGGACTGTTCCATAAGTAACAAACAGTTATAGCTATAACACAAGTTTAATCTGGCAACTATGTCAATGTTCATTCAGCAGGTACAGTCCTAAAAGTCATCACCTTCATTTCTTAGACACAGTGTGCCTTCAGAAAGTGCTCTTTCTGTTTATCCAACACAATAAACTGCTATGCTGCGAAGGAACAAAAATAACTACTTAGTACAGTTGGTATAGCATAGTAGGTCCTATAGCATCACTGTCCTCCCTGCAGCAGACTGAGCTTGAATTCCACATCTGGGCAAGAACACCACACTACACCAATTACACTTCTTGGCTAAGACTCCTAGAGCTATAACTTATGATAAGAAGATCTGCCAAATGTTCTGTGATCAAACATGTTATATAAAATAAGGCCTTATATAGTATATTTATTTGCCTTTTTTTTTTTTTGATTTATATGATCAATAAAGGCCTAAAACCATCCCCAATCCCGATTTGTTCTGTTGAACAAAAAATGTGAAGTTTTTTTTAAAAATCAACATGTGAAAAATCAACATAAACAGCAACGTTAACACCATATCATTAAGCATACATCAGCCGGTCTTCATGCTACCTCCGTCACCACTAATGATCACATAGTAATCCGTCTGAAGCATTTATGGTTTGTTTTAAAAACCTGCTAATCTCCGGGCAGCCAATTTTAGGATATGAGAAGAGATTCCAGCTGTGACGGGTATGCCTGTGCGTCTCTCTGCTTTATTATTCAGGAACAACGCTGCAAAGCAACAGGCCATAAAAGCAGCCAGCAGATCCTGCCCGTCTCCTAACCATGTATTGTACACTTTAATTACTTCCCTAATTACATGCAAATGTTCAGCAAAATTTTGGTTTCTGGTTGTGTTTTTGCCACTGAGCCTTCTAATTTCCTGGAGCGTTCGTGAGATCACCAACATCATGATGGCACAATATAACAGAGGACAAGAGAAATTCCATGCCTGCTTTGCAGACGTACAAAAACAGTAATTTGTTAAGAAGAAAGGAACCTCACATAAGCCCATTTAACTGCAATGGGTGTGTTCAGTGGCTTCGTGGGAGATAAGCCATAGGATATTTTACATGCCTATTTTGAAGTGGCATTTTCATTACTGTATGTAATTGCTGTCTTTGCTTGTCAGCTCTCTAACAAATGTCCAGCCTCTTCGACTGGGTAGTGTTTAAGATACCTTAAATGGTATCATAATTTTTATTTTCAACATACATATGTGGCTGTGCCTTGCCCTCCCTATGCAATGTGACTTTCTCCTGCACTGTAACTTTCTACTGCTAATTCCGAGACCTGCTCCAGTCTTTGCTCGAATTTCCGGTTATAAGATGGCCTGGATTTGCTCTCTGTGCTTTTCCAGCACCAGGTTTGTGTTTACCATGGAGAATGTAAAGAGATTACACTGAAATGAAATGCAAATTGAAATTACAGGCTTTAGTGCAGAGAAAGGGAGGAGGTTCCAGGCCTATGACTTCAGTGTAAAGCGATACCCTTTAGAGATGCTGAAGAGTCGCATGCTGACAGCAGTTGGGCCTAAAGGGGGCACACATGTACACACACCCACATGAGCACACACACAACTTTCCATACATAGTCTATACATTATGTGCAGCACATAATGCAGCACTTGTGTATATACAGCACTATATGTAATAGTGAAAGGAAGAAGGGAAAAAGAGGGAGAGTAAATTTGGGAGAAGAGTAAATTTGTAATGATGCACAGTGATGAAATCAGGCCTCAAGCCCAGCAGGTTTCTCTGGTTATCATCACTGT
>JBBPDE010000002.1:10859421-10869592 GCA_037974605.1 Nannopetersius ansorgii
CACACACACACACACACACACACACACACACACACACACACACACACACACACACACACACACACACACATTTCAGCCATCCTCACTGCACAAAACAGTCATTCCAGGCACCATGGTCTGTAATAGTAGGTTAAAGACAGAAGCATGGGGAATATGAGCAGAGGTTGGAATAAAACCACCTTTCCTGTACAAGGAAAGAAAAGGACAGATGAAGGAAAGAAAAATATCAGACCCACTTTGATAAAAAAAAATTCTCATGATGGAGGTGCAAACTGAAGAATCTCTACTGGGTGGCCAGGAAACAGAGCCCAGAGGCTGTAGGACTGGGGGAGGGGGGAGAAGGACTACATAGCACACACTGGCAAGTCCATTGGTGTATTTACACACAGATGTTGGAGAGCTTTCACTTACAGTTTCATGAAATACAGTGCTGACTGCCGCAGGAGACGATTCTGAATATGGAATGATATTTGTACAAAGACAACCAGATGCATAGGTGGGAGAAATCAGCAGCAGATGTGGGTGAAGCAGGGTCTGAACTCTGCAGCCCTTTAAACATCTGTAAGACAATCCAGGCCGGTGGATAATCCAATAGGGCTGAACGAACAGTTGGGCGATGGACCGTGAAGCAGCCAAGGGGAACAAAGTCCAAGCACAGCACCTTTCAATCAGTGAGGGGCAATTCATTGTGTGAACTATAGCTGTGGATTTTTTATACATTGTAGTGAGTATATTTGTTTATATATATTATGTATGAACTAGTAGAAAATAAATAAGTAAATAAATACTTCAAGAAAACATCTTACACAAAAGTTATACATTGATTTGCATTTCACCTGAGCAAAATATGACAGTACTGGGTGGAGAAATCCTTGTTGGCAAGCACAGCAGTAAGATGTTTCTTGTAGTCGGTCACCAAGTTTGCACACATCTCAGGAAGGATTCTAGCCTACTCCTCTTTACAGCAACTCTTTAAACGCTTTAGGTTTCTTGGCTGATGGCAACTCAAGACTTGCTAGGCCACTCCAGGACATTAATGTGCTTCTTCTCTTGTCAAGAAAAGTATATTTATTCCATTTCCGAATAATCGCACCAACAGTTGTCACATTCACACCAAGCTTCTCAGGTCTTGTATCCCATTCCAGTCTTGTGCATGTCTAGAATCTTGTCCCTGACATCCTTTGACAACCATTTGGTCTTGCCCATGGTGGTGGAGAGGTTTGAATGATTCTGTGGACAGGTGTGCTTTATACATTTAATGAGTTAAGATCAGGAGTATCGATAATTGAAAGATCGATTGTAATCTGTGTGCAACATGGACACAAAGCCAGTCTTTGGGAGCCAAAAGTAGAGGATCAAATATGTATTTCACTCAGTGACATGCAAATCAAGGTATGACTTTAATGTAACATATGTTTCTTGATTTTTGGTTGATATTCTATCTCATAAATTATGAGTTGTGAGACCGTTCATTTTTTTGTAAGTAAGCAAACTTTCAAACATTCACTATATATAGTGTTTTTCCTCTCTCTGTGCGCTCGCTTGTGTACACAATGCATTCTCTGTGTCTGTTCCTTGGTTTAACCAATTATTATAGGACCTTCATAAATATATATAACACTTGATGAATGGGTTAAATGTAGAGGGAAAAAATCACAGCACTCTCTATACCCACCCCCTCTTTCTCTCTCTATGTAACGGGTTTGAGGGAGAAGCGGTATGAACCTCACGGTACACCGTACTTGTTGTCATGCGTGTGAATTAAAAATGGCGCTCTCCTTGAGAAGAAGTGTGAAATGTCTTGGGCGCTTCATTCATAAAACCTCTCTGCAGAAAAAAATGTTCTACAGCGAGAACCTGCGAGAAACGAAGGTATGGACGTTAATCTAACCTAACCTAATCGGGGCTTTTACCGCTTCACGAGTGGGAGTTTGTTTAGTTATTTATCAGATTCAGACCCCAATACATGAGTGTTCATTTGGAAGTCAAACTGAAAAGATATTATGATATTAAGCCTCTAAATGTGCGTTTGTGAATTTTACTATCATCACTGAAACCGATCTGGGGTGGGAACTTATTGAGGTGTCCAGAAAGTGCCTTTGCTGGGATTGACAGACTTTAAATTAGTTCCCTGTCCTGAAAAACTTTGCTGTGTGGACAGTATTCTGTATTTAAAATTACATTGTGCAAACATCAAATAGTTTACATTTTAATAACATCGCACATCAGTATATATATTTTTATATATTTATATTTATATAAAAAAAAAAAGGGAACACTTAAACAACACAATGTAACTTCAAGTCAATCACACGTCTGTGAAGTCAAACTGTCCACTTAGGAGGCAACACTGATTGTCACTGAGAGAGTGTAGACTTTAAATCAGTGTTGCTTCCTAAGTGGACAGTTTGATTCCACAGACGTGAGATTGACTTGAAGTTACATTGTGTTGTTTAAGTGTTCCCTTTATGATATATATTACCTTTTTGAATATAAAATGAATACGGAATCAGGTTACATGCCAGCTGGTTGTTTAAGTAATTGTGCACATATGATTTAACCGTAGCTATCAGCCAAGCCTGTTGCTTCTTACTTGCAGTCCACTGCAGTTCTGCAGTTCATGTCATACCCTGTCAGACATTAACTGATGTATAAATTACTGGTTGAACTGGCTTCTTTTGTATATTAAAATACTGTTATTTTGGTGCATATGTTCCACACTGTTACCCCAACATCAATTGGACATCACAGATTCATATGGACGTCTCCGAGGTTCAAGTTGGACACGTTTCAGTAGTTCTGTACTATAAAAACTCAAAACGCACCTAATCTGAACTTCATACAGCCAAAACATTCTGCTAGACAGAATGCTCGGACTGGACTCTAAGGTCGCTTCAGGTCGCACTTGGAAGGCAGGAGTTATTCTGTATCGAATGAAAAAAAATGGCATGCTATGTGGAACCCCTCAAGTGTCCATTCTTGTACCTGTGTGGGTGTGCAACCTCTACATGCTTTCTCAAGGAGCGTGATGTGTCCTACCATAATTATGCAAATGATACTCAGACCTGTCTTGATCTCTCACCGAGTGACTTTGGTCCAATAGAATTATTGTGTCGGTGCCTTGATAGAGTACATAACCAGATGCATCAAAACCTTCTCCAAGTAAATAAAGGCAAAATGGAAATTATTCTGTTTGGAAATAAAGAAGGAATATCAATTTGTTGTGCCCACATGGAATCTAGAGCACTTAGGACATCCACGCATGTAAAAAGCCTTGGTGTGATCATGGATGCAGACCGTATTTTGGTGATCAAAGTTGCCAGGTTAAAAACATTGCTGAAGTTAGAGACTTTGTGTTCAGACTTAGAGAAACTTTTCCATGAATTTATTTTCTGCAGTTGCTATTGCAATGCTCTCTTCACTGGGATTCCATAAAAGTCAATTAAATAGCTCCAGCTCACTCAAAATGCTGCTGCCAGAATTTATATTTCTGCACAGTTCATTGAATGACCTTTGTGGATGATGATATGCTATACAAATAAACTTGAACTGTAGCTGATGGGGTAAGCTGGTGGCCTAGTGGTACCACTGAACAAGGTATCGTCTCCTCACACTGCTCCCCGGTGCTGTGTTCCTGGCTGCCCACTGCTTCACTTGATGATTGGGTTAAATGCAGAGATTTCGTGCTGATCACATTCTGTGCTACACTGTGTTCACATATGACAAATGGAAACTTTACACAACTTTACTGGGATATTAATTCGGTATTTATTTATTAACTTTATTTTTTCATCGTTTTGCCGATGTGTTGTGTACAGTGTCCTTTGAAAGGTTTTGAAAGGTGCTTTTCAAATAAAATTTATTATAATTATTATTATTATTATTAATTACCTAATGTTTCCAGTATTGGTAAACATTAGATAATTAATAATTACCTGTCTGCACAGTGGTCAATAGCAGCTTCTTTCATAAGATAAACTATGTCCTTGTTCATTTCGCTGAAGCTTGTTGCTTTTTGGTGTTTGTCACTCCTCTTTAGCAAGACAGCAGTCCCAAAGACTGCAGTTTAATTATTCACAAAATACAGGCTTGTATTACACCACTTTTAGTGTCTTCTCATTTGATTCCAATTGAATTTGGGACTCTGCTTTATTGTTTGTGTTTGAGGAATTAAAAAGACTGCTTTCTGTTTACATATATATTTCACAGTTCTGCACAGCTGGGAGCCCAGAGCTTCTCTAATCATTAATGTAAAGTTGGACATTTGTTTTGTTTAGGTTTCAACGATAGCCGGTGCCAGGCCTGTGGTGTTTTTTTCTTACTTTTCTCCTTACTGTTATTTAATTACTACATTTAATTTAATTAACAGTGGCCTCTGAATCTAGTTAAACAACAGCTCTGACCGCCAATCATGAATCTGACAGTCTCGAAATCAATAAGTAGCAAAAAGTGTGTGCAGGTAGGATTTTTTTTTTCTTTTCTGTCATCTATGTCATGTTGTCAGATATAATTGTTGTTGTTCATGTTAACTAATGAAAACAACAGAAAGCAAAGCCTGTTGAGATTAAGATGATGGTTAATCTACTGTGTGAATTATAATAAAACTTAATAGCAACATTTCATGACTAAATTACTACATATGCATACGCTAACCTGACAGAGCTGAAAACTTGCGGTTTTACTTGTTTTAACCTTATTTTTTTAACAGGGAGAACTTGGCAAAAATGACTAGGTTGAAAATGTGTTGTCAGCAGAATCAAGTAAAATTATGCCTAACTGCTCTCTATTAAAATGTGTCACACCTCCATAAACAGGGCATCATTGGTATGTTAATAAACTGTTAATTAACCCAGTAGCTCCCTAGATACTTGTAATGGTCGCAACTGTGACTAAAAATGACCCTTAATTACTGACCCATGAGTGTGCTATTGAGCGTTTAAAGTCCACCTCTGCTGCACTGCTCTGTCCCTCTGCCTGTGATTGACGAGCTGAGTGAGCTGATGGCTGCCTTATGCTTGGCGTGATGGAATGCGTGCTGACCGCCAGCCCGTCTGTGTTTTGTTAGCTAAAGGCAGTGTGTCACCAGGGACGGTGGAGAGGTGTGTGCCGTGACTGCAGGGGTGAAGTCTACACGGATCTAGTGGCAAGTAATAGCAAAACCTCCAAACCGTATTAGCACCCCTTCATTATCAGCAGCAACATTAGAAATGAGGTGTTGGTTTTCATTTGTTTTAATTTTCTCCAAATGTGAGCAACTGAACACAAACCCGAACATTCACAATGCCCTGAGGTGTGATGTGCGTCAAAACATTGAGTGTGTTCTTGGCAGGGAGAGTAGACGAATGTTGAGGTGAGCAATATGCTCCTTGTCTTTGAAGTGTGAAAGATTTTTTTTGGACGGGGATTTTGAATTACAGTGGTTTTGAAGAAACAGTGGCTTTGATTCTGTTTACCCAAGCATGCTGTGGTGAAGATGTTAACTCTGTAACGACCATCTTGTTTTTAAAGTTAATTATGGCTATATTGGTTACAGGTTTTGTTGATTTAGGGATGTCATGACTGCTCAATTAAAAACTATCTATTCTATTAAAAATAGATCAATGTTATCTATCAATCTGTGTAGTGATTGCTTTGCAATTTGAATGGTAAACAGGGCAAGCGCAGCTAATTATAGAGCTGTTGTTGTAAAGCTCAATAGTCTAAACATTCTCCACAAGGGGGAGCCCTTAGCATGCAAATGTATATTTTGTGTACTTCAGTGAAAGGGGGAACCCAGGCCAGCAGGATCTCACGAATGAATGTTTGTATGTATGTAGTTACTGGTATATTAAGTTAATTTAAATGTTTTCTGTTATAAGTTGAAGTGGACATAATTTTTAATCTTCAATGTAATCACCAGTTGCATAATTACTAATGAATTTACAAGTAGCAGCCCAATCTTGTTTTTTTTTTTTTTCTAATTTAGTGTTGTGTGTTATGGAAATGCTGAACCACAGTGTAAGAAGGCTTTTAATAGGAATACATGACTGTTCTTGGCCTTGTGTTGTATGGTGCTGGGCCTCAGTGGGATTATCCCACTGACTGTGAGATAAAACTTTGTGTTCCCTGTCCGGCCCTTAATCGCCTGTGGTCTTTAATGGCTGATATCAGTCATGCCTGCCCTGTGCCTTCACAAAGAGGAAGCAGCTCTTAATTCTTCATGAGCTCCAAATGTGCTTGCTCTCATGTCGGCTAAAGCCATTAACCCAGCTCCCAGCACCACACAGGAGAGGGAACAAGAGGAAGTGAAGTATATGAACTTCACATCTTATTATATTAATTCATTACACAATTTGTTTTTAGAGGTCAGTGACGCACTTCACTTCACACTAGTCTGGTGTTATTATGTTCAACCTGCTGACAAACGAATGAAGCCGTTGGCTGGAAAACATCTCCAGACTTTTCAGATAGTTCATTATGTTTGTGATAATTAGTGTTTTGGCTCTGAGCTCCTGTGGAGTCTTTGTTGTGTGTTGTCATAGTCCACGTAGGCTTATATGTTCAATTAAACTGAAGTAGACTATCTGGTGTCACACTTTTGGGCCAGATTCAAGTCAACAGTTACTGCTTGTGCTGGAGGAAATTAGAGGGAGTGGGCAGTGGGGAGGAGAGAGAGCGAGAGAGAGAGAGAGAATGTTGACCAGAGCTATGCCTGAGTGATACCATAATTATATATTGATAAATTGATGTGGTGTGTGCAGGTTATTTCTGCTTCGTTGTGAGTTTTATGTGGTTAATATTATTAGTTATTAGTAAGCCAGCGCCTTGGCTTTTTCTTGTCATAGTTAAAAAGAAAAGTCAGCTAACATGGGAAGAAATATTATGTGATTACATTTTCTGATGAAGTGTTTACAGGTCAGCATGTCAAACTGTCTGGTGTTCAACATTTACAGGTCAGCTATTTGACTGTACTACATTGTCTGTAATCTTTTATCCATTGCTGATTAATTTCTGTGTTCATGTTTGTGAACATTAGCATGCATAGCATGCATATCACTTTACTGGCTATTGTAAAGTGACCGGTGCTGCATGAATGGTATAGTAATAAAAGTTGCTGGTGCTAAATGGCTTGAATTTTGGGACTTTGGCCCTGTGGGCTTGTGGAGCAGTGGTGCGTACTGGTGCGCCTGTCCATGCCTGGTTGTTTTTGGAGGGCTGGCTGTCCTGTTGTGCTGGGACCGCTGTTTTTGAAGGGACTCCAGCGCCATTAATCAGACCGGGGACCCCACGGTGTGAGAGGGCCCCCAGCCCTGGCTCTCCACACTGCGCGTTTCTGTTCCTCTGCCTTCACTCTCCGCACAGTGTGAAGCGTAGAGGAACCTCATCAATCTCACCTGTCCGAAACGTCAACCGCAGATTTAATCAAACGCTCCGTCGACCAGCCCAAACCCCCCCACCTCCTCCAGCGCACCGCCCTTCTTCCCCTAAAATACCTTCGCTCTCCCTTGCTCGGCGGCCACTTTTCGGCCTTACTGCTCGTGCTTTCTTTGCCTCCTTTTTTCCACGTCGGTTCTCTTTCATTCTACCCACTCTGTTTTTATTTTAGGTCATTCGCACTTTGCTTCAAGCTGAGTGTATTTCAATACAGAGAAAACACATAGTCCCCACTGTATCACCTCTTTTAAAAGCAGGGGTAGGTACACTAAACACGATTTCCTGCTCAATACCTCACTAGAGCAGGTCCCTGCTGGTAGCATGATCTAACAGGCCGAGCAAGAGAGAGTGAGAGAGGGTACAAGAGTGGCAAGCCAGAGGCCCATGTTTCTGCTGTTCAGCGTGATGTCTGTTTTAATAGGGTGCGTGGGGCTGCACTGTCGAACCCGCTAACAGTGGGTTCTGTGTGTTTGAGGCTTGCCGGGGGACAGATGGATTGTAGCAGCCATGTCAGTGGTGCCGTTCAGACTCTCTCACTCTTTCTCTCTCTCGCTGTGGATCCCCTGCAGAGGTGGACAGGCGTGGAAGGTGGCGTGGGGAAGTGTTGAAATTGGCTTGCTGTCTTGGCTGGAATGCTGAAGTCCACTCCAGGCTGTCCGGAAAGTCAGAACCTGGCTGCCTCTTAGAGGTTTTTGATTCACTGCACAAAAACTGGTTGAATTGTTTACACTTTCTTGTCTTAATGTCTTTATGAACTTATGTTATCTGGATGTTTAGCTCAAATTAGTTTTTTATGCACTTATGGGTACATTCATATTAATCAGATATACTCTAATTTCTTCAATGTTTTATGATTCATGATATTAGGAAAACATGCGATATGCGATAATGTAATTGAGTGTTGCGATGGCGATATCACATGCGATAAGTTTAGCCTTTATAGTGTTAATGTTTTTCTTCTTTGGATTTGCTGGTGATATAGACACCAGATGCTGACTAGTCTATGCAGGGGAAAAAAATGAAAAGCAATGCTTCCAGTTCAACGCGTTTTTTTTAAGAGAATTTAATTAAATAGAGCATTTAATGCCTCCCATAAAACATTTGAACCATGGAATTGTTGAAAATAATCTGAAAATATTTTAAATAATTTTAAATCTTAAATGAATATAAACATTATTTAAATTATAGTAAGTTCTTAGCCAGAAAAAAATAGCAAAAGGAACAATCTATAACCGCAGCACAGAAGATGAAGAAACTGCCCAGTGATTTTTTTTGCCCTTTTCTCTGTGGCACTGGGTGAAGAGTTTTGGAAAACCACCATTTATTGCAGTTCAGTCGGTCTTTTGCGATGTGTATATTGAGCATGTTGATATCGCGATGACGGAACATTTACGATTTATTGTGCAGCCCTAATTCACATTAATTGTATGTACTGTACACGTTTACACAGCAGCCTAAACCCAGTTCATCTTGGATAGTTAAAGGTTTGAGAAAAGCTCTTTGTACTAATGTCAACACCTTAAAAATGTCCTGATGAAAATGTCCAACACAACACAACAGCTAAAGGGACTCAGGGGGAATCATGTTGCCCAAAATATCAACTTTTTTGGAAATGGAAACTTCTCTAATGTAACCAAAATGTTAAAGCTGCTTTCTAGTCTGATCTGCAGCAGCAATGGAGTGTTACTGGAAGTGATGGAAGCCTTAATCATTTGTATTGTGGTACGTCTGATCCAGTTTTTCCAACTTTTTCACTGATGTTTCCATCCGCAGGGCCTTCACAGCATGGAAATGTAGAGTGGTTCAGATGAAATCAAGGCGTCACAGTTATTTGTTGGAAATAGAAGCTGCTAAACTAACTACAAACTTGTTGGATGAAACAGCCTACTGGAACGTTTCTCTACAGTACATAAATGTCCATACAAGCTGTGTTACACACGTTCATACTAATGTAAAGTGTGAAAGTGTGTTTAAAGTGTATCTAACCTTTAGAACTATTAGCATCAGTGTCACTGGCACACATAGCTTAGGATAATGTATACACCATATGGTAAATGTGGATGAAGAAAGCTTTCGTCACCTTCCCTGGTCTGTGGTAAAACAGTGTTGTGGCTGTCAGTGTAAAATATGAGGATCGAACAACCAAAGTTTCTGTCCCTGCTGTGTGTCATCAGGAACAGGAAGAAGGGGAGATAGTGGTTCGTATAGTCACAAGGTTAGGCAGAAACATGGCCACTAGTTGTCTCAGCATCATCAGGGTTGAAACTTGCGAGATCGGTGTCTGTTTTAATGGCTATTTGAGTTGGCTCTTAGTATATAAATCAGTAACATAGTTGTCTAGATGTGAAAAGGTAGTTTATCTTCCAATTGTGAAGGAGTGCGTTAAGAGCAGCATTATGACGCTTTTACACCCTATGCTAGTCCTAACGGTCAATAATTTTGTATGCTATGCATTTGTGGGGACCGTCTGGTGGACCCTGTTGACCGATTTTAGAAAACCATGGCTCTGTGGGTTGGCAAGTGTGTAGAAACTGAGAACTTGTGAACAGGTAGAATGGAGAGAGGTTTTGTAAATTTGACTGAGCTGATAAGAAAAAATGATGTTGAAGTTTAACTGAGGATTTTTCTAAGGTACTGCAAGTCTCAATTTATGGCTTATGTGTGATTAACATTGTGTGATTAACAGTGTTGGGGAGTAACGGATTACATGTACCGCCGTTACGTAATTAGATTACAAATTATGAGTAACTGTATTCCG
>JBBPDE010000002.1:10897177-10910985 GCA_037974605.1 Nannopetersius ansorgii
GTGTGTGTGTGTGTGTGTGAGAGAGAGAGAGAGAGAGAGAGAGAGAGAGAGAGAGAGAGAGAGAGAGAGAGAGAGAATATGAGATAAAGCCAAAGTGTAATAGCACATTATTGAGATGTCTGCTTTCAGTGGACATTCTAAAGTTTTCTGTCATGAGAAAAGGCAGGTTAATAATGATGTATTTATCATTCTGGTAAAGAGGTGATTAACTGTTATTGTCCTCCTTGTATCAGTTAGGTAACTTTAGTTAGGCTAAATATTTGTTCCATATTCCACTGCTAGTACTATTATTGTGTGTGTGTGTGTGTTTGTGTGTGTGTGTGTGTGTGTGTGTGTGTGTGTGTGTATAATCCTCTGGAAAGTGAGTGCATTGTCAACATTTCTGCCTCAAGACCATCAAGGCCACAGTTCACATTTGCTTTTTACTTAACTGAAGAAAATTGTCCACCAAAGACTGTATTTTTGTGGACAGTGGTCACTGATTTTGGTGTAGGGAAATATAAACCATTGTGAGCATATTTTTCAACCACTTTCAGATGGTGGGCAGTAAGTTGCAGTGAAAGCTGAATCCACTTTCATCTGTGCAGCCCTAGAAACAAGAGATAGGAACATGGGATTATTTAGCATGTTACACTGAAGCTTTCTGGCTAAGGAAGGTAAAATTCTTGCTTTGTTTTCAGGATCCTACTCTGGTGTTTTACAAATTTTATTCATGCATTTATAGACTAAAACAGGAAAAAGAGGATATTATTGTCACTTCGCGATGTTGAGTTTCTTTATAGGTTAAACATAACTGAATAACTGATATACATCATGTGCTGATTTATCATGGCAGCAACATGAAGACTGGTCCACTGCCTGTGTAATATTTAAGCGTACAGATAATCCCATGGAATAAATAGGCATGTGACGCCACAGCACTTTAATTGCTACAGGTAGCTTACTTTAAAGGATTCTTAGTTTGTGACATTTGTGACACATTAGTGTAATTATGTTGTTTTCAAGTTTGTTCTCTTTATTCAGATTTCAAATTATGCTTGAATTAATCTTGCATGTGTACTGAAAATAAAACCACAGTCATTTAAAGACTGCAGCACAGAGCTTGAAGAGAGTCATTTAGAGGCCCTGAATATCATGAAGGATTTTAGAAGCCAAAAGATCTTGTAAAATTAAATGGGATTTTCTCCCTGGCTGGGAGTTTACCGCAAGGCTTTGCAAACTGAGCACAGAGCTGTCACTGGAATGCTTCATCCGTCTCAAGGCCCAGGTCTGGAAACACGGCCTTTATTGGAATTTACTCACTTTACTTAGGCACACTGCCTTTTTTAAGGAACGTTTCGTTTATACTAGACTTGTTAAATCTTCCTTTATGTGTTTCTTGAATTACTTTTTCTCTTTAATGTGGCAGTTCAGTATGGTCTACTTTCAAAAGCATAAATAGGAAAGTGCACAACTGTCCAACTCCTTGGATCTCTCTCTCTCTGGACCTCATCAATGTATATATAGCTATTTTCTCTCTCTCTCTCTCTCTCTCTCTTTCTCTCTCAGTCATCTAACTCGCTTCTATCCTTTGGACTCAAGCAGATTCAAAATAGCCTTGCTAGGCAGCTCTGTCAACAAGGGAAATAACCACACTTACATTGTAATGCAATATCTCACTTTTAATGACACTGATTTTAGTTTGTTCATTGCTCTATTTACATACATGTATTTGAGTACAATATATTCCAAGTTCTGCACTGGACAGCCATGTCTCCACTGCTCTCATAAGGGTGTCATATAAAGTTGTATCTTTATTGATTGTGTTGGTGCCAGATGGCAGATTTATGGTAGATGAAAGAATTATAATCAAATTTCCAGCGCTGTTTGGGGGTTTAGGTTTCCTATTTCTTTAACACTTTCCCTGCTACATAGAGCATAACCCTAAACAGGACTCCAAACAGGAAATTACAGAAATGCTTGGTATTCTGTGTGTGTGTGTGTGTGTGTGTGTGTGTGTGTGTGTTTAGAGGAAGAGTGTATATGTGGCAGTTATTAACCTTTCTGTGTTTTCTGTATGTTCTTAAGTACCTGAGCCCATACATGTGTGTGTGTGTGTGTGTGTGTGTGTATGTGTGTGTGTTTGTGTGTGTGCATGCACAAGGGCTGGTGTAAGAGAATGTAAGGGGGACACAGAGGACGTTTAGTGCTGCCAAGCAATAACAACGGGGCCAAATGAGCGTTTTGTCCATGTTTTAGGGCTGAGTGATGACTTTGGCATAGGCGTTTCAGCTAAGCACTTTCAACTGTGCTCATGGCCAGAACTAAAGGCAACCAGCTGTGCCTCAGGCAGCAGTGTACGGCCTTTAGTGCAGTCAGCATGGAGAATGCACCGAGAAGAAGTAGACAGAGGAGGCTGGGATTAGACCCAAAGGTTACAAATTGCAGATCTGATTCAACAGCAACGTTTAATTTAGTACTTTGTAGTGAGTTTTTCCTTCGAAAAAACATGGGAACATTTGACATGTGATTTCTAATACATCAGCACCAAGACACCATTTCAGCAGCATTATGAAACTGATTTTTTGGCACATGATTCTGCAATGGTTATTGGCTCCGGTCTATTATAAAGTGTAGGATATCAATTTGGTTAATGTAAGACTGTATCTCATACCACATCTCTGCATGCACAGGTACGTGTATCACAGTTCCAAATGGATGGTGGCAGGAAATGCGGACTCCCCTGTGCCTCCACGCGTGTATATCCACCCAGACTCTCTAGCCTCTGGAGACACGTGGATGAGACAGGTGGTCAGCTTTGACAAGCTGAAACTCACCAACAACGAGCTGGACGACCAAGGCCATGTGAGTTTAACAGATTTACATTTTTTATGTTTGTTCATTTAGGAAACGGACACTGACCCATTGAGTTTACTCGGTTCCGGTGCACACATCATCTCCATATGCGTGTATATATACATATTCATATAGAAATGTGGACATGATTATTAATTACAATCAAATGATTATGTGTTTTGTGAAAGTAACTGCACATTCATTATAGATAACACACTTAAAATATCATTTTCTGCATTATTTACTTAATACTGTTTATTTGCTGAGTTTACATAATGGAAAAAAATACTTTTCCATACGCTACATTTTGTGTTTTCCTTTTTCCTGATTTGTTAAGTTCTGCAGATTGTATTCAGTAATTGTGTATTAGATTATGCAGACGTGTGTTCTTTGTCAAGAAAGTTCAACACAATCAACAAAATGATATTTGACTCAGGTACCTAAACTTTTGCATAAGGCTGTATGTTAAATGGTTCGCCATCCTTGCATTTTATTAGTCAGACTGATCATTCTTAATGAAGCTTACTCCACAGTTTACTTTATGAAGTACCTGTCAGGACACTCACCTAAAAGCTCCTCATATGTGTATTGGATCTGCACTTCGGTGAGTGTTTTCACACCTGTGAGTGGAGTGAGGCCATTGGCTGTGCACCTGCTCTTGCACACACCTCCACGCGGCAAAATTCATAACCCAGACGCTAGCTGATGGATCACATGCCTTATAGACTCTCCTGACATCTGTATCCTCTTTCCATAAGAAAAATGTTATTCAGCTTGCTCTCAAGAGGGCCAGCGAAAAATGGAAAACGAACCATTCGAATGCACTTGACTGATGCTTCCTATGTGTCCAAATCGAGAGACCACTGACTACAAAAAAGTGTGGCCTTGCTGGATTGCTCTAAGAAATGTTTTTCCCTCTTATGTGTGAATTGTACTTAAGTGTGCCCTCCAGCTTTCATTAACATTGAGCCTGAAGTATTTTCCCTGATTTGCTAAATCATGCCCTTTGCGTGTGATACTCTGTCCCCATGGCTAAGCGTGAGCGCACAGAGACGGTTTTATTGAGAGCCCGTCACACAACTCTCACTGATGTCCGGCATGTCCTGCTGGGTCGTCATGGAGATGTACCATTACAATGACAAAATGGGGAGATGCAGCTAACTGATACAGGGAGTGAAGACTCACATACGTAATGCTCTCAGTATGGCTGCAGAGAGCTTGATGGTGCTTGTCTCACTGTTCCAGAAAAAGTTATTGAGTGTGTCCAACAAATCCCTGCTCAGAGTTCATCAGAGAGAGGATAAGTTAGTAGTTGCTATATTATTTTTAAAGTCACTTTGGCCTCTATTTCTGAATGTTTTCTTGACTGGGATTGATTATGACAAGCTTTGACACAGCAATGGGAAAAAGACAGTCTACGGCTTTCCTTCAAGTCTGTGAAGTCAGATTGCTTTGATTATCGTGACCATCGGGCCTTCAGAAATGCGAAGCAGTCGATGCATCTGTTAAAGGCCCGCATCCTTAATTCAGAGCTAATGGTGTAGAACAGTGCACATATTCTTTATGCCACGATTGAGACACACTCTGCATTTTAGACTCTAGGTGTGCGAAATGGCCGCCTGAGACCAAGGTGATGCTGAGCTCCACTGGCAACTTCTGTGCATATGGAGATGTTTTGGTTTGAATCGCTGATGCTATCGTCCTACCATTCTGACAAATGTAATAACATATGGGTGTTAGAGCTCTAGAGGGCTGGTGTTTTTTTGGAAATGGGAGAAGGGCCTTTTTTCTTTGACCACAGCCTCGTAAAAAGAGACTTTATTTTTTGTTCGCCTGGAGGCGGAGAGGCGGAGAGCAAGTTAACAGTGGAACGTCCTGTGTGGGATACCTCGCTATGATGGAATATCCACCCCTTCCCCACCTTCCCTCCTCTTCCTCGTACTCACACTGACCATTCTATAAAAGGGCCTGAAATGAGCAAAAAAATAAATGTCTTACAACATTATTGTCTCCACTTGAAGACAGCAAATGTACCACTAGTTGAGAGATTCAAACGATATAATCTGTGATTCATTCTGGTAAAGAAAGTACAAAGGCCCATTCCCATTTTGTTGAAGACAGTTGCTTGTACTTTTTTTTTCTAACGTATTTCATCTTTTATGGCATTAGGTTATACCAGTTGCCACTGTTTGAATACATCACAGTGAATGTGCCAGTAGAAATAGTACACACTGTAAACACAATCTCTTCAGTGAACAAACTAAAATGTGTAAATATGTATTTATTCAAAATAAAACATAAAATATAAAATGTGCCAAAACATGTGCACATGCAACATTTTATATTTTCAATATGCTAAATTCAGCAAATAAACCTTCATTGTGAATTACAATGTATATGAATGTGTTCTATGTGTAAGATATGTACTGATATTCAAATGGCAAATTAACAAAGCATTTGACCAGTGTGTGTGAATACATTTATATTTGGGATAAAACCTTCACAGCTTGTTTTGTAACCACAGTGACTGTTTCTTGTACTAACCAGTGACAAATAGGAGTGGGGTTACAGGGATGTATGCTCATGCCTTCTTTGTTAAAGTATGTCTTATGTTCAGTCAAACTAGCAGAATGATCCACATTGTGTTGACTGCGATTCATTTCTCCTGGCTCTGCATATTTACCTTTTGCTAGGTTTTGCTGATATAGTGCAGCCCTAAAGCAGTTCTAACCACCCCTGGGCCATTAAGGTGGATATGGTAAAGAGGATGGTGGGGTAGCAATATTACATTTACTGTCACCAATCTTTGGAGTTGTTTCGCAAATCCCTCTGCTCTCAGTTTTGACCCTCTTGGTTGTAGCTGGCCCAGGGGAGTCTCTCTGACACCGGGATTAATGAAAAGCAGACTAAGGGCTTGAGGGGAGGCTGGAGCCACTGCACTCTGACGCCAGTGCAGGGGTGTGAAATACTCACCGTGGGCTGAGTCTGGGTCAGCTCAGGGCTCTGCATTTTTACCTTCATATGCACCTGGATACATAATTACAGAAATGTAAATTCATGCATAAAATGAAAAAATACCAGAAATGTAGATCACACCTGTCCACTTTCCCCACAGATCATCCTACACTCCATGCACAAATATCAGCCACGTGTCCATGTGATCCGGAAGGATTTCAGCAGTGAGCTATCTCCAACTAAACCAGTCCCCAGCGGGGAGGGAGTGAAAACCTTCAGCTTTCCTGAGACTGTTTTCACCACAGTCACAGCTTACCAAAACCAACAGGTCAGTATTCATAAAAACTCATACAAGTGAGAGAGTTGCTTGCAACATGCTCTACAAACTATTTTTATAACCATGATCTGCAAAAAACCTCCACAAAATGCTAACGTTTTATAAAAAGCCAGGACTCTTTATATTTAAGAGTAGATATTGTATGCCAGCATTTGAAATATCTGTGTTCACTTCTGCAACTTCCCTGACCAAATGTTTACAAGGAATTTAAAGTGAAAGTAATAGGCTTTGTGTAAACCAGATCTGTGTTGATGAAATATTATTTTATCCTTAATAGAAACATAAATTAATTTTGCTCTCCCCTTATGTTTTAACAGATCACCCGGCTAAAGATTGACCGCAATCCGTTTGCTAAAGGATTCCGAGACTCAGGGAGAAACAGGTACATTATCATAATGTCCATGCTGTGTGTCCAAATAAACAGGTTTAGCAAACTGGGCCTTTTAATATGGAAATAATCCTCTGAGGATTCCTCTTTATCCCATATGTCCTGCCACAAAAACTCACTTGTCCTTCGCCTGCCAACAAAGCCTCAGTTGACCTGTGATAGTGGCATCTGATTTAGGGCCGAGCTTGCTTTCTTCCCCTCTCTCTCATACATCTCTTTTGTAATTTACATGTCACAGTGTCTTTCTCTCTATATATATTTTTCCATCTACTTCTCCTGCAAGCCTCTCACACCACTCTCTGTTCCTCTCCATCACTGTGGGATGTGAGTCTGAATTATCATATAACGAGGAAAAGGCTGCAACAGACCCTCAGCACATGAAAGCACACTGCCATCTGGAGAGCATTATCAGCACAGATATTTGAGACATCTTTTTTCATTTTTCAAACAATAGCAGGCCTGATTTATGAACTAGCATTAGATTTTCATTGCAGAAAAATACAGATGAAAAGATTATTTGGGAGTAAGATATTTATAGAGAGAAAATGTCCTTACTCACACATATATCCTCATTTAACTCATATTACTGCTTGAAAATATATAGCCATGTTTGAGTAACAAAACTGTAGATCTGCCACAAAGTAACCACAGTTCCACTTATCCCCAGGACACCATGTATACTGCAGAAAACACTTCACTGCATGTGGGATTAAACTCAGGAGATTCATCTAATATTTCTTGTTTGCAGTCAGTTACATCAACATGCCGGCCTAGTGATGCATTTAGTCATGTTATTTTTATTTTATTTATTTGGTCCATAAAAGCCCGATCCATTGGTTTGGAGGGATTAGTGTCTGACTGGGTGCAGTTGTAGCCAAAGCCGGCCCGTTATTAGCGTGTGTGCCTAACGAGCAGCAGTGAGTAGAGAGTTACAGCCCCTAAAGGGAAGCAGTGTGGTGTGAGCCGGGGCGACCCGAGACAGGGCTAGGCCCGCTCTCCCTGCAGCTCGGCTCAGAGCAGCACAGGAGAGTAAATCACACAGGAAGGAGAGCCGTGTACAGAGCCGAGATGAAACATCACGCAGATTTATGTGCACAGTAAAAAGCTGCTCCTTTTTACAGGCTCTGATTTCCTCCAACTCCATCGTTCCTCCTCTCCCTCTCTGGCTGCTCCCTCTATCCCTCTTTTTCTTTTTCACGCACATGATTTGACACTTTTTCTCTTTTTATGTCGCTTTTCTTTGCATCCTTCTATTCTCACTGTCCCCATGGTTCTTTTATCTCTGTCTACTTTTATTGCATTTCGTCTTTGCATTGTTTACCATATTTTATTGTTTCCTGTATTCCCTCATTTCCACAATTTTTTTCTGTCACATTCTCTTACACAGGACTGGTCTGGAGGCTATCATGGAAACGTATGCCTTTTGGAGACCACCTGTGAGGACACTTACGTTTGAGGACTTCACTAACATGCAGAAACAGCAAGGTGAACTTGAAAACATTTGAATCAAACTGAATAGATAACAAAATCCATCATAATAAATTACGTTTGCAAAAGGACTGCCAAGTCCCTTAAGAACTGCAGACCAAAACATATTCACACATTGTGTCAAACTTTATTGTTTTGGTTTGCAACAAAAACTGTAAAGAACACTCTAAAAAATAGTTATGTAGAAAAGATAAAGGTTTACCAATGCTTCTATGGCTGGGTAAATAGTTATTCTTTATTATGTAAAACATGTTTAACACATCGGTTCATAATGTTATAAATTGGGGACCATGGAGAGGTGAAAAGGAGGTTGTGGAAAAATTCAGATGTTGTATCTCTTCCTGATCATTAGAATTGTTATTACTTTTCAAAAATGGTTCTATATAGCTTCAAAATGAAATCCGCTATTGTTACACATTGAAGAACCATTATGGCACTATATAGAACTGTTAACAACTTACCCTGTATCGATTAGCCATTAGGGTAACAACATTCGCCCAACTCTTTCTTAGCCATGGTGAATATCTATGCCCCTCGATATCAATTATTAAAGCAATATTATTTGTCAGAGTAACAATGACATGAAGCCCATATTTTGTCTGAGTGGACATCTGCTTATGATCTCACACTCCTCCAAAAAGATTGAATGTTAATTAAAGTTGATGAACTTTTGTTACTCTGAGCCCCTCACATTTCCACACTTTTACTCCTCCAGTTCTGGAGGCAACTATTTCTGAGTAATCAGCTAATCCCCCAGCACCTCTGATGCCTCTATCACCCCTGCCTGACAACAGGGGGAAAACATGACATCACTCCAAGCTCCCCTCAGCCTCCGCCAGCAGAACAGAACTGCGTTGAGCGCAGCAACAGCTCAGCTGGATTATCGAAGGCATATGGAGCTGGCCCAAACCGCAGCCAAGACTGCGAATCCTGAATTGTTTTGAAATGTATTTTTTCCTTCCCTTTTTTACCATATACTCAGTATATATATTTTGAAAACTGCAAATGCAATGCTCGCCAAATTCTCATTAATAAAGCAATATGCGATTGATATCCTACAAATATCATTCAGTTCCAAGATTTTGACTAATTCTAGAATGCTTCTGCCAAGCATATGCCTACATTACGAATGCAGCTTTTTGTCTGGAGGCCTGATGACCAGATACCTGTTTAATTCGAAACTCAAGCAGTTGCATGACGACATTTGCCCCAGTGTTTGTGTGTTGCTTCGAGATCATTTTAGTGCATGGATGATAGCTCAGTATTGAAGAAAATTTGTCAGCTATTTATGAGTGAGATTTTGTGGATTACTGCTCGTGAGATATATTACCCATTATATGCTTCCAAGTGGCACTTGCTGCCAAACTTGAACAGGCCTCTCTTATTCCTGGAGGAAGTTAAGGACACAATGCATTGGCCTTAGAAGACTCTACGACTGGTCCCTGCTCCCGCATTGAAATGAGAGCTCACTCTCAGTATGATTGTTGGCTAGTGCATCTGTTTTTAGAGCTGGCTCTGTCTGCCTGGTTCCTGCTGGATGTGTTCTGATGTGCTATATATAGGTCTTAAGAATATATACAGTAGGTCTTTGTGTTATTTTTGCATTTGTGCATGCATAGTATGGCTTTATGTTTTGTGTTTCTGACTACTTTTGTAGGAGGGAGCACTGGCACCTCTCCCACTACCTCCAGCACTGGCACGCCATCTCCGTCAAGTGCAGCACACCTCCTATCACCCTCTTGCTCTCCTCCCACTTTTCATCTTGCACCCAACACCTTCAATGTGGGCTGCAGGGAAAGTCAGCTGTGCAACCTGGGTCTGTCTGAGTATCCTGCCTGCGCCCGGAGCAACATGGCCGCCCTACAGGGATACGGGGGACTGGCCGATGGCTCCTACAGCCGTCTTCAAACAGCAGGGAGCAGTGTGACCTCTGGGCAGCATTCAGATTCCTTCCTACCCCAGAGAACTTCCTCTTTAATAGCAGCAGGTATGCAGGGTAGCACTCATGCCTCGCTGGCCACCAGCAGTAGCAGTGGAGGTGGTGGCGGCGGTGGTAAGATGGACTCTTATGGAGGCCAGCTGGCATCTTTTCCCACCTCCCAGCTCCAGTATGTGATGCAGGCAGGAGCAGGCTCTGCCTCTGGCTCCTCATCCTCCCCAGGAACCTCCCCTTCCTCCACCCACATGTTCACTGGGAGCCATCATCACGTGCAGCAGGGCTCATATAATGCTTTTTCCTTGCACAACCCCTACAACCTGTATGGATACAACTTCCCAGCCTCACCGCGCCTGGCAGCCAGCCCAGAGAAACCTCAGGCCGGCCTGCTGTGCTCTTCCTCCTCTGCTGGAGCCTTCGCTGAGCGCCAGTACCTATCCAGTAGCAGCATGGACAGCATGCACATGATTGGAAATCCCACCAGTAGCCAGCAGGGGGCGGCGGCCTGTGACGGTCGCCAGTATGGCTCCTCCTCTCAAATGTCCATGCACATGGTTTAAAAGCAAAAACTATTCCGTTCCTTGCAACATCGCTGGAAGCGGCAGACTTTCTCAGCTCTGATGGATTTTTTTTGGATCAGATTTCTGTTGTAGTTTTAAAAAAGAGCAAATCAACTTGCCTTCGGTTGAAGACCCAACCCATCTGTTGCTGGTGTACAAAAGTATAAAGCATCATCTCAAAATGTGCAGGCTTTAAATTTCACTAATCAGACTTTAATGTATTATTTATGTATTTTTCCTTCACAATGCATGCCGAAGAGGCAAATATGTAAACTGATATGGACCTGCCGTCTTTGCTGTCACAATTTCCAACCTCAGCCCAGAGTCACATTGGCGCGAGTGAAGTCTGTCTTATGAGGGTGCTCTTGGAAGCTTCTAGTGAGATTTGGTGCAATAATGAACTGTGAATCATTTCTTATCTCAAGTAGCATTTCTGTACAAGAGACACTCAAAACTACCCTTGTTTATTTTTGTTTTATTTTTGTTTATTTTGGTAAAAAAAAAAAAGAATATATCTATATATATATCACTTTTTTCAGTGCAAATTATAGGCAGAGAACTGGAAACTGCACATCATGTCAGAAATGTCTCCTAAATAAAGAGACTAATGAAAGGAGAACTGAACAGGGTTCCACCAGATAAAGGACAGTGAAACCAGAGACCCTAAACCTACAGTTCACACCAGTAGAAAGTGTCTCTTTTGTAAAGCTCACCTGAAGGACACTGGCGTGCTGTGATTTTTGAGGACATTTGCTGTTGGTAAATAGTCCTAGCCTATTTTATCAGAAATTACTTAACCGTATTTTGAGTGGATTACCTTTGTGAATGCATACATAACGGCGAGTGCACGCAAGACAAGTTTTCAAGTTGTGTGGAAAAAATAGGAAATCAGAGTATTAAAAGTATATTTTGGAGTGCTGTAGATAACAAAGTATTTAAGTGCTAAGTGGCAATATAGTAATATGGGCAGTTCATGGTGACCTAAATAAGCAAACATGTGGAAAAAGATATCATTTTAAACCTGTACAGATGCCAAGCACAAAACCTCAATAAAGTTCAATACAGCATATATACACCTTTCATGAACAACCTCAGTTATACACTATATTGGTTATTGTTAAATAATGTGGTAGGATGAGGACAAAATCAAGCACATGATCATGGTATCTTCATAGACAAACACTGGCTGTAGTGTTCTTACTGAAGAGCTCTTTAAACATGGCACTGTCATAGGACGCCAACTTTGCCAAAAGTCTGTTTGTGAAATATCTGCCCTGCTCAAAAAAATACAGGCACTATCATATCGCTATCAATGGAAGCATCTAGGAGAAACAACAGTGGCACACAAGTTACTATATGCCAAGCGTCATCTAAAGTGATCTAAAGCATACCAACTCTGAAATCTGAAGCAAAAGAAATGTGTCATGGAGAATCCCACTTCACCAGTTGACAGAAGAATCTGGGTTAGGATGATGCCAAGAGAAGGCTAGTTCACCTAATGCATGATGTCAACCAGAAAGTTTGGTGGAGGAGGAATAATGGTCTGAGATTATTTTTCAGGGTGTGGCCTAGATTTCAGTGGAAGGTAAAGTTAATGCTACAGCATACCAAGACACTTCAGAAAATTATGTCTAGCTTTGTGACAGCAGCGTTTATAGAAGAGTGGAGGTTGTCACAGCTACAAAGGTGGTTCCAATTCAATATTAATGCCCATGATTTTAGAAAACGGTGTCCTTTCTAAAGCTCATGTTAAGCTAAGGTATTATCACAAATATGCAAAAAATGTAAATAGCCCATAATCTAGATAACATTTGTTAAGTTGCTTTGAAAGTATTATATATTTGTAAGACTGAATATGCACAAAATACACCACCCTCACAATCTAAAACTGTACAAGACACTTTTACAGCAAACAACGAATAATCCAAGTAACTATTGGTTCTTCCAGTATGACTCAAAGTTTGCTCCTCTGGACTGAATAGTGAATGTAAATCTGGGTCTACCTTAAACATATGTCTGTACTGCAGCCATGTGCTTTAAACAGAGGAAGTGAATAATAATATAAATAAATAAATAATGGATTAATTCCACTGTTTCTGTTAGGTACAAAGAAGAAGGGAATGTTACATTAAACCTTGACGTTTATGATGCATATAAATATGCCACCTGTATGGAAAGATGTGAGCAGGTTGGTTGTGGATAATTTTTGTGTGTCTCTTTTTAATATGTCTGGTTTTAATACACTAATAATACGTATTTATGATCACTCTGCTTGGCTCGGCTGTGCTCCTCATTATCCAGGCTCAGGCTCCAGTGATTTAGAAGCACAATCAGCATCCATTACATGGATGTCTTCAGAAGTGCGTGTTTTTTTCCCTCTTCCTTCTCCCTTTCTCTCAGATCGCCTCCCATCATGTGCTCAGTTTCAGCCATGAAATATCAGATCTGAATCATCATCAGAAAATGAAGGGGGCAGAGTACCGTGGAGACATCCCTATGTATTAGAAACACCTGTTTTCCAAACTCTGCTCTCTCTAGTAATGACTGGATATTTAGTTGAAGAGCGCATGATTTCAGAATTTGGCACATCTCCATCTATCTGCACATTATTTCCAATAATTATTCGCGTTTATTCGTCCGATACCCCTCAATATGGCTTTGGCAGCATTGCCTATTTACAGATCCAGTGCATAAATTTACTACAGCTTGGGACACTGTGGGCTGCACATGCACATAAAACATAGAAGGCAGTTAAATGGATCATTACATAAAACACTGTGGCATGGTCACATGTGGCATGGACTACCCCAAAATGTGAGGTTAAGAACCATACAAAAAAACAAGAAATTAGCCTCAGGCCCTGCAATTCTGGAAGATTCCCCAATTGTTTAATCGGAAGTATATCTTTTGATGACCTGGAAGGCTGGTTTGAAATATGGCTTTGTAATTCTGGCTGATAGACAGACATTTCTGGTAAACTGTTGCCCTCTTGTGTTTATTTTTTTCTTTGCTTGAGATTCCGCACAAGTCCCACAAGCTGCCACTGTGGACACTGTATAGTCACTGTCCAAGAAAAGGATCTAAAAAAAAGGATCTTTACCGGAGGAGGCAAAACATGTAATCTGTTCATGTCTGTTAATGTTAATTGCACAATCTCTAATTGTGGATTTATCGTGAAATTCTGAAAAGGGCATGTGCTGTGATAGAAAATAAATATATAATACATATACACACAAATTATACACACACACACACACACACACACACACACACACACACACACACACACACACACACACACACACACAC
>JBBPDE010000002.1:10975033-10985201 GCA_037974605.1 Nannopetersius ansorgii
CCCTATATTAGAGGGTATACATTGTTGCTGTCATTTCAAAGCCATTTTGTCACTTTTTTACATATTTTTATAAAATAATTCATGAAGAATGGACCATTTTAAATGATCTATTTATGTTCATGTCCATGAAAGTTAAGATTGTTGGTGCTATTTTAAGAGATTTAAGAGGTTTTGTTATGACAGCAATTTAAGCATGTTTTCTTCTGATTTGCACATTTCAGTGTCATGGAGAATTGTCTTCTGAATTAATTCCAAGTAGAATCAGACCATTAAAAATGAGTTCCTTTTGCATAGCTCAGTCATTGTGTCCAGTCAATAAAGTCATTCAGAGTAATTAGATAGAAATACATTTTTTGTAGAGAAATTTTACCTATACATATATATTTTCCGGTCGGAACATCTGTTTTACCTACTATATTAAACATCCAGTGAATTGGCTGTTTTATATGTAATGTTGTTAATTATAAAATGGTAAATCTAAAAAAAGGTTTATCTGGATGCTGATTTGTTATAAAACAGTATTTATGTGTCTCTAATCAACAGACTTACACTACAATTTATGGCAAACTCTAATTTAAAACTATCACAAAACAATGTATCAGGCATAAGAAGGCATATCTATAATGATAAATATGATAAACTTTGAAGTAGCTTTTAGAAGGATCACATCAAATCAATGTGAATGATCATTCATCATTCAATCTAATTATGCAGAAATGTTGAAAACTGGTGGTCTTTAATGTGCTTCATTATGCTGTCAGTCTATACAGAGTTCTTTACAATAATTTGTTTATGATCTTTCACAGTTTGTTAAACACTGAGACAAGTGGCAAAGGCTGTTCATGGTCTCTAATTTGTCAATAGGGACATATGTTCCCTGATCATTCTTTCACAGTTTATGGAGGTAAAAACTGCTAATGCATTCAGTCATAGCACCTTCACAGAGTATGAACACTGTCTTAAACTGAAGTAAATGAATGCTCTGTGTGAGTCTTTCACAGCTGGTTTCTGCATGTGTGACCTCTCTGTTTGGATTCTGCTGGACTTATATTGCTATGAAACCACCGAGAGCTGTTAATATGTTTAGGAACGGGGCAGGCTGATGTGGTGCTGGGGCCCGTAGGCTTTCCCTCATGTGCAAATGTGGATTAGGACTGTTTAGTGTTGCGCATTGCGCTGTGTAAGCTGCAGCGTATGTGCAGGCCGTGAGTGTATAGAGCTTTGCGAAGGTGTGTGGAGTGTTTAAAGGACTGCTTTGTATGCTGTTTGATGTTGTTTTCCAGTGCGCAGGTTTAATGACTGTGTAGGCTATGGCTGAAGTAGCAGAATGTGTGTGTGATCATACAGCATGCCCGAGGTGGCTGAGGCCAGGCAGTTTGTTTTCCCAGCTGTTTGGAGGGAAAGCCCGGTCCCGTGTGATTTGTGTTTCTCCAGCTGTTCTCAGATCAGTGAAAGCCCCTGAGTGGCCTTTGCCAGCACCAGAGCATTATTACAATAAAGACTCTCTCACACATCACAGTGTTTGTTTCTCTTTTGGATAGGTTTACATTCATTCCGCTCTATGACCCAGGAACTAAAAGAAGACAGAGAGATTTCTTTACGTACTTATTAAATACACCTCAGTTTTTACAGGTTTTACAGTCATTTAGGTCGTCTAAATGTAAATTATTTAATTGTAGAGTTACAGAAAGTAGTTTTGTATATATTTGATAGTTCATTTTGTCCATGATGTGCACATTTGTGTGAGTTTATGTAATAAAATTAGACATAAATAATTAAAATTCATTATTCACAATCTTATTTCTAGAAATGAACAAGATTGGCTATACGTGTGCAAAAAAAAACCGGTACACTTTACTGTGAATGAGCATGATTGAACTACAGCAAGCTGGAATTACAAGATTTTCAAATAAGTGACAAAAACTATGAATTTATCACAAAATCTATGAATTTATCATTTCTATATATGGAATTAGAAGCAAATGGTACTTTAAACAACATATATCAAACTCTTCAATTGCACTTCACTTGTGTATCATGATCTAGTTTAATCTTTATACTAAGGACTTAATACATAAGACTAACATAGAGGAGTTATCTGGTAACTTGTGTATATTTTTCATGAACTACTATAAACTGACAAGGACATAAGTTATGTAACTGTGAAAGTGAGAAATTAAAGTGTGAGCCCATGCACAGGCCATTTATAGGTTTACATAATACTAAAGTAATTAATATCATTGTCATAAGATTATTTAGAGTTATTTCAAAGTATTTTCTTCTTCTAAGTTCTTCATCAGGCGTGTTGGCTTGTGCTCAGAATATAAGGCCTTTGCTTTGGTCGTCTAGCCTTAAAGGGTTAATGTCTGTTAGTGCTGACAGTCCCAGCTGGTCAGACATGTCTGTCAGCACAGCTATTACAATCCTCTCTGTAAGGGGAGGGGGAGCAGGGAGTGTGACCTTGGAGCTAGTACTGAACATTATCCTCTGACTGCCCCCCCCCAAATATATGTTACTTTTAGAATTCACTGGTGGACACATGTTTACGAGTGTGTGTATGCTGCATGTCAATACCATCTGCTGATGCATTTTTGATATAACTTAATGTTTAAATAAGCTCTCCACATGTTGAGGTACAACTGCTAGGCCAGAGTGAGGTTTAATACTCTGACCTCTTAAATTTAAGCACAATGTGATAATGCAGCAATGTGTCCTCGTGACCTCATGTGTCTGCGTGTGAAAGACAGAGAAAAAGAGAGAATGAAAGTGAGTGCTAATGTCACTGAGGCACCCTGAGGAGTGAGGGAGGGTGTTAATTTTGACCGCTCAACAACAGAGCTTTTCGATCTTCAGAATAAAGCCCTGTGTGGATAGTACTTTGTGTGAAGACGTGCAATCTACCACACACACACACACATACACACACAAATACACACACACACACACACACACACACATACACACCAGAGGCAGCATGGTGGTCTTCTCTCTCAGAGGTCAGTAGGTTATAGGGTCCTATTGCAAGGATATCTGAGTCAGATGCAGCACAGACAGCTTAAACAACTTCATTAAACAACATCATTTACAGCTTCAATGCTCTTTCACTGTGACCTTCATCATAATCATTCTCACAGAATTACACAACAAAAAACAAGATACCCGTCAATCTAATTTAATAAAAACCACGAGACATTGATCACCGAGTGCAATAATTATTAGAGACGTTTGTGTGCGACACAGAGTCTCATGACAAACACCTGCGGCCATTAAATGGGTTTACACAAATTAATATTGTGCCCACGGTTTTTACTTCCCACAGTAAATTCATTTGGGAGGTCTTTCTCTTATGCATAAGGATTGCTTGACTGGCTGCGTTCCTTAGAATGAATTTTGTTGTGTTTAAGTATCAGCACACAAAAAACACACCATGCTAAATTCACAGGACTGTATTGGTCTATCCAATCAGGAGGTGTGTTCTAAATGAGCAACCCTCTGTACTGGTTGTTAATGCGATGGCAGTTGGTGGCCTAGTGGTTAGGGCATTTGCCCTGCAATCAGAAAGTCCAGGTTCGATTCCCAAGACTGCTAGGCACTTCTGAGGTACCCTGAGCAAGGTACCGTGCCCATGCACTGCTCCCTGGGTGCTGTGTTTGTAACTGCCCCCTGCTTTACTTGGTGAATGGGGGGTTAAATGCAGAGGAAGTATTTCATGCTGTGGTGTGTTCACATATGACCAGATTGTCACTTTCCCTTTTTCACTTTCATTGCGCAGTGCCAGCCTTTGTGAAACAAACTTTTGTGTGTTTGAGTTCCTGTGTGTCTGCATGCCGTAATTTATTAGATTTACTTTCATGGCAGTGTGAACACAGTACAGAGTGCGGTGAAAAGAGCTGTATGAACGACTCACCGGGACTTTAGAAAGGCTGGAGAAACAGATCACAGAGGCAGAAATAAGGAGTACAAGGAGATGAAAAAAGACTAGCAAGTGGGAATATGTGGGAAGACAGCAGGTCATGAGAAAGAGCGGGGAGATGAGAGGAGCACGGTGACAGCTCTGACAGGCCAGGCCCTCCAGCCCTCAAGGTAAATTTAAACGTAGGGATTGAGTGTGCACTTGGAGAGGTTTCGCTGTGATCTGAGACGGGAGTAGAAAGTGATGAGCTCTCTGCATGCTGAGCCTGTCCAAAGCCGAGTGCTACTGTCCATCACTGGGCTTTGGCTGCCTAATTTTGCATCCGGCTGGACTTCTGCACTGCTTCCCCTTCTTTCAAAGCTCTGTGCCATGCAGACCCCCTATAGTGCAGCGGCCAATACAAGCTGCCCTGTAAATCAAATAGTGTACACACACCGGGGTGGCAAACTTGCGTCTCTTGCTAAGTGGGTGTTTGAACAGCTTTATGTTGGCAGGACAGCAAATAGTAAGCATACAGCGGTGTTCAAAAAATACACTGCTTAAATGAGCAGTAGCATACTTTCAGGACAGCATGTGCTGAGCTAAAATTGTAGGATCCCTTTTTCCCTGGAGTTCAAGGTAAATTTACACCACAGCGCTTCAGCAAACAAAAATTAGGGCCTCGTTTTAGGTGATTCATGTCTCAGCTGTGTGCAGACTTGAAAGACTGGCGGTGGTCCGTAAATAAAACTCTGTGAGCGACAAAAGCCAAACCCTTATTCGTTATCCGTTATCATCAGTTGTGGGTTCAGCTTTAAGCCCTGGTCAGAGATAATGTGAAGTCATCATTCTACACTTGACTGAATTAGTCAGCAGGGATTTCACAGCAGGCCTTCAGATGGCCCAGTGGCATCCAAACTCCGTGACTGTGGCTGAGCTCTGGGATGGCTACCAGGTCATAAAAGTGGCTCAGTTCTGAGCCTAAACGTGACGGACCGCCAGCGCGCCGGTGGCTTCTGGGTTGTAAAATTGGTCCAGTCATGATCCGAGCCGTGACTCTGTGACCAGTCCTGGCCTCCTTTGCTGCTGAAGTTAGATGGCTGTGAAGTAAAACAGGACATAAGCTGGCCTTTGAGAATCAGCTTATTAACTTGACCCTAAGTGACCTGCATGCTGACACAAGCTTCAGGGGCATGACAAGAATTGCAATGGCTTTTTGTTCGCTCCCAGCTTAGTCAGACTGTGAAGCCACAGCAGTATTATAGAATTTCAGACAGTGTATTTATGACAGAGTATTTATGTACAAAATTAATCACCTAAATTTCACCTTACAGCAAACTCCTAAGCTGTTAAATAAAGATGAAGTTATTGTACATTTCTGCAGTACTCACCCCCTCTTTAGCTGGTATCAAATGGCCGTTCTCAGTTCCTTGTATGGTTCTTTTTTTTGATTGGCATGGACAAGAGATTAGCATCCAGCTGCCCCAGTGAACTTTATCATGCTTCGATATTCGGGTTTCTCAGAGAATAGGATAACCTTTCGGTCTCTGGAGGGCAAATGAGAGGGGCTGGGACCACCTGACACTGGATTACCCCCATGGAATCTTGGGAATGGTGGGATCCATTGAAGGAAGCCACCCCATGGGGGATGTGGCATCCCTGAATTGTGTTTATTTGTTGGCACCATGTCGTGAAAACCTTCCCATCAACTGCATATTAATCTTGTCAGTGAAATTTCCAAGGGTCTTTTTTTTCTTGCATCGAAACCACTCCCAGCCCAGGCCTCTGATGAATTTATGACCCTCTCTTCACTCTTCACTCCTGTCTGTCCTGTTCTTATTCTCTTCTTATTCCCAGTAATGGCTGCTTGTGCAAAGAAATGTAAACATAAATATTCAGTGCTTAGGGTACACACATATACAGAAGTGCAATATGCAATAATGAATAAGTGAATGGGTGGATGGATAAATGGATATACACAAACACATGCCCTCTTCTTCAGTGACATGCAGCCGTCGTGGTGAAGGCCACTAAAAAGCTCCAGTGATGAAAAACCTCCCAGTCCTGCTGGGAAGCCATCTTCTGTTTCATGCCAGCGGAAATTTATGGCTCAGGACTGGGCATTAGTGGCCTGTCTGATCCCCCCACAGTGAGGGACTCTCTGGCTTACAAATGATGCATTCCTGAAGTCTCCATCTTTACTTTTTTCTCAAAACTAATTAAATAAATAGTTCATTTACACAATTTTCCACTTAGCCCAGATGTGGTTGATCAGCCCAGATATGTTTGGTTTACTAATTTTGCATCTTTTCTGTAGAAATGGGGCTGCAAAGACAACAAACTGTACAAAACCCCCCCAAAAAGTCTCTGGTTAGGTTACCAGTTGATGAATCCTCAGAACATTAAACTGGGTTAAACTTTAATTAAGTTGGAATTTGACTTCACATGAGCTATAAAAATGAACAAGACTGCTTTTATCACCTTAACGAAGATGCCACGTCACTGTGCTGAGAAAAGATTAGGTGATATATTTTTGGGAATCAATTTGGGTGACTGTTCTAGCGTTTGTTAACTACATTAGACTTTTGGCTCCACTTCTAAACTAAACAAGCAAAATTTGAAAACCAAACACATCATTGCCGATTGACTACATCTATCTGAAGTAAGCGGGAAATTGTGAACATTAAATTTTGATATTTAGTGTTCATATCAGCAGTTTTTGGTTGTACTTTCTCCATCTGCGCTGGTTTCCTAGTCCTGCAATTTAAAATGCGAGAAGAAATGTAGTTCCACCATATAAGTGTGGGGGTGGAAGATGATTAAGAAGCCAAAGGTTTCAATTGAATCAGCACATGCAGTTATGTGTCATGACAAGCTCGGGTTTATATCCTGTCACCATAATTACAGTTTTACTATAATCCAGAGGTTACAGCCCAGTCTTAGTGGAATCCTGAGTCCAATGTAATAAATGATAGAGGACTGCCATAACTAATCTTTAACACATTGCTCTGCCTGTAGCTTCTGCATTGTTTTAAATTGGTGTACAAATTAACGAACCCCAGGAGCTGGATCCTTGGGATCCAAATCTGTACTTGCCATCAAATTATCAGGTGCTTTATATGTGTGTTTTACAGGAATGGGGTTGACCATGTGTGCATTAGCAGGGTTGCAAATGACCTGATGGAGGCCTGTATTCCAGCAGAACAGTGTGGGTAATGTGTGAGAGTGACAAGTATCAAAACCTCAACATTATTGCTACTGAGGAAGAGATCAATCTTTTAGCAAGAAGTTTGAATGCTGCTGAGTTTTCAGTCAGATGAAACTTCTGTTTCTACAGACAAAATGACTACTGTTCCCCCCGTGGTAAATGTTTCCATAAGTATCAACTATGAGTTGACAGAGATGTAGACTCTAATGCCATATATAGTGACCCAAGACACGCACCTATAAACCCAGACTCTGACAGACACCGAAACCCTCATTAGAGGCCTCACACCATGACTCTATTTAGAGTTGTAAAGATCTGTGAGTAAAGATCTGTTGTAAAGATAGATAGTGATCTGAAAACTAAATGTATTCAGGACTGGCGATTTTAGATTTCAGGGGGTTTTCATGTAATAAATTTCATCTCAACTAAAAAACTGAAAAACAAAAAATAATAATAATAAGAAGAAGAAGAAGAATAAACTACTTATAACAAAAACTCAAATTTGCTCTAATGACCTGCTTCAGTTCACTGTAACTACATTTTTCTCTTGCCTCAATAATCAGCACACAATTTGCCATATACCTATTACATTATGAAATCGGCGGCTTTTTTAATAGACTTTGTCCAATGAATGTTTGTAACACTATGCTTATATAAAAATACTTAACAAACAAGAACTGTTTTATTTCACTTAAATGTGATCTTTAAATTGAGTTTATTTCAAAAGTATCATCCTAAAAATAAAACAGTGGCTGTACTCCTAATACGACCTTTTCGCATATTATGCACATGCTCTGTTACCACCCTACACTGTGTATATAAAATGGGATTACTTTTTTTTCTTTCTAAATTTAGTCGCATGTTGCCACCAGTGTAGGGAGGGGGAAGGAAAACATGTGCTTTCTCATCACTAGAGAGTTTATTGTGCTTGGAGCACACACTCTTTGTCATTTCTGTCAGCTCATCTGCCATGTGATGCAAGAGACTGAGGGTCATCCTACCCAGAGTTCTATCACTGCAGTATTGAGCTCTTGGTCTCCAACTTTTGCTTCTTACAGTAAACTATGCATCAAAAAGAAAATGCTCTTGTTTAATCTAACACAGCATATATTTTATTCATCTTTTCTTTAACAATTTTGGAAAAAAGAAAGATGAAAAAGAAAACTTCCTTCTATACTTACGAATTTAGCCACAATTTGATTTACAGTGTATGTGAACACAACATTAAGCGTCTGGTATCATAGCCCTTATGTGTAACTTACAGACAATATTAATAAATACATAATAAATCATCAATACTTGGACCTCTATGTATCAAAACCATACTTTACTCAGTGCAGCACAATACTACTTTCTTCTCCCATCCCTAGTACCCATACACTGTGCCTGAGGTCGAAAAGCTATGTGGGGGTCAAGGCTCACACTGAAGTCCAAATGTCAGCCAAAGACGTTGGTCACTAAAGACATCCTCTGCTCTTCTCCAGATTTACTGGGGCACTGAAATATGGGAAGGATCTTGGAAAAGAAATATGGGAAGAATCTGGGCATATCAGAGTTCACTTCCATAAGGAGACAGCGTGAGAGCTATTTTAATGAAGGGTGTATGAGTGTAAGTGGTACCAGTGCTAATGAGTGCAGTAATCATTTAGTGCACAAGCTCATTAAGTTGTCCGAACACTTTTTACAGGCAGTGTGTCAGGGCACAGAGAAGGAAAATATTAAACCTGTCTGGAAAGGGTCATAAGTCAAGCCTGTTCCTACCAACCACCAATTAGTAAACCTTCTCTCTCTCTTTGCTGTTCCATAATTTGACCATTTTGGTTACCTAGCCTTCTTAACTTAGTATTTTAGCCTGAAACACCATTCATTCATTTTCCTCCCCATCCATCTTCTCTCTCTCTTATCTTCCAACCATCTCACCACGCCTAACGCAAAGGTTTCACACATCTGCATTTTCGCTTTCTCATCTTTCTCTTCTTCTGCATTATCACTCTTTCTTCTCTGTTTTCCTTTTCTTTTCCTTTTTTTTTACAAGTGATGTTGGATGTATCCATTTTCTGTGTCTCTGAGGTGATGAAAAAGATACTCTTATCCAACCTCAGAAAAATGTCCCACAAGTGGCCCGGCGGAGGAAGCAAAAGCAGCGGTGGTGTCACACACACTTTATTTTTACAGTGCAGACACACGACACTATCATACAATACAGCCAAAGAGGCAGACCACTGTAATCCATATTCCATTCAGGCAGTGTTCAAGGCACCTCTAGAATGGGCCCCCCTGCTGTTTTGTGGCATTCTGCCCATGGAGGACCTCAGCAGATTGTGCCCCCAGTGAGAGGGGGACAGTTAACACCCTCCCCACTGCACACCCCAGGCAGGGGAGGGATCCATGTCACTGTACAAACACTGTGGTTTCTCCTGATATTGTTACAAGATTTCAAATGAAGCTGTAATGAAATAAAGCATGCCAAAATAAAACCAGACATTTAAGGAGCTTTAACTCCGGAGTGATGAATGGTGGATTTAAATTGTTTATCATTCGAAAAAGAGATTTGCTCATGTTAATTTTGGTAAGTAATAAAAGGACCTAATGCCAGGGCAGTGTAATCGAATCAAGTCATTTTTACAGCTTACAGATAGATTTATGACGCTGTGGCTCATCGGCCAGACAAAATATAACTCAAGAGGCTGAAATAGCAACTTTTAATATGCATTAATTGAGAAAGAGAGGGAAAACTAGCAGGCAGATTACATATACTGGTACTTTCCTTCACACTCACAAAATAAGGAGAAAGGGACTTTGAGATTACATCTGTACTGCCCCCCCCCACCCCCACCCCTCCGTCCACAGGGTTCAGAGCAGACCTCAGGAGAGCAGGTCTGGCTCTGTTTAGTCAGCGCTAAAAAGGTTATCTGTAATGTATAAAGGTGCTAAGCAGAGATCTGTCAGTGTGAGAATGCCTGAGGGAATGTAGGAGTGTGTGTGTGTGCATGTACATTTGTGTGTGTGTGTGTGTGTGTGTGTGTGTGTGTGTGTGTGTGTGTGTGTGTGTGTGTGTGTGTGTGTGT
>JBBPDE010000002.1:11039350-11053073 GCA_037974605.1 Nannopetersius ansorgii
AGAGAACCAGTTATCCGTGAGTGAGATCATCGGTGAAGTGTGTTCAATAACTAATGTTAGGGAAATCTGTTAATGTTTTGTTGTGCGTTTCTGATATTAAAAAAAAAAAATATATCGGCCGATATATCGGAATATCGGATTTTAAAACCAACGAATATTTGTATCGGTATCGGCCTTCAAAATCCTTTATCGGTCGGGCTCTAATGTACAACAATAACAATGTCATGTATCATCTTTCAGCAGGATTATGTGCCGTGCCACACTGCAAAAAATATTCAGAAATGGCTAAAAGAACATCAAAAAAGTTAAAGGTGTTGACATGGCCTCCAAGATCTAAATCTGGTTGAGCATCTGGTGAATGTCCCGGACAGACTAGTCTGTCCTGCATGTCCCACGGATGTGTAAAGGAAAATCAAAATATCTTTCAACTTAGTTAGTGTAATGAAATGTGGATGATGATTGATATCAGTTCACTTATTATAGAATGTTGACTTTTGACAGTATTTTGACAGGCAGTATATTTAAATCATGTAAAAACTGCAAAAAGATCAAAAATGAATATAGAAATGTGTATGACCTAGTTTTCCTTCTTTCACACTCAATGACATGACTGGGGTGAGTGGAGGGCCGCAAAGATTTTTTTTTTCTAAATGACCCCTGTATGTTCAGAAAATGTCCTTTAGTGAGTTTTTAGTGAACAGCAGACAACAGAAGGACAGAGTTTACAACAAGTAAACAACAAAATGTAGCATCTGGATGAGCTGCTGCCCCTAAAACAGGCTAACTTCTGAGAATGCTCCAAAAACTTACAAAAATTGAATTTTATTGAAGTGTGATCACTGTTCTATGAGGAGTTGCAAATATTGACTATACTATACTTTGGTTTAAATTGTTTCTTCCAAAAAATAGATTTTAATGGTATTTCCTCTTTCAAGCACCAATAAAACATTTACCGCAAGCATATATATGTTACATTAATTTGTCCCACACTACAATTACCACCTCCTCTGGAGTCACATTCTCTGGAGTCCTCAGTCTGAGTGACCTCTTTAAAAAGGCATGCATTTATCAGGAATGGAAAGCAGGACATTCTGAGTAATGGAAAAGCCTATTTGATTAAGATGTTTGCTATAGCTACATAAAAGTTTCCTCCTGACAACAAAGGCTAAGCTTCTGGAATCACTTCTCATTTCCAGCCTGGACTACTGTAGCATCCTGATCGCTGGCCTTCATGATCTCTACAAAATATCCACAATCTTCCTGCCTGATCCCTCGCCTCCTGAAGAATGCTCAGATGACACCAACTCAAGTGGCAACAAAAACAGGGATGATTACCACAGAAACCTCAGAATCATTAAGTGTTTCTCAACACTGAGAACAAAACGAACGGACTTGTGTTCTTAGGAAGAATGTTGCTGACAACTTCCCTAGAAAGAATGATACTGCAAGAAGACAAGTACGTGAAACCCACATACAGGAGTTTCGGGGCGAGATCTGTTATTGTGCAACGGTCTACCCTGAGCTCAGGGGATTTTGTCTGAGATAAGCCAACATTCAGTCTATAAATTCAGAATACTATGCATGGAATCCAAAAGTGTTACTGTTGAGTTACTTTTCATTTCTATAATAATGCAAAAATTTCACAAGTCAACAGCAGAGAAAGCAGTAGCCTACATTTTGAGTACATTTTTACAAGGCAAAAGACTAAACTAAGTCAATGCTTGCTGCAGGAACGTCTTGTCTAAAGTGAATTTATTGTGTAATGTGCATTTGTGAATGAGAGAGGAGCCCAGATAAAGAAACTAGAAATGACTAAATTAGATTATTTTTAAACAAATGGATTTACAAATAATACAAAGTATTGTACAGTAAAAATGGGAGTATACAAAGTGCTTCAAGGAATTATTTTTAGGCCAGTGTCAGTTTCAGTTGTTTAGTTAGACACGGTTAAAACATACAGAAACAGTATTGGTGTAATTATGTAAGTGATTTAAAGTGCGAGAGTGTGATCTGAGTTGTAAACAACAGCTACGATCATTCTTTTATAATCATTTGCCTTTCATTTTACCCTTTGGCCAAAATATAATTGGTTGCACATTAACAAAATGCATGCCACTGCTTCCAAAATGTCTAGTTAAAGCTATCTTGCTATAATTAGTGAGTTAATTGACGTATACAACATACTTTTACTGTGGTGGGCTGGCGCCCCACACAGGGTGAATCCCTCCCTTGCGCCCGTAGACCCCGGGAGAGGCTCCGGGTACCTGCAATCCTAGTAAGGAATAAGCAGTCACAGAAAATGAATGAATGAATGAATGAATGAATGAATGAATGAATGAATGAATGAATGAATGAATGAACATACTTTGATAACAGTAGCAGCACAACAGTACACTGTTTCCACTTTGCTGCAGGATACTGAAATTGATTGTGGCCTTATTATTACTATTAGGATGAAGACACTCATTCACTCATTTCTCTCTGTAACTGCTTAATCCTCACTTGGGCTGCAGGTCCCGGGTCATAGGGAGTCTAGGATGAAGACACAATTATTTTGTTTTTACATATTTTTTTTGGTCAGAAAGATTCCGAACATAATTACATGCTTAATCTTCACATATTTCAGAATAATTGTTGCACTATAAGAGATGCGTTACTAAACATAGAAGTGTATGTTCAATATTGTTTCCACAGCACACAGATCTCTGCCTAATTTTTATTTAGAAGAATGTGGAAAAATTCTTTTAAGGAACAAACACTGAAATAAAAATGTTTTCTTTAGAAAAGGAAGAATAGTTTTTTTCTGTGTAGCTTCCTGACAAAAGCTGTATAAAAGCTCTCTTTTAAGCAAGGATGAATTCTTTCCTACTGTTTTTATGCAAGTGCCTCCTGCCAAATCTGTCCACTTTTTTGTGTTGTGACATAATGATGGCGCCTTGCAGATGACTGTGTTTCAGGTGGTTGCTAAATGTATTGCAAAATACGGCCGTTAAATTGGTGCTGTTTAAACAACACATCTTTAACTTTTAAAAAAAGGAATTTATTGTTGACACTTCGTGACACTTGATGGTGACCAAGTCGGTGACGCTTGATTTGTTTCTTTTGAGGATCGTGAAGCAAGCACACCTAATGAGGATTATCCTGCATGAGGATGATACATCAAGATAAAGGAAAACATGGGTGCAACAGAAACGCAGTTCTGTTGCAGACTAACAGCCGACAGAACAGCGTCTAAATTGGTTTTAACCAAATACATTTAAAATAGATTGTGTGGTTCTTTTGTTCACAACCTTGGTAGATGCATCACAGGTTTGTGGTTTAGTGAGGGGTAACTACTGCCAATGCACATAATTCATATTCAGACACTATGCTCAAGCATATAAAAACAGATAAACTTGGATATCTTTATGATTTTGACCTCTAAACTAGAAATGCATTGCTGAAATCTGGTCACCTTACAACAACTGCCAGTCTATCTATTTTTTTAACTAACTATATATTTATTTACTATTATTTTACTGCCATATATTTTCATTCCAACGAAGGGTGAGAGGAGGAAAAGCTCACGTTTGCGCCATTGCTCCTTCCTTCAGGAGTCGGAGCAGATGTTTGCAGCCTTAGATCAATACAGAAGCCATAACACTGCTTGTGCTTATCTGTTTACTGTAGCTCACAGTAAACAGGGTCTTCAAATCAAGTCTGAAATGCATGGGGGCAGTCAGGGGTCACCCTGCTGTAAGTGCTACTGCCCAGTGTGGGGCAGAAAAGAGCTCAGGTTCACCAGCTAGTCTTTTTACATCCATATGTGGAGGAAACACGACCAGCCAGACTTCTAACGTCTCAGTACTAAGGCACACGTTCAGCGAAGTGCAAAGAGGGGGAGAACGTTCTGCTGGGAAGACTGATGACTATGCAGCTGGAGACATCATTCGTGGATAATATCCACCAGTCCAAAACATGTTTGTTTTTATTTGTGATTAAGCAATTGGAATAGCTTTCCTGTCTATAATCTTTCATCTGACAGCTCTGTGAAGGGCTCTGAGACAAGATGCAGGGCATATTTTTTTTCTCTTGCTTGAATCTGGATCATTTTGATTACACACCGTGCACTGGTTGTGTTTAAAGTGCGTAATGAATGCAGCATGTGAAAGTCCACAAGACTTTATGTTGTGGGTCCCAGATGAAAACCATCAATAGTCTGGAGAATAGAAGTTAAGGTAGAACAGCATTAAAGCGCTCAGAAACTGGGTACAAAAGGACTACACACATAGTTATCATAAGGGCAAAACAACCTGTAATGATCCTTTCTTAAACTCGGGAGAAGTGGGATCAGTACAATGCTCTGGCAAAGCAGAAGTATGAGTCAGGGAAATAAGAGAAAGGCTTTGTGAACGAGCCTGAGCTGTGGTCCGCTGGGTGTGATATGCACATGGTGAGAGTTTAGTGCAGAGAGGGGGAGAGGGAACGAAGGGTGAAATATGAGTTCTTCTCAGAAATGACAACAAACCATGACAGGAAACACTCAACACTCCGCACACCCCATTATAATATGCAGCCACCCCTCCAACCTTCTCTGTTTCGGCCACAGGAACATCTGCCACCCCCCACCAACTTCCACCCCATCACCTGTTTCTCAGGACCTTGAGCTCCTATAAATGGCACTCTTCAGAGATGCAGCCAGTTACTATTTGAGCAGCTTGTCTATTTCCTGGCAAGGAAGGCCAGTTTGCTTAAGCTGCTGGCTTTCTCAGACTATTAAAGTACATGGCTTAGGCTGGCTTCTCGCCATGCCTGTTACACCACAAAGTTCTCACCTCACGCCCCGATGTCCTGTAATTTCAGAAGAACAGCATTGCATTTTATGACAGGATTTCAGATTGTGTCAGAACGGACAACTAAAACATGACCTAGCTTTGCTGGGTGCTGTGAGAACATGGAACTCTTCCTTAAGATCTCACCTCTTCTACTGGAGACATCTTGGACTTCAGATGGATTCGAACTGAGGAGCTTGTTCGTGCCTGACTACATTATGTGTGGATGCTTAGACTGTCCCAGAAGCCCTTCAAAACTGCAGATGTGATCTGTAATACAGGCATGAATTCCACATAAGATTCAAATGCTCTTAAATGGGTCTTTTATTCACTCCAGGTCAACAAGCCATTTTTTTATTTTTATCATTTCCACCAAATTTAGCCCAGAAAGCCAAAAAACATAAAATCAGTCACGTCCCACATATCATTTTAAAGAGAACCAAAGGATCAGTCATTAAAGCAACATTCTCCCCAAGAGTTTATTATAGAACGTGTTTAGAGCTTTAAAGACAGCTGGAAAGAGTGCAGAATACATCCTTAAGTTTTAGATTAGTTTACTTGCCCCTGTTTGCAATTACATTCACATGCCACTAATTCTGCATAATAAATATGATTACATCTCTCCAAACATTCTTCACTGTATTGAACTGCATTCCAAACTGCTGAGATCTGTGGTAAAACTGCCCTTCAAACCTTAGAACATGTTCTGCCTCAATATCTGTCTGCCAGTCAACATGGGCACCGATTCGTGACTAATAAGCAAAAGAAATCAAGGCCAAAAGAAAGACTTTATGGCTGCCTCAAGTTTCTCCTTAAAGGATTTGTTTCTTTTGAGGAGGTGAAGCAAGTACACATGAGGTCTGCAGTAAACGTGGAACAGAAAAGCAGCAGATTGTGTTTTTTTTTCTGTTTACTGTGATGGCACCACAAGTGTACAGTGCGGGGTAACAAGTATTCCAACACTCTTTCGTTTGATATGTAACACTTTTACAGTGCACATAATACATTTCAAACTTATTTGATTAATACATTTTCATACTTTATACTTAAATAAATGCCTGGATTAAAAGATTGGATATTTTAATGACATTAACTGCAATGTTGGAAATGTATATAGTTTTCAATACAATACTTAACAATATCCCAATCAATGTATTTCAGCATTATACTTATGACTATACACTGATTTGTTCTCCCTAAGTCAAAGCTGTACATAATGTCTTTGAATTAAATTACTTTTGAACATAATTCAAAATGTGTACAGGCACTGGAAGAACAGTAAAGATTAAAAAGGGTTTAGATGCTGCCCTCACTGTATGCTATTAAAAAAAACGGAATAAAACAAACAAAAATACTACTCTGTAGGAATACAAAACATGCACTGTGTAAAGAAAAAGCCAAACTAAAGCACTGGATGATCAAATGAATGGGCAGGATACTCTCAGGATTGTCTCTGCCTCGTTCGCATTCTGCTGTGTAGTGTTTTCATTGTCTCTCTCCACATATGTCTTTCAGCCATATTCCAGAAATAGGCTTTGTTGCCTGACTGTTGTCCTCCCGCTGGCCAGGCCATGTTTTGACCACCCTCTGAACACTGTACACCTGCCATTTCACATAAATATGTAACATGAGACATTTCTAGTACAAGTATCCAGAATTCTCAGAGATCCATGTGGATTCAGGTTTCATTGTGAGAGAAATAAAAGGCTACAAAATCAAAATGGAAGCCAGTAGCAATGTCATTGAGAAATGCTTCCACAACCCACACAGTTAGAATTATTACAAAAGCTCGTGTGAACATTCAATAAATGCTTCTTGTGCAATTTCAAACTGTGCGCCATGATATTCCAAAATGAAGACATGGTTAAACAGCCCTACGCCATGTAGAAACATGTCTATGGTTATTTTCAGATCTACAGATCAACAGTATCAAATACCGCCAAAGCCTGAACTTTATTCTCAGGTACAAGCAGACACCAACATCTTTCATCAACTTATTTGATTCCAAGCCCACCCAATTTCTGTGAAAACTACTGTGCACACAAACCCTTAAACCAGAATTTTAAATGTAATTTAAGGTTTGGGTGACGGGAGTAATATTACTGTAAAATTCTTCCACCATTCCACACAGGTAGAATAATTACAAAATCTCATGGGAACAAAGAAATGCTACTTACATCATTTCAAACTATGGGGTGTGATATTCCAAGTAAAACAGCCCAGCTCCGTGTAGAATCATGTCTGATTTTCAGATCCACTGTGAACCTGCCCAAGCCTGCACTCTCAGGTACATGCAGCCTTATTACCAATATCATTCTTTAACTTAATTCCAATCCCAGTGAAACCAATTGCACACACGCCTTTATACTGGAATTTCACATGTTTAAGGCAACATTAAAGTAAAAGGTAATGTAAGCAACATTAAAGAAAGTAGCATGCTTAGATGGGCATGTGGAGTTAGTAATGAGAGAAGTTAATGTAGAAAGGAAAACTGGAATGCTTACTTGGATTAGGAAAAACCTAAGGCTTGGATTAATCATTTTTTTTAAAAAGCACAATTAATATTTTTAGCCTCTGCTTTTGTCAAAAGCAGCCACTGAACACACGACTGTAGCAGGCTAACCTGCTGACTCATAGCTCTGCTCGAGAGCAGGGGCGGTGGAGCAAAGCCATGACGAGAGATGGAATTTGCAAGCATTCTAATGTGGTACGAACAGGAAGGCATTGTTCCAGCAGTATCTCAACTTTGTTCAAGGACTTGGAACCAGTGACTACCATTACACATGACCCAAATACCAGCCCTCCACCCATTATGGTTTTAAGAGTTAAAATGCTGACTAAAAGATCAAGTTGAGTGTCATTTACAAGTGGGAAAGCTCATGTGACAAAGTTAAAGACTAAGGAAGCCACTTAAAAGCACCCTTAAAATAAAGTTGTGTCTTCTTGTTTAAAATAAGACAGCATACAACAAACGTGGGGTTCAATACTTTTATTTCTTTCCCCTCTTCAAAACATTTTCCTGATGTTCACCTCTATTCAAAGGAAAATTAAAGTGAGGTAAAAAAAGTGCTGAAAAATGATAGAATTATGGAAACATCTTAATAGTCCTCAAATCCCCAAGCTGACAAATAAGCTTTGCAATGAAATTCAAAAAGATATATAGTGCAACACTTCCATATATTAACCTTTTAGACTCGATCATTGGCATCGTCAGACAAAAACAAAATGTAAACAGCACCTACTGCAAAATCCCACCACTTTTCCTGCATCATTGGACCTTCTAAAAAGGCCCCAAGGCATTAACAAAACACTATTTTAGACAAGTGTGTCCATGTCCAGCAAAAAGCCCCTCTTGTAGCCCAGGACAACATTTTACAAATAATGACATTAGGACATTACACATTTCCAGCTATAGTACAACATCCAAGCAAAGCGCAAACATGCATCCACTGATAGGAACAAGAATGTCAGAATTGTGAATTTCTTCTGGAATTACAGGGAGGGTGGGGAGGGCTCAGCATTGGTATGAATACAACTGCCTTAATGCACTGGTTTCAAATTCATCCTTATTTACATGCAACCTGTTGAACACAGCCTCACGTCATTCACATACAGCCAGGCCACATTATCTTTAAGATATTATCTAGGTAAAGCTAATGAAGGGGAGATTAAAAAGAACATAACATGCTTGAATGAGTGTGTCCCAATGGGAGCTAGGCAGAAGAAGTGAGCTTACAGCAGGATCAGCATCTACAGATCGAGATCCTATTGCAAAACATGCAGAATTTAGCCAAGAGCCCCACAGGCCACACGCCTTTCAGGGGCTGAAGACCACCAATAAAGGAGGACAAACTAGCACATGGGATCTAAAGAGCAGAAGATAAGATATCTCCACTAAATGCATATTCTGGGTCACACTGGAACAGAACGCAGCTACAAGACACAGCTTAAAGTTACATTTCTCACAAACACATCCCATATCCCTGAGATCCACCACCATACTCCTTGTGTAATTTGGAGCGTCCGTGTTTTTACACAGCCATATGGGTTTGGGGGTAAAACAACTTCTAAAGTGCATTCTTTCACTGGGGTATTGAAGTCATTCAGCCTAAAGATAGCAATATCTAGGCTTTGGTTCAGGGCAGGTAGGGAAAAAAAAATTAAAAAACAAAAGAGAAAAGGAAAAAAACAAAAAACCACCACACAACCACCCACACCAAGACGGTAACTAGCAGGATGTGTGGGCAGACCAAAAATGGACACTTACAACATCACAGAACCACCCCCCCACATCCATCCTTATTTTCTATTTTATAATATTTTATGCTTTTTTTTTTTATCAATTTAAACAAAAAGTTACATTTTCAAAAGGGGGACGAAATGAAATCAATATCATCAATGCTCATTCCACACACTCAAAACACGTCAAGCACTTGAGTTTTGTTGATGGTTCAAACATTGGTCCACAGTCTAGTTTAACAAACAAAAACAGGTCAAAAAAAGGCAGGGAAAGGAGAACACAACCTAGGTTCAAAATGCGCCGACCCAGGGGTGTGACCCACGTCTGCAGAGGCTACTGTGACCCACACGCCCCTCCCTCCAAAGTTTGTGTGTGAAGCAGATAAGAGGCTGAATGTGGCTCTCCAGGTTATCAAAGTGAACCAGCAGCAGCTGTGCATGCAGAGCATACAGAGAGAGAAGGAAGAACCTTGGTAAGGGACATCAGGGCAGCTGGTAGTTATTACATAAGGGCAGTCCGGAGGGATCTCCGCCACTTCTCTCAACATGCTGAGTCAATGCTAGAGAAAGCCTCTCAGAGAACAGCAAACACAGCACAGGTTTACTGAGGTCACTAACTGTCCTAGATAAAAAATGAACAGTTTGGTATACAAAGCTTGGCCATTTCACATTTGCATTCTGTCTAAGTGGAAGACAGCAACAGCACTGGCTCTAAATCAGAACGGAGCATGAGACAGCGATGCTTATTCTGGGTCTAGACTGAGTGCATGACAGATTACAGCGTTAAAAATCCAGAACTGGAACAGACAAGTGTGCAAAGTGCCTGGTCACTCCTCACACGAGGAGGAGCGCGACACACGCACATGTAAGGTGTTCGTCACTGTGAAAGGCCTGCCCAACCAGAGCCAGCGTGCGCATATTCGTCCCGTGTCTCGCAGGATAAATTTAGAGTGGTGCGACACCAGTGTGGAGTCTTGTTACACAGCAATGCAAAGCCCGCTAAGGATCGCAATAGACTCAAGGACTGAACACCCAACACCTTATCCTTTAAAGGAAAGGGACAAACTTACTCTTACACTCACTTTCATTTAGAATTCAAACCCATGTATAGGTCACTTACTCTAACGAAGGCCTACCCTTGCTTTTGGCAGATGCAGCCAAAACCCTCCTCAAATTTCAGCCACAGAAGCACATTGTAAACACACAAACCTAAAAAACACGATACTGAAGCACACTATGCATGTTAACTGTACCACTTGCACACATGTAACCATAAGTGTGCAGGTTCCTTCACTCGACTAACTGAACATGATTAGCTGAGCAAAAGAAAGTAATATTCTCATCATGCTCAAGACTATTAGGGATATTAGCAGCTCACTGGTGGTTAAGAAGGTAGAGGAAAGAAAAACAAACCCGAAAAAAAAAAAGAAAAAAAAAATTCAATAGTTTGCTGTTCCCCCTTCCCCAAAACAACTTTTTTTCTTCATTTACATAACACTTTTAATCTTTTTTTTTTTATATTTTTGCTTTAAATTATCACAAATATCAACACTGTTCAACCTTTTTTTTCCTGAAGATTAAAGACTAAAGATTTTGTAGAGTATTTAACTTATCACAAGCATTAAGGCACAATAAGAAATTCTGTCTGCCAAAAAATGCATTACTCACATCTGAGAGACAGAAAGGCAACAAAAATTTAAAGAAGAATTATTTCATATATAAATGTAACCCAAGTCCTAAAAATATCACTTTGGACTCAAATGAAGAGTCAAAACCAACCCCCCTGATTCAAAAAAAAAAAAAAGGGAAAAAAAAGAAAAAGAAAAAAAAAACAAAATCACACAAACACAAAACAATGTCCTTTTAAATATGTATTTTATGCTCACAGGGAGGAATACCAGCGGTGACCTAATGACAGGCCGTAGTCAAGAGTCTTAGTTACATGGCAGCCATGTTGGAATGGACTGGTTACAAGAGGCCACATAGTAGTTACTGAAGTTTAAGTCTCGCACATAAGGCGCTGGCTGATAGTAGCAGGTGACACTGGATGCATCTGGTATGGCATTCTGTTCTGCCAGTACCCGGAAAGCTGTGAGTGAGATGAGGTTGAGTGTCTGCCTCCTTTCATGGCCCATGAGGCACACTGTGCTCTCGTTCACGACCCGCCGCAGGATCAGGAGGTAATCGTACTTGCTCTTCTCTTCACCCACAAAGTGACTCTGCAAGTAGGCCTCCAGCTTCCTCTGCTGCTCACCGATGTCAGGAAAATCGATGAAAAAACGAGAGCACATGTACCGCTCCAGGGCTTTGAACTCCTCCTCATCCGTGGGCTTGAAGTCCCTCACCAGAAGGTTGCAATATTTCAGCAACCCACCTCCACGGATCTCCTCGGGCCTTTTGGTGGCAATCAGCTTGTTCTTGAGGTGGTCTAGTGCAACAGCAAAGTCACCATACATACTTTCTCCAACCACCGTGGGGTGGAAATGCTGAGACATGGGGGTTTCTGAGAAGTCATAGTATGAGAGCAGAGAGTCTAGAATGATCTGGAAGGAGTCCACGCTGAACTCAAACTGCCTGCGGATTGTGTCCACAAACTTCAGCTCCACGTTGCGGCCATGGTTGTTGTACAGAGAGATGAGTGACCAGCGGTCCTGCTCGGTGTAGACCTTGACCAGTTTCTGCACATAAGCCTCCTTCAGGGTCATGGGTGTTATCTTCTCTTTGTTGACCCCCTCAGGCAGAAAGTCCAGCAAAGTGCCCATCACCACATCTTTGATGAGCTGGAACTGGGCTTCTTGGGGGAGGTCAACCCTGAAGATGATGTCCAGGTCTTTGTAGCTCCAGCCAATGTCTTTCACCAGTACATGGCTGGCTGTTGAGCCATTTAAGCGGATGTCTTTGACTTGGATGCCCCTCTGCTCCAAGCAGCTCCGCACCATCTGCACAATGTCCTTCAGCCGCACCTCCAGGGTGGGGAAGTTGCCACGACCATGAACCGGCACTGCCTCGGTCAACACCTCGTTCAGGCGGCTCACCTGGTCCCAGGAAAGGACGCTGTAGGACTCGCTCTCGCTGCTGGAGGAGGCTTCAGCCATGTTCGCCTTCCTTGAGGTTCGCTCAGACAAACTGCAATAAATGAATAAAATAAACAAATAAAAAACATATACATACTCAACATTTAGGGCCAACCTAGAGCATAACCAGCAGGTTATTTTTTGCTTGACATATGTGGGGAAAAAATCTACCAAACATCGTGCCGACCGGTTTATTGCTCGACATATTTGGTTAAAAGATTTTCTTCAAGGCATAAACATTTTTTTACCGGCAAATCATTCGTTAAAAGTTCTCATCAGACGGTTTAGGAGAGAGAACGGGACTTAAATAACACGCTCAGTCATGTTGCCTTTGGAGCCCACACCGGAGTCAGTGAAAAACCAAAAGCCCACTGTAACTCCCCCCCGTTTCGAGAAGAGCACAGCGCGTTTCAACAACAATCGAGAACTCGGCCCAAGCAGCACTGCAGGCAGGACAGTCCTGCTGTTTACAGGAGGTATTTCCCAGTAAACCAATGAGAACAAAATAATCAAAATTCAGTCTAAACTAATCTAAAGCCAAACCTAAAATGCAGCATGGCCAGGAAGCACCCCGGGGTTAGGGGCTGACCCTGAGGGGACTACACGAGGTAATGGGGCTCCCACGCTAGAGACGAGCGTCCTCGTAAAAAACTCGCCGTGCAGTTCCTCTGAACAGAACAAGTTTGGGTTTAAATGTCCTGAAAGAACAGAACGCAGCACACGCTTTTCCAGTGTCGACACGTGACTGTCAAGCCACTCTCCAGGCCAGCTTCATATTCAAACCTGACAGAAATAGTTCTCCCTCCTCGACATCGACCTTCTCACGTTCTCCCCGAGACTTTCCTCTCCAATATAATCAAATCATGAACTTGTTTGCACAGAAACCAAACTTTCACAAACGGTACAACAACGTTACACTAAACTTCCAATAACCTTACACTAAACTACACCAATGTTACACAAAACTTCAACTGTGCACTGTAACACAGGAAAAGTTCAAACCTGCAGTAAAAACGTGAATCCACTCCTAGTTCTCGACCCACTCAGCAGAGCACCGCACGGAAGATGTAACTGAGTCTCTTCACCCACACCTCCATCCAGCCGTCGGTTCACACAGTCCTACCCGTCCCACACAAATACTCCACACGCTGTAGGCTGAACAGCAGCTCCGCCTGCTTTTAAACCAGAGAGCTCTCTGGGTAAAAATAAAACCACACCGCCTCCCTCCGCACTATATCCTTTCTAGCACGCTTTACTAACCTCAAATCCTCAACATTCTCTTTCTTAAAAAAATGCCATTCGTGTCCTTGTAATATTTCCTCAATAGTGGATGATATTTACCCCTGATCGTCCAATGTAAAGACACCCTGCTCTCAAATCTTTTGAATTAAAAAGAAACTCGTATCAATGCGCCCTGCGTGCCCCTGATTGGCTGAGCAGGTTTTTGCGTTGCCTGGTAACCAAAGTCGAGTAGAGTTTTCCCACAATTCAGAATTTAAAGTTTTATAGTTTTAAATTAGTTTTTGATAGGACATGTTCTGTTGTTTATATATATATATATTTATATATATATTTGTATATATATTTATATATACCTAC
>JBBPDE010000002.1:11053837-11069162 GCA_037974605.1 Nannopetersius ansorgii
TTCATATATATTTATATATATATATTTATTTCCTGGTTAAGGAGTTTTTTTTACGTTTTTTTTTACAAAGAGAAATGAAATCCTACTCCAGGACACACAAGTGTTACAGAGCACAGGGCAGTCAGCAACAAGCAAAATTACCAAGTGTGAAGAAATTCAGTATTATAACAGATACTGTGATCTAGGAGCAAAGTTATTAAATGTGCAAAAAAAATTTATTTTAGTTTATTTTAGTCACTGGGCAAGGAATAACAGTCCAACTTTGGAAAACAGTGAGAAAATAGCAACAGCAGGAAATTAAATGTCACTTATAAGTATATTATATATATAAGTATGCATAAAAGTTCAAGTATGATTGCATGTGAGAAGTACAGTCCTAATTTAGGAGGCCTGAGGTAGGAACCTGTTTCCCATCGTGGCAGTGAAGTCCCATTTGTTACAAAATTATATTTTCACTCTCAGCTGGGATTTAATTCGCAGGTACATTCTTTTCTACCCGAGCAGTCTATTCGTTTGACAAAGTTCTAAATCTGTTCTGCTGCTTAATCTGTGAGAAAGTGCTAAGCCCTTTTTTGAGGAATCCTTTCAGACAGGAAAGTAAAGAAATTTGTGTGCATATGATACATAAACAACAGAATAGGCCAAATAGTGTTGCAAAATCCTGTGAGTGTGGTGACCTGACATACTAACTTTCATATTGTGTTGACCTGGATTCACCCAACACTCATCTCTCTCTCTCTATTGCACAGAAAGGACAAAGAAATACAGAGAAATTCAGAAGAGGGATGAGACAAGACAGACAGAAAAGTGCAATTTTGTGAATCTCCCTTTCTCTTCCAGATGTGCTGACTCACTCAGTAGCAGTTTTTCTGTGATGCATACTAATGTTCTCTGTTCTGCTTACGTCCTGTGCATGAAGGGTAATCCCAGGGTCTGTCCCACACACTCGCTCACTCGCTCGCTCTCTCACTCTCCACCCACCGTTTCCTTAATGGTCACTACAGAGGAACTGACAATTACTTACAGATGTCATTTTTAATGGTATGCTTTCCTTATTTCTAGGTGGCTGACAGAAATAATCCAGTTAAAACTGAATTTAAACTGAAGTGTGTCTTCTATGTATGTGTTTGATTGGCATGCTTGATTAGACCCATAAGAGGTATGAGCTGCTGCAAATGTAGAGACTGACTGACGTCATTCAGGCCTCGTAGTCCATCCAGACTTCCTAGTGAACAGCAGGACAGTGGATTTCCATTCCTGCTGTGGATGTCTTGTGGAAAGCCCATTTTAATTAGCCTGAATGATGAGTAAGATGACAAGTCATCTGTGGCCTGAAAAGCGAGCCAAATCCAGGTGCAGGGGAAACTGAAGAGGCGTCCCACACAGAGAGCGGCGCTTGAGTCATTTCTATATTGCTACGTATAAACCTGCTAAAAATGACACAACTTCAAATCATGAGATGCGCCTATCAGCCGAGATGGGATGTTGATGGAGCTGACCTTAATAACGCGTTATCATAAGAGGAAGAAGGCAATAAAGAAATGAGAGGGGGTCAACAGAAACAACCATTTCTTTTTTAAATTAAAGTACGTTACACAGGAAAACACCAATGACATCATCACTGCCATCTTCAAAAGAATAAAAAGTAACCACACAGGAAGTTCTCCAACAGTCATAACTCTTTACAAGTGTATCGAGGCAAAACTGTTCCTGTGGACAGAATGCAAGATGTTATACTTGCCACAATCCTGATGTTTTTGGAACAGTGGAAAACTGACCCAAGACAAGCAAAACTGTTTGCTCTCTGATTATCACTGTCATATTGATCAAAAAGAGCAGTCATCTGTGTTTAAGCATCAAAGATGCTTGCTAACTGCTTAGAACTCTTTATTATGGCAAAATTCTGGGGCTTAAAGCATGACCAGACACAGACCTATGAACTTTAACAGGCGGCCTGGCGCACAGATGCACCAAACAGAATAAACAGACATCAAGGGGACACCGAAGGGAGGAAAGAAAGGAGAGAGGGAGAGAAAGAAAAAAAAAAAAACAGCAAGAAACGATGGTTTGTCCAAAGGTGAACATTTTAATTCTCAGGGGGAGCTGTGCCACCTGCTGCAGCTGAGCTCGTCGCCAACTGGAAGTGAGTCACTGTCCATACTACGGATGGTTAACCAGCAACCATTAACACATTAAACACACACTGGAGGAGACATACGCACATGCACACAGACACACACAGGCCATTAACACATTAAACACTCCACTACGTTTGCAGATGTCCACGTAAATGCCCCCCTCCCCCTCCTCTTTCCACTCTATGACTCACAGTGACATATTCATAACCCGCCTCCCCTTCATGACCTCGGCAGAGGCTGCGTGGCCGGACTGGTTTATCTCAACTGCAGAAACACTGCGTCGCCTCTTGGCCTAGATGGATGGAATCTAGCTCTAAGGAGCACTTTAATGGAGAATATGACCACTGCTTGATAGTAGCCTGTGAGACATGCACATTCTTGGCCTTTTACTGCATGGAACACAAGCATTTAATGACATTATAACACTTGGAGCCCTATAGTGATGCTCCTCACTAAGGTCAAATTAGGCATGTCAGTAAACTAAATAGCATCTTAAGTAGTGAAAGGTACAACAAGGAGAATGACCTTCTGCATTAGAAAGGCTAAACTGCACAGCAATCCTAAAAGAAAATCACTACTTTCATCACAAACTAAAAGCAACAGCATTTCTCAGTGTTCAGTGTAGCTGTGGACACATAGAAGTGTCCAAACCCAGAACAGGGGTGTCCAAAATAACCCGCTTATCTAGTCAGTTGTCTCCCTACTGTGGAAACTTCTTTAAACTAGAGATTGGAACATTACTGTAAGGATTTGATTGCTTACAGGTTCAAGCATTGGTGAGGTCAGAAACAGATCATTTGTTCTAGTTCAAACCGCCACTCCAACTCATACCAAAGGTATTGGAGGGAGTTCCATGAGAGCACAGCTCTACTGCTCCACAGCCCAGTGTTGGGGGGGCTTTATACCCCTATAGCAAACAGTTGGCTTTAGCTGTGGTGACTTCAGGCTCATTTGTGGTTGGTAATGTATTTCTTTGGAGCTTACTGAAGCTGTGTGTTCAAGTGAACATTTGATTCAGTAAATGAATTCACTAATTAGGAGCGTCTTAGTAAGTTTGGACGGGTGTGTAAATGGTGAAGCAGGTAGCAAAATGGATAAACAAGAAAGCAGTTGATCTTCTTCCAATCACAAAACTTGGGAGTCATCTTCAGGATTTCCAGCAGATTGTCCTCATTCTTACAAACTCGGAAGGTCAAAGCTTCCTCAGAGGAACAAGATGGTTCAACGTCATCATCCTCCTAAGGCTGGTTTAAAACCTCCATATAGAAATATAAACAGTGACCTTTTTACTCAAACCAGAACATCTAAAAAAAAAAACAAAAAAAACCTGAGCAACAGATGTAATCACACTATCGGTAATGTAATTGCAGAGGTATGAAACATTAACACACTTAAGACAGTGAGTGTGTGAGCAATGTCAACAGCTCAGCATGGTGCACATTCACTGAGGTATTGGTGTTTCATATGTCCTGCTGGAAACTCCAATCCCCTCTCTGATCTCAAACAAAGACCTGCAATGAGCAAGAAAAAGAGCACGTCAGTCCTTTTACAGAGTTTGAAATACATCATCAAACAGTGCAAGCAAAAAGGAAATACCACTACGGAAAACTTGAATATCAGTTGATAATGTATTATTTTTAAAGACAAAATTTCATGATTTTAACAAATCACTTAAGATTTAAAATAGGCACAAACCACCACTACTACCTTATAAGATATTCAAACCTAGTATCATGAATCTTACTTTTTAATTTAATACTCATACTGCAAATGTGCACAATACAGGACTAACACTGGACACAAAAAAAAAATACTTTAAGTGGACTTTGTGTCTTTCATTATTATGTGTACCTTAGTGTGAAACTATTCCGGGGTGAAACAAGTTAGATTTGTAAAAGAAACAGAAAAGATTTGTCCTTTTTCCTTCGATATTCAATCGTTCCAGCAGCAACGCTGGGCATTCTCAGGGTCATCTCTCTCTGTGCAGGAGATTAATTAAACTGAGAGTGTAACACAGTGTGGATCAGAGACCAGCTATTCTGTGGGGGGTATCAAATGTGAAACAGGTGTACGAAGCACAGTGTGCAGGATTATGGAAAGGTACAGAAAGGAAATTGGTGATAAGACAAGAGAACAGCGAGGGAGAGCGAGAGAGAGAGAGTGAGAGAGAGAGTGAGAGAGAGAGAGAGAGAGAGAGAGAGAGAGAGAGAGAGAGAGAGAGAGCAAGAGAAAGAGAGAGAGTGAGAGAGAGAGAGAGCAAGCCTATTGACCCACCTGGTACAAAGTGACCTTGGCAGGGTGTTTTGCTGTGTACACTTGTCCTGTGCCAGCTCTGCCTCCTTATCTCTTTCTCTCTTAGCTTTCACACAGATCATGATTGGGCTGACAAGTGACCTCAGCTGACCCAAACACTTCCAACTGCCCCTGACCTTTGGGCATCATAAAGCAGAGACATATCAGACTAAAATATTAAAACACTACATCTGTCTTGAGCTCAATTAGAACCTTCACACACACACACACACACACACACACACACACACACACAGTGCATCTGGCACAGAGAGTGGAGCCTTCAGCAGGTAAGTCAACAGAGTGAATTCCTGGCAGCAAATATAGCACAAAAATGTACTTGAGGAACAAGTAAATATTTGAAGATATTAATAAATGAGAAAATGTATCTAAGCTCATCTCCAGACACAGGTAAACATTGTTTATTAAATACATAATTCAACTGAAGGGAGGATTTTACTGAGCCACTACACTAACAGACAAAGTTATCTAGTATCTGCAGTATGGCGTGTGTGTGCTGAACAGAGACAATTCATCAGAAAGCTCTAAATGGCATCTGCTGACCAGATGATAAAGCAGTGTCAGTTGATGTCATAGGGGTGACCAGTTGCCAAAGCAGGTCAAAGGGCACCTAACTTCCTCCCTCGTGCACACTGGGGCTGCCAGTTATCCACCCTACCGTGTCATCGCACGGTCAACCCAAACCAAACATCAGAGCAGAGCAGGGCACAGCCAAGATCAGTCCCATTCACTACTAGAGAGTTACGAAAAAGAGAAACAGCAGCAGTGACAGTCAACACATTGCAAAATAAGGAAAATTGTGGTGTGTGTGTTTTTTTAACCTTAAAATACATCCATATTTACTTCTCTATTACGAGGGGCAAAGAACTGTACAGGCTGAACTACATAAAGCCCATAACATCTCAAGACAATTTGTGATATTTCCATTATGTGACGGCAATAAGATCTAGTGAACAGCTGCAAATATTTACCATCACACACACGACACATGACACACGGTTGTAGTATAGCTGCAACAAGGGACATAAATCTGGCCAATAATAGAAAGGATGACGTAGGAAAAAGATAACTGTTGTTATTCAGTTCACGTTTTCGTAACATCTTTATTGAATTGGTGTCACATTTTAAACATATTTACAGTTATTCTTTTTGTTCAGTAAAAATACAAATACAGAACACAGCTTCTCAAAATCCACCCAGCAACAACAGTGGTCATGTTGGCTCGGGCTTCTCCCACCACAAGAAGAGGGTGCTATCAAAGCGGTGTCAGCAGGGAAGTCAGGGAGGGAGGGAGAGAGGGAGGGGGAGAGAGGGAGAGTGGGAGAGAGAGAGAGAGGGAGGGAGAGAGGGAGAAGGAGAGAGAGGGAGAGGGAGAGAGAGAGCGGGAGAGAGAGAGAGAGGGAGAAGGGGGGGGGGGGAGTGAGAGGGAGAGAGAGAGAGGGAGAAAGAGAGAAAGAGAGAGAGCCAGAGAGAAAAAGAAAGCCAGATAGAGAGAAAACACATATAGCTTCAGCAAGCTGCTGCTACTGCCATCTGGAGGAGCGGACTAAACATCACACCTGAGCTGTCAAACAAGAATGGAATGATGGGACCAAAAAATGAGTGGGAAATTACAGGTTAAATAAAGGAGAGACAAAACAAATTCCTCTAGAGTTCCTTTAGACAGCCAGCATCACTCATGATGTACTGACTAAGTGCGTTATGAACACTGCATACAGTTTCCAGCAAATAAACAAATCTTTCAGAGACCCTCACTCTTCCACCCCTTCTTTACACCAAAGATAATAAATCCTCACCTTTCACAAACTTAAAGATCACTGGTGAACCCAGGTGTTGGACATTTGCAAAGTGGTGTCCCACTTTCTCTTTCACCAGCAGCACAGAGTGGGGGTCGGACACATGACCATTGAAGAGTAGGTTCTGAACTAGTGACCAGAATGAAATCGGTGACAAAAAAAACAAAAACAAAAAAGAAGAAGAATAAAACACTGGCACAAAAAAACGTACTATTTATGCAAGTTTTCTCTGGACATCTTAGCGAAATCTCGGTGTGCATTATTAGAAAACATGATTGAATTTACTTAAGATTCCTTGTAGTAGTACAGATGCATGATGTCTCGTTCTGTCTATCTGGTTGAGCTATTCAGATGTTTAAAGAATTCAGCTGAACACAGCTTTAAAGCATGCAGCCAACATCATCAAAGAAAAGCTGCAGCCTTTCTTTCTCTAGTACAGTAACCCAAACCAACAAAGTGCTTGGCAAACCAAATACTAATCAAGTCAAGGTGTCTGTGCTTGAGTACAGAGCAGCATGGACAGAAGCCAGAGCACACAGCTCTTCATTTGAAAAGAGCAGAGCCATGGCTGACTGCAAGAAGACAAAAATGTCTGCCTAATTTACTGTGTGGGTAGAATAGAGTTGAAAGACAAAAGAAAAACTAACAAACATGAAGAAGAAGAAAAAAAAAAAACCCAAAAAACAAAAGATGACTGCAGTGTTGGATGGAACGTCTGGAATGGATTTTGGAATGAAAATAATGATAGTCTTGCAAGCAATGGCAGCAAACTTATGCAAATAGCTCAAACTAACTAATCATGATACACTGGTGGCACAGAAATCTGACTGATGTGCCAAAGTGTACTGGAAACTGAAAGCAGACTAAATCAAGAGAGAGGGACATGGGCGCACACGCTTACACACACATACACGCGCTGTATCAGTATGAGAGAAGCCACAAACATCCCAGGGAGCCTCTGGCCTACATTCTCCCTAAGAGAGAGAAAGAGTGGAAGAGATTTCACAGGTCATATCCAATGCACCAGCTGCTGCCTCCTACAGCTCCAGGTCCAGGTCAGAGTTTAAATTGAGAGAGAGTCAACAGGAAGTCTGGCTGGAGAGCCTTTTGTTCTGCTGCAGTGATTAAGCAATGAGTGGACGCCAGAAGAGCCACAAAAAAAGAGAAATTGATCGGACCAAGTCCTGCAAAATCTTTGCTTTTCTTCACAGAAAAAAATCCATCTCTCCCATGCTTGTCCATCAGCTGTGTCAGACCAGTGCTGCTTTGTTGGGCTGAGGTGTCCTGACAGGCTCCACCCAAGGCAGAGCCTCCCAGCCAATGAATGAGCTGCATGAGCTGTCCATTCCTGATAGGCAGCTTGTCAGAGAGGGTGGAAAAAGTACAAGAGGAATATAGATGAGTAATTCGAGTGAGAGAGTCCATACCGGTCCCCTCCACTCAGCAGTCACAACCCAGAATCCAGGAGGAGACAGTGGTCAAGTGAGTAAAGCCCCCAGCCTCCTCTGAGCAGGCACCTGCAGTCTTTTAGAGGCAGAGAAGGCTACAGACAGATTGAGGGGCAGAGAGGGGGAGAGCGCCACCCAGTGGGGGCTCCTCTATCGCTGGTCCTGGCTGCCTGGCAGAGTGAGATTTCCCATGTGCAGGACAGGCAAAGGGTGGGCTTCTGTGTTGAAGACCCAGTTTTCCAGAGGAAGCAGCTCATCACTGGAGAACAGCAGATACAGGTACCTGGAACACAGGCGTACCAATAATTATCCAAAGTCAAATCAAAGCGGTCTGATGTTCTGTAAGCCTCTTGGGCCAGTAGAGAAATAGACTGACCTAGTATCTCCCTTGCTTTGCCAGCTAGACCTATTTTTAATACCATAACTGTAGTGTTGCCATGCCACCAGCAGGTGGCATTGATGTTAAACAGCATCAGTGTACTGAGCTCTGTTTTTAGGAATATCACTTCAGACCAGCACAGTGGTAAAAGATGGCAATATGTGATCTTGGTCATTAACGTCATGATCATTTATATGACATGCTTTTCCAGATATAAGTACCATCAGTACTTCTGCAACAATAAAGAACTGTTTTATGTTTTATTAAACAGACGTAGCTGTAGGGCAATTGTGGAAAGGCAGTAAAAAAACAAAATGGGGTGCAGAATTGTCTTACTAACTTACCCAATTGCTTATTTTTTCCTAACCTAAAGTGTTTTGTTCATTTTACTTCAGAAAGTTCGTTATTTCCATCCTTAAAAAGATGACCAGACACTAGAGTTCTTGTTATACCTCATTAAAATCATATAAATATATGGTACAATTCAGTAGTTGTAAATGCCTTGAACTGGGAGTCTATGTTTAAAACAGCAGCACAACATGAGGTGTTAGATCAGAGTGTAAGAGTCATACTTGAGAGTCTCAGCCAGGAAGAAGCTCTGCTGGACATCATCGTAGGTGGGGTTGGAGGAGTAGACGTCTTTAACCCCAGAGAAACCCCCGCTGACTCGGCAATATTTATCTATAGCCTGTAGAGAACAGAGATCCACCTACTTGGTTAGAATACAGAGCAACATGAATACTGCAGAAATAATATCTAGAAGAGAAACAGCAGAACAGCAAGTTTACTAGTAGGTTTAACGGAATGTGCTTGGTTGACATTATTAAAAAAAAAAAGTCTACTTTGTTTATAATCAGCAGCACTTTCCAAGGCAAAAAATGTCCCCTCAGCAGCAGCACTAACATTCTTCTACCTTGCTGGCAAAGGGTTATTCAGTCAGGGGACGCAGGCCATCTGTGCCAATAAAGCCCAGTGTGCTGTGGTCGTTTACCTGGAGCAGCATTGCGACACACAGCTGCTCTATCATGGACTCATTTCACAGGGCTATGCACAACAACAGCTGGGCCTCTACGCACCTCCAACTAATGCATTTAGCCAGACATACAGCTACTGTTCTATCTACTATCTGCAGAGAACCCATGGAGTTTACTGAAACTGATCCACAGCACAGTACGTGTATGCAGTGTGATCAGTGTGGAATTCTTTCTCTGCATTTAACCCATTCACCAAGTGAAGCAGTGGGCTGCCACCAATGAGGGGCACCGGGGGAGCACTGTGTGGGGAAGTGTGTGGGGTAGTTTGCTCAAGGGTACCTCAGTAGTGCCACTAGCAAATACATTTGAGATGATTTGGAGAGACAAAGTTAAGAAATATAAAAATTAGACCTCTCCTCGTGAATCAGAGTATGTTATGGATCATTTAAAAAAAAAAAAAAGCAAATCCTCAGCATTCGAATTCCCAATCTGACTGGAATACAAAAAAGACTTCTAATACTCCAGCCTCTCTGGGAAAGAGGATCAGATAGGAAAGTAAATGAACTGAAAGGGCAAGAGGAAATATTTAGTACCTCTAAAAACCAAAAACAAACAAACCAAAAACATTTAACCACCTCAAACAGTACTGAAGTACAAAAGAAACAACTGTTGTGTTCATGTTATTCAATGAAAAACAGACTTGTAGGAAGAAACCTCTAAACAGATTTTTTACTACTTGGCATCAATTTCTTTACCTCTAAGTTTGAAGGCATAATTCAATAAAAGGCCCTCAGTTCAATTGATGGTTAGTCTAACTGAAAGCTCTCTTCTAATGCCACAATCCTTTATTACTCATTATACTGGGATTTACCATCTGATGCGCACATTCAATCAATCAATAAACCAAAACGAGAGACAGAGAGGAAGAGCAAACAAGAATGAGGGAAGGCTGAGAGAGACAGAGCGAGAGACAGAGCGAGAGACAGACAGAGAGAGAGAGTATAGTAAGGCACCCAGTGGTTCATCAAAGGCAGTGCCAATGCAGAAGAACTGTGCTGCACCAGAACAAAGCAGCCCAATCACAGAGAAACAACTCCTCTCCATTCTCAAGAGCACTTTGAAACCCTAATACACACACAATCACACACGAGAGGCAGAGCCAGCCTCGAGTAAAACATCTAGATAACAAAGAATCATTCAAAAAAATGGACAGGAAAAAAGTCTAAAATGCACCATCATGCTGCCGGTATCTCAATCTAGGGATATAAAATCAAGATAAGGGAATAACAAATATGCAGAATATTCTTCTACTCTGTATTTTCTCTAAAACCAAAGGAACAGGAAACCTGACAGGATGATATAGCCACAACATGATACTGTACAACAGGTATCACAATACAGTAAACCCCTGAAAATCGTGGGGGTTATGTTCCAAGAGCACATGCAGTGTGAAAAGACAAGGATTTGTGATGTGGTAAAAAACGTTTATTTAAAAAAATGAAAATGCCTATTTTTATAGTGTAAACCCTAAATATGCCCCCAAATATCGTCTCAAAACACTTTAAATTAATTTAAAACTCAGCTTAATTTATTACCCTTAAAAATGTAACGGTAAACGCCTATTTGTACTGTACAGTGTACTGCTGTCTGCCCCAGTGCTAGAATGTAAAATACTGATATTACCCCTGTATAGACTGTACTGTAATTCAGCAAAATGCCATAAATGTAAATGTAATTAATGCACGCACATTTTCTTTGGTATAATCAGAGTAAAATCAGGAATAAATTCATTTAATGTACAGTAATAAAAATACAGAGATCACTCGAGATGCTCCACAGGGGAAATTCTGGACTGCAGCTGCCAGAGATGCGTCACAAGGCAGCAGCCAATCAGCAGCAAGGAGAAATAAATGATGTACCGATTGATTTTCGGTACAGGGGTATTTCACAATCCCAAGACATGCTTTCTTTGTGTTCTCTGGACAGAACCAAACAATGTACATTATTTATTATATTATATTTTATATAGAAATGTAGCTGAATTTACGTTAATATTCATCATTTTAATGTTACAATGTAATGTAAATTATATTTTTCGAAATATTAGCACAAAAATGATTGAAAATGTATACATTGCCACAAAGAAACGGCCTCGTCCAACACGCTCCCTTGTCCTCTTGTTTATGTTCGGAGAGGTTCTTTCCATTCAGGCGTCTGATTGCCTTGCTAACCGCTGCTCCAAAACAAACAACCAGCACGAGAACGAGGGGCCGTGGCACACGAGGCCCAGACGTCACAAAAACAAACAAGTAAAAAATGGAGGATATCTGGGCTTTCCGCCAATGATTAGTTCAGTTCTCAGAAAGAAATCTGCGAGAGACAACATGCTTGAGAAGATTTGAGCCATCAAGATAACATCATATTGTCATATCACCCACCTCCACCATGTAGCTCGAGCTAGTAAAGCATCTCCCATCTCTGTGAATCAAACAGAAATATATACAACCTACAGTAGACAGCAGGCCCGGAGAGGGTGTACTGACCTGAGCAGCCTCCCAGCCCCACTGCCGGTACTTGGGGTCATGGGTGAATCGCCACATGTACCAATAAGTCTCAATGACCTCTGGTCTCAGGATATAATACTTCTCATTCTGCCTCACAGCAACCGCCTCCAGCCCACTGTCAAACTTGAAGGCCTCAGGACCGAGCTTCAGGACTGTGGACAAATACACCAAGTTAATACAGCTGTATGAAGGAATTCAGTCACCTCTAGTCAATATGATTTCAATTCATTTTAGCCTCATTGAAAAGCTCCTCAACGAGAAGGATGGATCTTCAGACAGAGTTTTAAAGTGAGTGGCTCTGCTGATTACACAGCAAATGGAAGTTCTTTCCACCACTTGAACAGGTCCTTATGTTTCTAGATGTCTTGATTGTTATAAGAAAACGTTCTTCACACATTTCTGCACATTTTAATGCAGCTCCTGTTCATTTTCTGAAATGAACATTTCAGGGGAAAAATATGGACTGTAACAGAAACTGTGCATCAAAAGGACATTAAAATACATTTAAAATGTATTTCACCATTAAATATCCTGGATAGATTCTGTTTTTTTTAATCTAATGACAGAAGAGATTAATTAAAGAAATTCCTGGTCCTTCGTGAAGTTTGCTCCTGTTATTCTACAAAGTGAAGAATTGTTTTGAGTTGGTTTTTACTGAAATATGGCATTTTCCCCTAAACAGCGGGTAACAATAGTGATGTTTCGACTTTATTATGAGAAAGCCAGGGAGCGCTCCTTCTGGATATTTGCAGACATGAGCAACCAACTTTCTACAGCATTCCTCAAGTTGTAATTAAAAAACAAAATCAAGGGAAAGATATACTCTTTCATTTTGAGTTTGAGCAAATCCTATCACACTTTAGGCATCAGTATTTGAAAACTGACAACTAGAACAGTTAACTAAAAAAAATACAAAGGAATGCTCACTGTTTTTTCCTCAGAGCAGAAGAGAGGTTTAGGCTGATTTAAAGCAGCAGAAAGCTATAGGGGATTTGTGAACAGCACCGTGCAGAGCTAGCCTGACACCCCTACGGTGCAACCTAGATATGAGCAAGTGCAGGAGAAGGCTAAACCAGTTTAGCAAAGTGACAATACCTCTGTTAAGCTGTGTGATACAGAGAGTCACGGCACTTTCTCAAAATAGCCTGCTGGGTTCCCATGACAACACGCCCTGCTACAATCTGGCATGATCCTTCTGTTAGACAAATCCATAAATCTTACAGTCCATCAGATACTTCAAATACATGAGGGAGAGCTGCTGAAAGGCTACATCTGTCATCCTCTCGCTCACCTGTACGGTCATAACTCTCATGGCAGGTGTGTGCGATCTCGGCTCCCAGTTGCAGGTAGTGTCCAGCCTTATCGCCTGGTGACCCATCAGCCCCTAGGGCAAACATACCCCCAGCGAAACAGGTCAGGTGACCCATCTTGCGCTCCAGATGCCCGTTCTTCCATTCGCCTATGAAGGTGAGACCGCCATTGGACTTGCGGATGAGGTGACGCTCAATAGCCTTGCGGAGGAGAAGGAGAAAGAGAAGGGTGAGAGGGGGACGGGAGATAATCCAACAGATAAGCAAGAATATTGCTTGTTTCTATGGCAACAGGGCCTACCTCAATGGCATCATCGTAGGTCTTACGAGCCTCTGTGTCAGTTTTATCAGACATGAGCCAGGCCTTCAACAGGTATTCATAGAAACTGTCCCCGAGGCCGCCTACTGACGTGTGATCTGTACGGGGAAAGACAGAGGCAAACGCCTGGAGAGTAAGACAACGGCAAACCGTTGACAACTACTGTGAAATTCAATTTAGTGACAATTTAATGACAAGCTCAAAGACAATCTGTTTTCCATGCCCTACTTGGAACTAGACTTACATAACATGGGCCTGTGCCATGTATCTACCACTGGGACAAACTGGATACAACACTAAACCACTTCACAAAAAAGCTGCTGAAGTTCAGTGCTGGGTGGAAGTAAAGCTGTGTTTACTCACTCCTGGATGCTCATTCTTTAAATGACCCCAAGCCCAGCTGTAAAAGCCTATTTAGGCTTGACGCCCACCCGCATCACAATAACAATGCATCAAGGCGAGCACGTGTAAGATCCCGTGCTCATTTAGGGCGGACACACACCAGCAATCACCTAATCGCTCACAAATGTCTCTTCCCAATGCATATGACACACTAATAAAGTGAGTGTTTACATGTCTGACAGACCAAAAAGCATTAACAATGGTAATGAGTCATAATGTCTTCACTAAAGAGGTCATAAAAGTAACCAAGACGGTCATAAACAATATAGCAGTGCAAACTGAAACCTGATATGAAGGCTGTATAATAGAAAGAAAATGTAAAAAATTACTTGAATATACCTTCAGGGGCCACAGACAGTAATAGCTTCCGAACGTTCAAAGATGGACAAGAGAAGAACCTTGATTACGGTATTAGTGCACTACTCATTATGCTCAAAATGTGCAGCCTCAACATAGTCAAAATGAGAACAAATTATGGTTGGAGTAAAATGAGTGAAACTGCATACACATTAATCCTGGGCTTAATTATTAATGATAAGACCTTTAATTCAGCAAGTACAATATAACTGTTCATTGTAATGCAAGTCATAAATCCGAGGTCCAGGCTACAAACAGGCTCTTCCTTTTAAAGTGTTTTCATTTTTGTCAGCAACTGAGTGGCATTCAATAATAAACAACTCTGTTGTTGACAAGAACCCTGACAGGAAGGTGCCACAGCTCAGCACGCTCACAGCATAAAGACGAGACCAACCAGAGGGAAAATAATGTTTCAAGGAACTGAGAACAAGTAGGGCAGCGGTAGAGAAGTGAGCATGCATGTGCTGCAACAAAGCTCATAGTTAAAGAGGGCTGACGGAGGAGCCATTAGCACAGCTCCAGTACCTAGCTGCTGACACCACCACAGCACTCTAAAGGCATGAAGAGGGTGTGTGTGTGTGTGTGTGTGTGTGTGTGTGTGTGTGTGTGTGTGTGTGTGAGAGAGAGAGAGAGTGTGTGAGACTGAACAGGGAGATAACGTGATGCTGCTGAACATGCTGTCAGGGTTGTTATAGAGGTGTCTTTAGGGGACTGGATGGAAAAGAAGCAGATGGCAGGGAGATAGCAATGTCCCTCTAGGGAGAGTTAAGTGCACGCAGATGAAGGTGCGAAGGTCCACTTTATGGCCTTGTTACCCGTTAAGTTCACCCGTTTTCAGACAAACTAGGTCTGTGAGAACTGAACCTTGTGTCCTTCTCGCACTCTTGCTCGTATAAAACACATGTAGCCACACACACAGAGCCAAATGATCATTTTCCAGTTATTAGCCTCAGTGCAGTTCCATAAGTGAACAGGCAGGGTGTGCAAAGGGACTCAGCAATAGGAACCCTTCCAAAAGCCACTCAGAAACACTTGACAATGTACTGTATGCAAATGGATTTGTGGAACTAGCCTGCCTGTGGCAAAACACAGAGATGATGTTATGAATTATTCACAGAAAGAGAGAGAGAGAGAGAGACAGAGAAAAAGATCAAGAAAGAGAAACAGAGAGAAAGAAATTGTGAGTGAATGAGTGAGTGAGTGAGTGAGTGAGTGTGTGTGTGCGTGTGAGAGAGAGAGAGTGTGAGCGAGAGAGAGAGAGAGAGAGAGAGAGAGAGAGAGAGAGAGAGAAAGAGAGAGAGAGAGAGAGAGAGAGAGAGAGAGAG
>JBBPDE010000002.1:11069262-11084653 GCA_037974605.1 Nannopetersius ansorgii
GAGCGAGAGAGAGAGAGAGAGAGAGAGAGAGAGAGAGAGAGAGAAAGAGAGAGAGAGAGAGAGAGAGAGAGAGAGAGGTGGTGATAAAAAGGAGAATATAAGAAAAAAAATGATAACATGACCTTGGATAAAGAAACTAGAGTGTGCAAAAAAAGTGCGAAGAAAATTAATTTGTCCAAAGTTATCTGGTTATTAATTCATTAAGACGGTAAATTGCTAACATCACTAACTCCTTTGGCCTAGGCCTCAGAGGTCAGAGGCTGGGACTGTAGTCTTCTCACTTAAATATGGCTTCAGAATTACTTTTAAAGCAACACTTGAAGCACTTTTGCCAGACTATGCTTGATAGCTGGACAGGGCTTGTGGGAAATCTATGAATTCTAACAAACTAACAAATACAACAGCACAGTGGTTAGCTCAGGTCCCCTCAACTGCCTCCTCTTAACAAGAATGCATAAGCTGTATGAATGAGAGTGAGAGGCCACAATCACAGAGTAATTAGAAGATTTGGTTCTGAAAATTACATTACATTTATCCAATACATTTATAATAAGCAAAAACTCTTAACAAGAGAGAAAAAAATGGCTTATATTAGTCTGGGAGATTATTTTGTCCAAGAATCTTTCTTTAGGATCAAATGTGTGCAAACAATAAAAGTGCAATTAATCTTGGTTAGCTGCACAAAATAATGCAATTAATCATGATTAACTTCGGTAATCCTTTGACACCCCTCAAAATATAGAGAAGACAAGAAGCGAAACAGTGAGACACTGAAAGAGACAGCGGGGAAGGAGAGAAACAGGAGAGAAAAAGAATCAGAAAGCACAATAGGTCACCGAGCAACGGCTGGTGAGAACCAGAAATATATGTGTTAATCCCACAGGCACAGTGGCCAGAGCCAGCGGGTCAGAGGCCTGAAGTGTATCGCGTCTTTGCTCACCTGACTGACACGTGTTCAAAAACAAATCAGCATCTTTGAAAATATTGCACTGAATTCAGTAAATCTTATCTAAAAGTCATCTAACATATAAAAATCAACAGACAAGAAAAACTCAAGATTAAATAATAAAAATATGTTATAATGACAATGTGTCTGTTATAGTAGCACATTCACATGTACCCAGATCAACACAGGCTGTAGCTACTAGTTAATAAAGACAATCTAGGACAACATGAGGACATATAGAGAGAGACAGACAGAGAGAGGGCGAGAGAGCGAGCGAGAGACAGAGAGCGAGAAAGAGAGAGAGACAGAGAGCGAAAGAGACAGAGCAAGAGACAGAGAGCGAGAGAGAGAGAGAGAGAGACAGAGCGAGAGAGAAAGAGAGAGACAGAGAGCGAGACAGAGACAGAGATAGAGCGAGCGAGAGAGACAGAGACAGAGAGAGAGAGACAGAGACAGAGAGAGAGAGACAGAGAGAGAGAGACAGAAAGACAGAGAGAGAGAGAGACAGAGAGAGAGAGAGAGACAGAGAGAGAGAGAGAGAGACAGAGAAATCAGGGACTGGAGGGGTGGAGGTACTCAAGAGCAGGAGAAGCAGCAGCAGTAATGATTAAGAGGTAGAATAAATGAATAAATAACACGAGGGGCTGCTCACTCAGACATGAAATGAAAAGGGGACAGAAAGTGAAATTACAGTCGAGAACTTTATCCAGAGTAACCACCCACTGAAAATCCGCCATGATGGAAACCTCCAGAAGGTTCTGCAAAATTGTCCTTTAGATTCCATATGACAGCTTTCATTCATGAAAATGAGCAAACTAGATGTAAATAACCTCCTTTTTATAAAAGACAGACCGAGACAGACACTAACACAGACAAGCAGCAAATGTGAGAGATCTAGAACGGAGAAAACAGTCTGGAGAAAGGAAGTGACCCACTGCTGTAATGGCCTGTCATTCATAGTGAACATCCCTTTAGACAGCTCTGCTTCTACCTTAATTACAGCTTACAGTGTAGAAACTCACACCTATGGTGTGAAAACGCAATGTTTTACCTAAATGACACATTGCACGTTTTGTAAAGGAATTGGGATTTCTTCTGGGACAATACAATATTTCTGATACAATGTTTCACATGATGTACACACACACACACACACACACACACTCACACACTCACACAATGTGTGCAGCTTAAAGTCTGTGTCTGTGCACAGTGGGTTTACATTCAACTTTAGCCTTCAGAGACGGAGGCAGTAATTAAAACTTCATCTTGCTCTGTAATTAAGACTTTGTAAAAAATGCACTGGAGTGTTTCCACTACACTTAATTACAGATATTTATTAAAGAGAAAAAAAAACCCTCATTCACATCCTCCTCCTAGCTGAGCTACTGCATTAACACAAGCATGGAGATAAACTGTCACATTTATCATTTCCTCGCTGTGCCTGCAGAGCAAAAAATGGCTTAAGACAGAAACGGCACATTCAGTGTTAGGCTGAACTTGAAGCAGAGACACTCTGGGTCACTGCCTCCGAGACAGGACCAGGACTGCTATCCTCTCTTCATCTCTACAGCATGCACAGAAACTTACACCGCATATCTGAGAACCGGTCTTTCAGATTGGAAAAGATTATTATATCATCACAGAACAAAGCCAAAACACTCTGAATGGGAGGCACATATGTGTATTGTTTCAGAGAGGGTAATCTCAGAAGCAGGGGCGTTTAGTAAGTAAAAGTACTCACGCTGGCCCCAGCGGCCTGTGCGAGGGTTTAGGTAGTTTGGGTAGAGCCCATTGGGTCTGTCCATTTTAGCCAGGAGTTTCCGAATGTGCATCACCTGATACAAAGAGCAAAGCAAGAAGAGTGTCATTAGTGGAGTGCCAATATTAATAAGTGCAGTAATTAATATTAACACATTTGATCATATAATACCTTTTATATACAAAAATGCAATTCAATAGGAAATAAATTACCAAATAAAGTAAGTTAATAAAAAGAAAATAGTTTAAAACTTAAATGAACACAAAATTAAATAATTCAAATACTATTTACACACACAAACACACAGATGGTATGCTGCTTTGTCAATATTGTATAATATTTAAAATAAATGTAATAAATATTGGTTTTGAAGAATACAGACATATCCGGTCAGTCATCCGGTCATATCCATATTCAGTGCACCGACATACACTTTGTGAAATCATAAAAAAAGAAAAGGGTCCTTCAATTATTCAGCATCACAATTCCTTCAGGGTTAGAATATCACTGGATAAAATTAAATTCTTCAACAGGATCCAAAGAATTTGTCTAACTGTCAAAATTATATCCAGTCAAAAGAAAAGTAAAAAGTTTGAGAATTGTGTTTTGGCATCCAGATCTTTCGAAATGAGCGTCCAAAGTTCTGTGAGGGTTTGGACACAAATTATTTCCAAAAATTGCTGGAAAGAATCCAGAGAATCTGTGCTATCGTGCTAATGGCAAAGGGTGGTTATTTTGATGAAACTCTTAAGCTTTTGTATAATTTAAACTGCACTTAAAATGTATGATGTTCCATTCCAGTTCAAAACCAGCCAGGTGTGTGTGTGTGTGTGTGTGTGTGTGTGTGTGTGTGTGTGTACACTGAAAAACAGGCAAACCTTTTGATAGTAGGCTGGGTTCCCTGTTAGATAAGTCAGGTGCACAAACTCCATGTGTAGCGTCCCAAATTCAGCCAGGATGCTGCTACCAGCTGACGCCCAGCCCCAGTTACGGCCCACACCACTGAGAGAAAGAACAGATCACATTACTGCTGTTAAACACTGCAGCATTGCTTTCAGATGTTTACTACTGTGTGATGAGACATGCAGATGCAACTCTGTTTTTCCCCATGAAAGAAAGAAACAAACACTGTAACTGAATACTGGCTCTTTTAATGGAGGTTTCCTTTAGTCTGTCAACTATACTCCTGGAGGAAAGCTCTTGTATCACACAGGCCCCTTCCTCCTGTGGGCCTTTAACTCATTCAAATTCATGGTATGTTCATGCTGTCCTATTGAGGAACCTGTATGCTTGTGTGTGATGTGGATTTGCGTTTCTAATGACTGGTGAGCACCCTCAGGGTAAATGGGGATTAATGGGACAAAAACCTACTCTTTTTTCGGAGGATTAGAGACACCTTGAAAAACCACGGTGGTCTTCTGTTCCCAATCCATTTTCTCTAAACACCCAATTAATTTAAAAAAGCTGTGTCAGACTCTGTTTGATTCGGCCTCCTTTCTGCCCCAAAAGCCTAATGTACATTCACAATATGCTCAATGGATTAATTGTGCAATTTTCATCTAGCGCCATTGAAATTAAATTATGTGGACAGTCGAATTAAGCAGGGAAATCGCAGAGAAACCCCAAAAAGACCTACTCACATGGGGGCTAACATGCTTACTTTATGCACTGCTTAAGAAAAAACAGGGGAAAAAAAGGCTGAAGTGGAATTACCAGGAACACTTGAGACAGTGTTGGGGCATAGACTGTTTTTTAATAGGAAAGAAAATGTGCTTCAAAGGGTTATTTGGACCAGTGCCACAGAATAACTGACTGTGGTTCTATAAAGAACTGCTCAGCGGATGGTTCCTTGTGGAAACACCTCTGTTGATGTGAAGCACTTTAGATTTTCCCCCCAATTACTCCAGATGAAGATGTAGACCTGGAGATGTATCTATGGAAACCATTTGAGTGACTGAGTTCTAGTATATGTTAGCAACATTGGTTTGGCGCCTCTAGTTCTCATCTAAAGAAGCACAATTTGCATGCAAAACATGTCTTAGCTGATTGACCACATATGGGGAGGAAAACTGTGCAATATATTTTATTTTGCACTGAACTACACATTACATAACCTCCTCATAATGTAAAGGTTCTATACCATTAAAGGTTATTAAATGAGAAAAGGGACGGAAAAGATGGGAAAAAGTAGGCAGAAATGGCAATGAAGAGTTTAACAATGGCAGATAATGCAACTCGCCTCTTGAGGTTGACCATGGCCCAAGGGATGCCTGTGGGGGTGTTGAAGGCAGGAAGCAGCTTCTCAGCCAGCTGGACAGCCTTCACCTTAAAAACCTTGCAGACACAGAGAAGGAGAATGCAGGAGGAAAGGTGAGAAAGACAAATAAGAGGCGAAGAATTGTCTAAAAGCAAATTGCCTAAAATGTCTCTGTAACCCAATCCTTAGCCTTAATCCTGCCACAGACACCCCCCTACTGAGGCAGAACGTTTCATGCAGTGATCAGACAGCTTATAGCGGGGTAGACTCAGCATCTTTTACTCTCACGGGTAGTATGTCGAGTTAAAAAAACAGCAATTTCTTGCGGATATCTGTGTGATGGGTGAAATGCAACAGTGAAGTAAACTCATATTTATTAATCGTGTACACGGCGCATACACAAGGGACTACAACAGAGAGAGTTAATCCACGACGGCAATATTTAAAACATACAGCATGTGAAAACATACCCAAACAAATTATTTGTATTTAATGAATTATTATAAATAATTTGTACATGGCTATTTTATATAGATATAGTGCAGAATCACTGCCTTCAAAATATTCACATTTTGTTGCTTTGTAACCTGAAACAAAGACAAAGACAAAAAATCCAGCTGTATTCACTAAACTTAACATTCAAGTGAAATATATGGCAGCAACTGTGCAATATTTTGCCCACTCTTCTTTATGGAACCGTTCGAGCTCTCTGAGATTGGAAGGTGACCATTGGTGGACTGCAACCTTCAAGTTATTTTACAGATTTTCAATAAGGCAGGGACATTAATCTTTTTCTCCTTCAGCCCATTGTGTGGTCACTTTTGCTGTGTGCTTTGGGTCATTGTCATGTTGGGAGGTGAACCTTCATCCAACTGACCTTCTGCCAGGGGGCAGCAGGCTTTTCTCAACAATTTGAATGTTGCACTGCTCGAAAACACTGTGTGTGCTGCATTTTGAAGGGGGTGATTTTTTTTCCTACACCCACTGTGTACCACTTGTAGTTTAGTCAATAGCAGCAAGGAAATATCTTTATGACTTTGACAATTTAAAACCAATTTAACCAAATCATTTGCACCACATTTTTAAAATGTACAACTATTGCGGATTGCTTAAAAGAAAGATTACGGCAAATATTACCCAAAAAAATTAAATAAAAAATAAGCCGTACATTCAGTGTGATGATGCTTGTTTTTACGCCTGAAATTGCGATGCTTGTATCATGATGCTTACTGAAGTTGCCATGAGAAAATCTGTGGTTCTACATTTTATTGTTGGGTAAATATTATATATTATGTGAACCAAGCTTTTATATTTGTGCAGCGTAGGTTCTATCAAGAATATTGTTAATTTTCATAATTTCAGCATGTTCTTTTCTTTCCTCATCAGGGGTCCACACAAACGTTCCAAATTTTTTGCTCTATGTAACTCACAACACACAGAGGTAGAGCAAGAATGTGGATTGTTTCAGAAACACGGAAACAGTATATACCAAGCTGAGCTATTGTTGCATCGACTGTATTTTCATGCTGTTGAATACACAACCATAAGAAACTGCAGAAATCAAAGATTCGGGTGTAAGCAGAGGTATGGGTAAAGCAAGGTTGTGTGTTTCAATTAGTTTGTAAAGGTGAATACGTAAACAATAGAGATGCAACTGTACAGGGGTCCTATGATTTCATATGCATTGTGTCTTCTGGGCAACAGTAAGTACAGGTTCACTATTTTAACTTAAAAAAATAAATCACCACACATTAGTGAACTACAATTTCAAAAGACAAATAAAAAATGGCAAGACGACTGACTAGGGCTGGTTACAGTTTGAAAGCATAGGGAGAAAGTATTAAAATAAATTGTTTCCTAGCTTTGTCAACCATTATTGCTTTGCCGTCTCTATTTTAAATAAACAGTGTATGTGCTTAAATAGGCAACAATAAAGTAAAAATAAAGTGCATCCCATGCCGGTACATTGTGAACCATCACAATATAGCAGCTTTCAGCTGTTTATTCCAGAGTTTCTCTCTGGGATGTTTGACAGAGTTTGGGAATGACTTAAATGTTTGCAGGAGGATACAGTGTGACATTGTTTTCTTTTTCAAAATGAGCTGCAAATCTTTGGCTATGAATACAGTTCTTTAAGATTTTCTGAATTTGTTGCAAATTGCTTTTAGAAGGCAGTCGCGAAAGACTGTTGTTTAATATGTGGACTCTCTCTGCTACACTCGTAAGGGATACATCTGAGCTATAGAGACGTAAATTAGATACTGGAAGTTTCCCTGAATACTCGAGTAGCCAACAGTGACAGAATAATGCTCACAAACTGTACTGTTAGCTTATGGCTTTCTTACCCTCGTTATCATATTGAACACTCTATCCAAAATGTTCCCACACAGCAAAGTTGAAAATGATAGCGCCTATTCAGATGTTTCTCTTAGTCTCGCTAGCACTCGTCGTTCTCAAGTCAAACCGGATACTTGTTTTTAGTTTCCCGTTTCTTATTGGGATTTCTCTCGCATTTGCATAGAGCTTTGATTGGCTCCAGAGAATTTCTAGGCATTGATAGGTGTTGGAGAAATGTTATCCTCATTAAAGTTTTTCATATTAAATCATTATTCTTTTTAAAGTTCATATATATTAGTGAGTTCAAGCACACATGAAATCATTAGGAAACCTTTGAGTTTTATAATCCTGTAACCTCTGTTCTCTGTGAGGACTGTCTTCTCTGTATCTCTGATAGAAGGACGGAGCGATCCAGCTGGAAGTGTCCGGGAACGGAGAAGATACAGTCTTTTGTTTTGACTAACCTAACGACAGCGATGTTACTCTTCTCTTAGACTTGTTCTCTTGCTGCAAGATAATAAAAAATCATTCTTTTATACTTTCATTACGTCTCGTGGTGAGCTTCCTTTTATTAAACCTTATCGAAGTCCTTTTTGGGCATTTCTTTGACAATAGGCTGCAGAGATTCTCTGTTAATTTGAATGTACAACGCATGTGTAGTCTGCAATATTCAAGCATTGCAAGAGACAGGAAAAGCACAGGCAGCATATTATAAAACACCAGTTCACCTGTGTATATTGACCCAAACTCTTAATTTTATTGACCCAGCTCTTAATTTCAAGGAACATTTTCTTTGTAGACTATAAAGCACTCAAGCACTAGATAAGAGTGTCTGCCAAATGCCATAAATGTAAATGTTTGAGGTCATGCATGCAAATCAAGTATTTTATAGTGACGTCCAACAAGGGCAGAAAACATTTAACAGACCAGTACCAATGAGTTTCATAATTCCATGAACATTAATCCATCACATCAACATACTGTGGTGCTAAAGGCATGAACATTCAGCATTGGAAACAAACACCACCACAGTGCATCAAGACCTTCTCCACATTTCTGTAGGTTTTATGATGAAATATGCCTTTAATTTTAAGTGTTTAAAACAATAATTTTTGTTTGATTTACAGCCATTTTCCAAAACGACTGTGAACAGCGTGTTCATTTACAGCTCTAGTGTCAGTGGCTGCACAAATGCATCTGTTTTTGCTCTGAAATGGTTAGACACCATGTGTATGCATTGTCTGAGAGAGCTGCTACACTGGGAACAATCATTTCCCCTGATGTGTGCGTATGAATGTGAATGATGATTATGGAGTCCGAAATTGATTTTGGCTGTGTGTGCACGGCTCAGATGAGCTTTAAATGGACAGCAGTGCTCCCAAGACATTTCTTTTAAAGCAGAAATGGAATATCAGTAAAGTAGCCCAGAACGCTAAATGTTGAACTGTTGTAGTTTCATCAGATTGCTTTAGAAATTCTTGTACTTTTAATACTTTTTTCTTATCCTAAGTTTTCCTAGCCAAATAAAAAGAGGAACACATGTTTGTAAAATAGTTAAAATTTTCAAAACAAACAAAAACAAAAAACAACAACTACCACCACCTATGGCACAATATAGATACTGAAACTATATTAATAGAGTTAGGTACTGATCTGATCAGTTTTTTTAATCTATTGTGGGGATGGCTGTTTTGACAATGTGAGTATTTGTCAAGGGACTATTATATACAGGTTTAAGTATTATATATGGAATAATATAAATATCAAATATTATGAATGTATATCAACTAGATATGTCTGATATTACAAATAAAGACTAACTTGGTTTACAAGACCACAGTATAAAAATGTTTTTTCTTCCCTCTTTGGTCATACTATGTCTCCCATAGTGGGATGTTTATATTTATCAACTTTCAGCTCTACTGTAATGAGTCCTCAGGTGGCTCCATCTCTCTTACTTTCTCTCTCTTACTGTTTATGCCGGCTTCCTCACTCCTGAAACTAACAGTATTTCTTAAGAGCTCATCTGCATCTCCCCTCACTGTGAACTGGCATCATCATTTCAGCAATGTTTTTACATTAAGTATATTTACTTATTTATTAGGAATGTAAAATTCTAATGAAATTCAATGTATTCTTCACATTACATTCTTCAGACTAACTGCAAACTACCGAAGATACCAAATACAGAGTAATTAATAAAGGAAGCAGAGGAGGAGAAGGGTTTTTCTGCTGTGTTTGGTTATTCCTCTCTTCTCTTAGTCAGCTCTGTTTGTCAGATTACAGCTGCCGCTTTTGTTTGTGCTACAGCCAAACCGGTAAACACGGCGTGTTTGTTTTTTATGGAATGATTTATACGAAAAAATGCAAACATCATTAAAATGAGATGAAATACGCTTGGCTGCCTGTCAATAGCGCTGTATATAAGTGGGAAATATGTGCCTTGAACTCAAAATCATTTTAATTGCAAAAATTATTATGCAATTACCAAACAACTCAAATATTGGACCACCGGAACCCTACTTCATCAGATGACTAATTACTAGCGTTACTTATGTTATCACATTAACATGACTTCAATTTTTACTATACTATAATATAATGGTATACTATGACATGCTATGATAATGTTTGGAGATGAATAATTGTATCCAAATGTATTTATTCTCATTTTTCCTCCTGTGATATCTAATGCTGTTACTGTTCTGATATCCAGTAGAAAACATAAATAAAAGTAGAAAACATTTTTTATTTATAACATAAATAAAAAATAAATAAATAAACAGCACTCCACAGCTGCTTAAGATGAGAGAGTAAGAACCTAGATGTTTTTCCTGAGCTGGACAGATAACTAATGACAACTACAACCACTACCATTTATTTTCTTGAGAGGACACCTGTTCCTGTTTCTGAAGAGCACCCATCACTATTCCCTCGATCCTTACGTACATCTTTCATTTGCGCATGTCACTGAGTGCTAGACCAACATGCCAAACTGAGGCACAGAGTGATGAAAGGAAATCACATGTGAAGAACTGGGTCTCTGAAGTCATTTTGGTGTCGAGAAGCAGCAGCTAAACAGCCGCACTGTGTCACCGTCACTGCAGGTGCTCTTAGAGGCTGGTCCCTGCTATAGATCAGAGGAAATGCTTTATTTTGGGATGGGATGGAGGCTGAATGCTTCAACAGAACAACTAACAAAAAAAAGGAGAAAACCAGAGAACTGAATGTAGTTACAAAACAAAGAACTGGCCCTGTACGGCGATACTGGTGGTTCTGTGCCCCTGGCTGGCCGTTTGGGTGATGATTGAAGGAATTATAGAGACATATGGCAGGAAAAGGGCCATCTTTTGGAAACAACGTGCGAACGCACCAGAGCTGCTCATGTTTCTATTTCCAGCCTCTCGCATTCGGCCCATTAAAATGTATGGCAGATCACACAAACTGACGTCTGAGTGCTGTTTTAGCTTCCACTTACAGACGGACAGATTTTCACTTATAGTACATTCAAAAAAGCGGGGAGCTAAAGGGAGAGGGTAGAGGGGGAAGGAGAGAGAGAATGAGAGAGCGAGAGAGGGAGAGTGCGAGAGAGAGAGCGAGAGAGGGAGAGTGCGAGAGAGAGAGCGAGAGAGGGAGAGTGCGAGAGAGACACATAGACAGACAGACAAACAGAGGTTACCAAATCTATGTGACTATTTGTGAGTGGTAGTATGTGTGTGTTGTGTATGTGCGCGTAATTCCCAGATTGCAGATTTTGCCTCAACAGCCTAATCAGAGTGATGCAGATCATGAAAAGCACAGATGATCCTGTTATTACACATATGAGGATATGAGCGGGAGCATTCCCTACAGCAGGGCCTCGCCCCTCCATTCTAACTCTCTCTCCGCAAAGCCCTCGACCTGCGTGTGCTCTTTTAATGCCAAATGGAGGCATATAAAGAGATTAAGCAGATCGAGTGTGTGAAACGAAGGGAATGAGTGTGTGTGCAGAATGTCCCTAAGGACAGCGTTAAAGCTGGATTAAATGCTCGCTCTGCCAATGTGGCTCTATTATTATTTATCATGGGTTTGTTTATCTACAGCTTCCTGTTGAGTTTGCTTTCTGCATTCATGGAAATGTAAAGTCCATTATGGAGACCTGCCAGTCAAGCAAGTGGTGTGAGTGCTACCAAAACTGTCACAATGTCCGTGCACCCTCCTTCAGTTGGCTGTTTATGGGTGAATTCCACTTGCAGTCATTGGTGAACCAAACTGGACCATATTTATACCGTTCATCTATATAAATAGAAATACAAGTCATTTTTATCGGTCCAATATCTGAATATAAAGCATGAACTGCAAATAAATTCTTCAAATATACTATTTATATACTAATTATAAAACAACCGCTAAATCAACCAGTCCTGTGCTAGATATCTTAAAGCAAATCTTCTCAAACTGGAGCCGTGACTCTCTGGGGATTCTAAGGGAGGCCCAGAAGAAAGTTTGATTAAATTAAATCTGCTTTGACATATCAAAAAAGAACCCTGTAGGCTTGAACATGCTTGCATAGGAAACATAAGTCTATATACATGTGTAGTGTATTCAGTGTATTTAAAACACTGCCTTGTGGCAGTTTTAAGGGAAACCCTGAATACAAACATCCAACCGGTTTCATCCCACACAGATTTTGAATAGTCGAGGTAAAAGAGCTGTGTTAATAATAATTCATTTGCTGCTACTCCATTTTCAATGAAAAGAAAAAAAGGTTCATATACTGATCTGGAGACCACATACCCAAATACCAACTGCCTCCTGAATCAGAAAACCCATCGCACTGGTCAAATTAATTCACATTAAGTTGTACTATGCTAAATCTTTTCTTCGCCTCTCATCCCCCAGATTTGATATTCCAGTGCCACCATGCATGATGGACACACCCTTAGAACTGGTGTCCTCTGTGGTGTGATGCCATGACAGCATACAAGTAGAATTAGCCTCTGGGGAAATATCCTTATGATCAAAGACTGAAGTGCCTGTGAGTAACTAAATAAATAACTAACAAAGTAAAATTAATAACTTAATGTAAAACTTGAAGTTTGTCTTCTTTTTTTATTTACATATCCCATTTCCAAGCTACATGTCTCTGCTGGCCCGAAGGAAGTGGCTCTGTTCTGTTGGTTAACATGCATCCCAACAAAGGCAGAAGATTGATCACAGTGCGCTGCAGCATGCCGGCCACTGGATATTACCTACAACAGTGAAGGACGCGCAGAGCAGCACAACGAGAGGAAAGAGAGATAACTACATCTTTCCGAGCATGCAGAAGCAGAATCCAGCAGTGACAGATGGCTCCCTGGCTTTTTCGCCATCAGTCTCATTCACTCCCTGGCCTCGGCCGACAGGCTGCTGAGTGCACAGCTTTGCTAAACTCCCCTCATTATCAGTTGACTCCTCTGCCCAGGTCTGTACAGGTAAACGGTTACACTGTGCCGTCTTTATCATCCCTTCCCTCTCTCAGAGCTTAAAAAAGAAAAAACAAGACATAACATACCAAGTGTGTAGCCATGCGGCATAAAATAAATATTACATCATTACCATTCAATTACCATTCAAAAGTAATGAGTATTGAGAGTATTGTTGTCAGTAATCTAAAGAATATATAGTTGCAGGTGCATGTATAAACTTCACAGGTTTCAAATGTGTAGGAAGTCAGTAAATAATGTAGTAGAATCCAGTATGATGGAGGGCTGCAGGTGATTGCAGATGAACAATAATTGCCTGCAGACTTCTGAAAAGTAGTGTACCTCCTTAAATCCATCCTTCCAGCCTGACAGCACCAACTGAGTGGGCTGGGTGAGGTAAGTGAACAAATCATCCGAGTTCTGCAGCACTGAGGCTGCTCTGATGAGCACCGTCTAAGTACAGAAGAGGGATGCAGTTTCTGAAGGCTGTTGGACCACTCTGTTCATTAAGAGCAGTCGGCCCAACAGAGGGCTCTTTACTCAATTAATGACTTAATCTGTTAATTATGGGCTAAGAGCCAACACCACATCTCATCACTGAGTAGAACACTGTTGCTTTAAGACCTTATTTATCGTCGCCATATCACCACAAGACGCAACTGAGAAGAGAAACAATCGCATCAGGAAAGAAGAGAGCAAAAAAGCAGGAGTAGAACAGAAGTGGCAAAAGGGGGTGGAAGAAAAAGGAGCAGGAATGAAAGAGGAGGGCAGGGGAGAGGAAAGTAAACATCATTGATCATGGGGCTGCAGGCCGGTCTGGAACAGGCTGACAGGCAGCACAGGGCCAGTGGGGTGGGGGGCTCTGAGGACAACCATAATAGCACAAAGTCTAGCAACTAGTTCCACTTCCCCACACTGCTCTCCAACTTCAGCTCCATCTCTCTCCCCATCACTACTGAAGCTCACCCCTTCATCAGAGCTGCCAATATCTGTCCACTGTCTCTTCATCCTTTTTGCCCATCCTTAAAACGCTCTAACTTTCTCATCTCACGAGTTGACTGATACACAGAGAGAGCTCTTTATGTTGCTGTTCAGTCTGGACTGTCCAGGTTCCTGTGTATACGTTGTGACAGTTTGGTGGGACTGTCTCCAAATGCAGCTGGTAAGTCAAGACATGATTGGCATATAAGGTTAACTTCATAAGTTTTGCACAGCTGCATAGCTGAAGGCAGTATAGGCAGCAATCAAAAAGCCTGGATTTTATCTGTACTTGTGTCTCCTTTTAAAGATAATAGTATGTCATACAGTATAAGAAATACTTGATGTTTGCTGGGTGGTTGTAGTGGGCAAAAATGTACATCCCAGTATAATAAGGATCAGATCCTGTAGGAAACTGCTTAGATTAGGACTGTGTCAGACAAATCTTCAGTGGTGGTTTGCTTCTCATCCCTGACCAGACTATAAACATTTTTCCCAGATATTTTTTGGGGCTTTCAGATTTCCGCTTGATATCTACAGTTCTCCTTAACATTGATTTCTTAAAGGCTTTTTGGACATTGTGGAGACATTACCTTAAGTGAATAAAGGGTAATAATTGTGTATTAAAGCTAATTGACACTAATCAATCAATTTCACCAGAAGTGCCTAAACTTTAGCTAACAGCTGTACAAACGTAGGACAACCATATGTTTACGGTAAGAAGAAAACAGAGTTCAGACAAAGAGAAAATGTATTATTTATAACAGACCCAATGATGCTAAAGCCTTCTTTTTTAGGAAAAAAGTGTTGGTCCATATGCTGTCCTCTACAGTCTGCAGTCGTTCATCCTCCCAGTCCTCCATTAATTTACCTTTTCAACTACATGCTCAGTTTCTTTTATCAGCTCTGATACTTTGATCAATTCTTTATCTCCATTCCACAGTCTTGATCCAAAGGTATCCTCCTGAGAGTAAATACGTCTCTGTACGTCAAGAGGGAACGTGCCCTCCTCCATCTCTCTCTCCACTCCATTAAAAGTCCAGTGACTGGCAGCAGCTCCTCTCCTCTTTAACTGCTTCAGGCTAAATGAGGGCAGTCTGAGGTGCATCCATAGCCAAGAAAGCTATTCACACTCACCTCTGCACAGCTCACTGCCTGCGGAACTCTACTGGTTAGGAGTTTTTAGGTTACAGACAAGGAGCAGGTTTTGGGGGGCACGACTGAGAGTCACAGCTTGACAGGTAATGGTGAATATTTTGTGCATTTGTGCACTTCTAATCAATTCTATTATCTGCAGCCATCTAATGGAAATGGCTTGTGTGGGCAGTAAGGCTGTGATGCATGGCTGAAGCTCAATTCTTTTGATTTCTCACCTTCATACTAAAAGGATGTGATGATGCAGAAGGGCAGAGATATGCACAGAAGAAAGTGATTGGGGGTAGAGAGGATTTGAACCTTTTAAGATTGTGTGAGTGGGAGGGAGTGTTAATTAACACAGGGACAATTATTTCCCTAAAGACCGCTCTCCACTCCCCTAAGCATTCTCGCGGCACTCGTCGCAGAGCTGTGTGTCGACCACATCCGCTTGTGTGCGAGTGTGTGTGTGTGTGTGTGTGTGTGTGTGTGTGTGTGTGTGTGTGTGTGTGTGTGTGTGTGTGTGTGTGTGT
>JBBPDE010000002.1:11085251-11097957 GCA_037974605.1 Nannopetersius ansorgii
TTTCCATTTGCAAATGTAATAAATCTTTGTTTTGAGCGAAGACTTTGTCTGTTTGCTGATTCTCCACCGCCCCGACATTAGTTATAGTCTCTGCTTAAAGTACATGTTTGAAATAAGATTGAAATGTCCACACATACACAGGTATTTCTGAAAACGGAGATTTACCGTTTTCATTTTTTTTTTTTTTTATCGGGTTTTCAAACTAATCTCCGTGCACACGCAATCACAAAAAACTCAGTCAAAAGCATGCCAAAGCAGCAGGTGGCGATATAACCTTAAATTGTATAGCACTGATGACCAATCAAAAGCCAAGGAGGGGCACGACATTACCAGAGGCAGTGTCTGTGTTGTATATAATAGCATTCAAAGCAGATTCTGACATCTATGTCCTTCATACTGGCTGGACAATAAGTCTGCAAATGAGAAGAAATATGCCAGAACAGTATATTGAGAGCAGTAGTACTTTATATACGTCAGGCATTGTAGATGAAAACGTAATGTAAACATGGCACATACTGTGATGCCATATGAGTGGCTCACAATATGACGCCAAACGATTCGTTGCTCAATCTTTTGTTTTTCTTGTCCACACGTGAACAAGCCATTTTGGTTGTAGTTTTCAAAAACCTCTGTTTTCACTGACCCAAAACGTCATTTACGCGTGGATGAAAGGCCAAAACGCATGAAAAATAAACATTTGTTTTCTGAAATATGTGTGGACACAGTATAAAATCCAAGAGCACAAACAATACAGCATGATTAGTCATGGTTGCTGAGGAGGAAGGACACGCGTTTGCTTGTACATGTTGTAGTGGAGTTTGTTGGGAGCGTGACTGATGCTGGAGAAAGCTCATAAAAAATCTGCAGGCCTAGTCAGCATCTGTCTCACTGTCAGCTTCAGTCACCATTTACACCAGGATTTAGAGTTAGGGACGCACACATTCATACACACTGACATGCACCATCAGTTAGCTCACTTTCATGCACTGATGCATGTAAATGCGCTCAACTAAAACAATGTCAGTTACTGTAGACCACATAGAGCCAAAGCAGCCAGATTAGAAACATGGATACTGATTCAGGCGTTACTTGGTATCTGAGCAGTGCAATGTCTAGACTAAACTCAGACACACGACATTCAGGTATCCATCAAAACATGACCGCTATTGACTTCTCTGAGACCAAAGGATTGATAGGTAGCAGACGGAAGTGTATTGCATGTGCAAAAATAATAAAAATCCAGGGAATGGCCTTCAGTCAGTCATACTGCTATTGAGAAAGTTGAAGGAAAAGCTATGTTTTTCTGTTTCACTGTAAAGGAATAAACCTACACAAGCAAGAATCATAAATGTGTAGACATTTGCAGTTACAAATTTTATGTATATAAAGCAAAATCAAATGCTTTCTGCTAAAAAAATTTATTTGATCACTCAATGCTTTGGAAGAGTTTATACCATTATATTTTTTTATTATATTTTCTTCTGCTGTTGGCCAGTACAGATTGTTTTAGAATAGTGGTATCTATTGATGATGTGAATCAAGTTGACACTGTTAGACACATTTAATTTTTCTGCATTTGTATCCAGACAAAAATAAATATTGTTTCGCTGCAATGCTAGCTCAAGTGAATTTGGTTCCAGTTTCATACATTTAGATTTTCATTGGTATCAACATCTGCAGAAAAAAACATGAAAAGAACTCCCATCGGGTGCAATCAATTGAAAGCTTGGGAATTGTTTAGTATGTTTTCTTTAGAAACAACTAAATTTCAAGATAAGACATTTGTAATAGAAGTACTTCACTTTAGATGAGCTTGTTAGGTTATCATGCTAAAACTAGTCCCCAGAAATAAATACAGAGCTAACAAAATGAACGTGCGTGTTCTATCAGTTTCTATTACATCTCATTCATTCTATTTCCCTCCAATATCCACTCTGGTATTTTCTGCTGATACTGGCACAATAGCCATTGGATCAGTGCCATCTCTAGACTACTCAAACAGCCATGAATCCAGTAAAGGCTGAAACTTAATCACGCATCAATGTGTTCTTCTGAAAGATACCAAAATGCCCTTCTGAACATGGCCCAAGTCCGGATCTGGGACCTAAATCAAGCCAAAAGGGTCACCCAGATTATCAAAGTACAATCACGTTGAACAGAGCCAGTTTCTTTTTTACAGAGCCAGCTCTTTTTTGAAAAAGGAGATAATTTTGAACAACTTCAGTCGTTCCTCAGACAGGTCTACTGAAGCAGATTAAACTTCCTTTTAATCAAAAAAGACAAGACCATGTTTCAGCCAGGTCGCCTTGCTTAGCCTTCATTTACCATGTCTATTAATTCTGACAAAAGTGTGTACGGGCCAGATTAATTCAGATATGACCGTTCTCAAACCAAGGTCTATTAATTCAGCTTTTCGTTTAACCGCCACGATTAATTCTGATGGCATACAGCCTCATCCATCATCAATACGCTATCAGAGAGAGAGACAGAGCACACGCACCAGGAGGGAGGGATAGAACCTGCACACTAACAATGACTCACCACAGCGCAGCAGCGTATGCATAACCCTTTAAATCAGACATTAGCAAAACACTCAGTCAAGGCTGAAGACATTCAAACAGACAGCTCTGAATGAAAGATCAGTGGCTTTGTTACTTTCCAAAATCAAAGAACCCACAGCTGTTATTTTTAGCGTTTTGTTTTTTTATTCTGGGTAACAATTAAGAAAACCTAAGGACCAAGTTTTCCTAAAACAAAACACTCCTTTGCGAGAGCAGACCATATAGTAATTTAACACAAAATACAACTTATTCTGAAAATCCTGAGACACTTGTGCTTTCTCTGTTCACATTCTAAATAAGCAGTGACCTTCTGAAGGCTACAACAAAAAATCAGCGAGGGAGAAGAGAGCTCATGTCTGACCACCAAGTGGCCCCAAGGTACTTGAAGAGCCAAACAGTGGGAGGCTGAGGTCAAGCAGCTGCTTTGTTCTTAAGCACACACAGTAATTAGGAAAAAAAAGTGCCAGAAAAATTGCCAGAACTCAAAAGCAGAAAAAGCTCCACCACTGCCCTATAACCCCGACACGTTTCACATTTAATACTTGCTTTCCTGATCACTTACGAGCTATTGGGGAAGAAATGTCAGTCATGCACTGCACTGAAGACAGTAAGTTATGATCATTATCACAAGGTAACATGCACTTGTTTGCCTGAATTACCGCGTGACATTTCACTGTTAATCTTTATTTATACAAACGGAATACTATTACATAATGGTGCATTCTGCAAATAATCAAGTTACCTCATTTTATTTCTTATAACAAATCCCCTCAACTTACCGCCCATAGCATATTAATATGTATACTGATGAGTGTATTTCTTAACGAGTTTTATATTAGCTTCTATAGTTACTGTCTAGTCATTCCTCTTATTTATTTATCCATTTATAAGAGTTCCTCTGAGATCCATAGTGTCTTCTCATTCTGATTCTAATGTCATAAGATGTGAGAGAAAGAGGCAGAAAGAGAGGCAGATTGAAAAAAGAAAGCAAAACAAAAGAGAAGGTAAAAGAATCAGGAAACCCAAATAGAGAGACTGATTAAGGGAGCGCAAGAGAAAATGGAAAAAGCCAAAGAGAGAGAGAACAAAACAAAAGAAAGGCCATAGCAGTCAGAGAAAGGCAAAAGAAAATATGAGAGAAAATATGAGAAGGGTGAACACTGTGAGAAGGGTATATGGGAGTGTGTATAAAAGACAATTTAGAGAATTTGGCCTATCTGGCATCTTGAAAAAGTGTTCTCGTGCCAAATGGGAAAAATAGAAAGATAAAAAACAGAGGAAAGAAAAAGACAAGTTATAGAATCTAGACAAAAGATGGCTCTGAAATGAAGAAAACAAGAGCCACAAAGGAACCACTCACGGCACCATATCTGATGAAGAGGAGAAAAAGATGGATAGTGAGGTAGACGGAGGGAGACAGACACTGTGGACAGGGAGAAATGTTTTTAATGGCAGTCCCATACTGAGAGTGGGCCATGGACAGAGGGGTCCCTGGGGCCTCTCTCTGGGATGACTATTTTGTTCTGTAACTGTTATTTTGCCTACCATTCTCTGCTCACCCTGAGAGCTGATCTGCTCATTTGAGGCTTTTCTTCAGGATGGTAGTTAGAGCTCTCGCTGTCTACATTGTTTCCATGGTGCTAGTGCTATCTCCTGGATACCATCGTGTGTCATATTCATTGCTCTCTTACCACGCAGTGCTGATGTACTCCAACAAAATGCAAAACTACAGCACTTTGAGCTCTCTCAGGTTTCAGACCGGCATGTTACATTTCTGGAGTATAACACAATGCAAAAAGCATAAATTGTTGTCAAGTGATGAGCAGCCCTCCAATGTTTACCAGTGAGAGAAACCACTGCAGCATCTCTCACCAGAAGAAATAAAGTGGCCCCTTATAGTCACACGTGAACACAGCACACAGTGTGAACAATGTGGAATTCTTGTCTGGATTTCATCCATTCACCAAGTGAAGCAGTGGGCAGCCAGAGACACAGCTCCCCAGGAGCTTTACTCAAGTGAACCTCAGCTGTGCCACTAGCAGTCTTGGGATTCAAACCCATGACCACCTGATTCCAGGAGCAACTCCCTAACCACTAGGCACCAGTTGCCCCAATCAATAAACCCAAAACACAAATATTATCCTTTTTAAAACATGAAAAAACATAAGAAACGAAGAACAAGAAGCTGCTTCATTCATTAAGATCGGTCATTTATAAGCGTCACCTTCCGCTGTTCTCTCTCTAATTCTGTGGTCTCTATTTCGAGCACACCTTACTGATAAATGGCCTTTTCATGGGACAATTATTCAAGCTTGCTAGCACACACTGAACAATCAATAATTACTTGATGGCAGAGTTCAACTGGGCACATCCCTATTGTTATTATAGGCAGGAAAACGTCTGAGAATTTGAACACTCACCACACTGAAGTCCAGGTTCTGTTCAATCCATTCCTGACCATCTTTAAATTCATCATGAAGGCCCATTATATAGAGGGTGTCCAGGGCATCTACTATTGTGGCCCCCATTTGGGAATTACCTGCAAGAAAGAGAACAGACAGATCCATCAGAATTAACTACACACTACCCCACACTTGTCTAAAACTGTCACACTTGTCACCATTAACATTTATCTGAGGAAGGGAGAATGCATGGAAAAACACAAGGGAATAATGTACAGATACTGATGCACAAAGAAATAAAGAAAAAAACGCTTCTCTAAGCTTGTTATTTTTTTCTCTTTTGCCTCAGGGTCACTTGTGTTTGAGTGGGTTTATTTACCAAAAACAATTGTAATGTGCAAATTAGCCCTCCAGCCAAACAAAGCTTTATGCTAGGAGTAACTTGACTAATCGCGGTTCCAGATGAGTGCTTCTGTGGGCATTTTGACAAATTAAAACACTTGGTAATTCACCTTAATGTACTTCTCAAAGTAATGCCAATGTAAACCGTCACATTTTTGACACAAAAATGCTTCCTACTAAATCACAAATGATGCATCAAATCCACAATGCAGCAATTTCACACCAAATGGGCTGTAAAAATAATATTTTTATTTGATTATTCATGTGCATTGATAAATTATTCACCGTTGATTGCAAATAAACATTAAAAGCATGTGTTGCTCTGTTTCATGTCTATGGTACAAAACAGCATCCACTAAATTGAGTGCTATAATAAATATCAAGATCAACATTAGAGCTCTGTAGGCTTTTGTGTTTATGTATGTAGCTAATGGTATTTTCATACATAATGTTATCAAAAAGAATTAATTATGCTTAAAGCTAATTAAATGCAACACTGAGACGAGTTACTTATGTTAAAATTGTTTGGTGAAGTAGCTGCTAAATCTTTTAAGGAACAGAACCAGTTTAGCAGCTTATAAAGTTCCTGTGTAAGTGATGTAATATGGCGAGCTGTTGTATTATTAGTAAGGGTAATGAAGGTGCTGTGTTTATTTTAAACAGTAGCCTTTTCATCGCCTGGCAAAACAAACTACTAAAGTGCAGCACAGCACACAGTGTGAGCAATGTGAAATTCTCTCTCTGCATTTAACCCATTCACCAAGTGAAGCAGCAGTCTGCCACCCACAGGGGAGCAGCGCGGTGAGGCGGTCTCTTGCGCAAGGGTGCCTCAGTGGTACCCCCAGCAATCCTGGGATTCGAACCCACCTACTGACCATTCTGCTGTTTCAGAATCTACACAATGATGTTTTTGTTCAGCTGGTCAAAAGTAATGCTTTTGGCTTTTCATTTTGATTGTAGCAAGAAAATACTTTGTATCCTTTAAATCTTTCAGTTAAATTGGTTACACATAATGTTATGACCCTATGGCTGAACCGCTGGCCTTTCCAGAGGTTTATCAGTTCATGAAGTGCACGCTGACGATATTCATTAATAACTGACAAAAAGAAATACTTGTTCATTTGTATTTTTCATAATAAAATAACTGTTTCCTAACATGTAGAACAGTGGTGATACTGCACTAATATACAAGGCAGTCACATTGCAACCTTTTGTCCTGAAATGCAGATACTATCACTGTGCCTGGCCAATTACTAACAGTGGTTGCTCTGAGTCAGTGGCTGTGCCTCTCCCTAATTATCACTCACCTTCAGGAAGGCAAAAAGAGCATTACCGAGACACAGGTCTTTATCACAGCACTTTTGACAGCTACATCAGACTCACTCTTGTAGATACACTTAAAAATATATTACTCAGTGCATGCACATCCCAGTATAATTTTCTGTTCAGCAAACAACTGACAGCCAAGCCAGATGGTGGGTTCACAGGACAAAGTATATACAGAAAGGGTGTCCACTCAAAGCAGAATGTGCAGCACTCCCCCATATACTGCAAGTTCACTGTGTACCTGCTTTCAGTCTACTAATATATATCCAGGTCCTTTTTCCATAGGGTAAAAGTTCCAGTCCAAACAAACACCAGATGAAATCCATGCCTCTACAGTGTTCAGCAGTGTCAGCTGTTGATAGCTGCAGTGTGGTAGAGCTCTCAGTCGTGTTATGCAGGAACTGCAGTGTTATTATCATTATTGACAGGAGCTCTAAATCACTCTAAAAATACCCAGCAGCCTCCAGTCTCTTAGCTCCACTGCATCCACTCTATAACTGAGGCCAACAGGCCAAAAAAAAATACTAATAAAATAATCCCCCCTCTCTGCTATCTATCCAAGTACTCTCTTTCCGTTATGTGGTTCGACTGATATTCTTCACAAATTTCAAGTGAATCAAACAAAAAAAAAAAAAAAAAATACATGCTTACATGCTTTTAGCAATTGTGCTCTACGCAAATAGATTATTTCCTGCAAAAATAGGTTATGGTTTATTGATGTTTCCATTGAATAATCTTGTATTTGTTGTGTTATTTTTCTTCCTTCAGAACCATTGAGAGAGAGATTAGGCTTTTCTGTTCTATAGGCTCTCTTTCAACATGTGGACATTTCAACTGTGTGTACTGGATGTGTTTTTTTTTGCAATATATTTATTATTATATTTATTAAATTTACCAAAAGTGCATGTACAAATATCACTAAAGAAATCAATGCCAACAAAACAAGAAAAGAGAGAAAAGGAGGGCAGGTGTACATTACAGTGAAAATACTGTTAGTATGTCTGAACAATGAAATATCAGTACAAGGTAAGTGGCACTTTGTGAACTGGGTCCTGATTAAGATGAGTGAGATGGTCCAAAACTGGCTGCCAGATGTTGTAAAATATGCTGAGATTGTTCATCGTGCCATATATGAGTGTCTCCAGGTGCAATATACCAGCAAGTTCTGAAAGCCATTCAAAAAAGGTGGGCGCAGATTCTGATTTCCACAGCTTTAAAATCGGCTTTAAAAAGTCTCTTAATGACTGTTCCTAAAGAAATCGTATGTTATACAGAGAGGCTTTTGTTAAGAAAAAACTAAGAGCACCCAAATAATGCGACCTCTGGATCTGGTTTAAGCACACAATCATACATAGCAGAAAACCATTTTAAAGAAATCACACCAGAATGTGCGTTAGAGAGCCTTCAGCAGGCTTACAACGATCACATACAGGAGAGACAGCTGGATAAATTCTATGCAGTTTAGTTCTGGAATAATGAAGCCTTTGCACTACTTTGAATTGGATTAATTGATGTCTGGCATTCACAGAACAGGAGCAGATTCTGTGGAGACTCTTCCCAGACATTATCATCAATCTGTATTCCCAACTCAGATTCCCAAGCTTTCTTAATTGAATGTGTGTCACGATTCACCTGCTTACAAAATCTGAGATGAAATTTTTAGAATCGGTGGGTACAGCAAAAGCATATAAATCACATTTTCCTCAAAGAGATGCTCAAAGTCAAACATACACTGATGGATGTAGTTCCTGATTTGTAAGTACCTAAAGAAATGTGATGTACAAAGAGAAAATCTCTCTTTTACTTGGGTGAATGAAGTAAACTACATGTTAATGTATAAATCTTTTATAGTGACAATGACTTTTCTGGATGTGTTCTTATTTTCCTTTCGAAAAATGAAATGACGTGAGTCACAAAGTCCTGAAAGAGGTAGCACTTCTTTTCAAAACTCCTCTCCTCAGTATATCGCTAATTATGATGTTTGTGATTGTTGCAAGAGGGAAATACACCACAAAAGCATAAATATTTACAAACATGTTATTTTAAACAAGATTAATAGGTTATAAACAAAAAACAATATTGGCAGGTTTCCATTTAAACACTTTGCATCATTACGTCTCTACTGGCAAACATTTATCCACTTCACAAAATTACATTCCAAAAATATTCATGACAATTTCCATAGTCTGACAAACTTTCTGAAGAATAACAATTAAAAAAAATCATCTGGATGCAAATGTAGCTACTTGAATTTGATTTGTTTGTTTAATTTGTTTGTTTTTCAATCCATCACACCAACCAAATTTATTGTCTAAATTTCCATTTCATCCCTGAACATCTGTTCAATCCATCGTTCATTTATTTCAAGTGGATCCGTTTCCTCAGCTCTGGCCTGCACCCACATCTCCCAGCCTTTGCCCTGCTTGAGCTCACTTCTCTTCCATCTCTGACACTCAATAGCCTTCAAATCAAGCCCATCAAACCAAATTAATCTTGATCGACATTTACATAGACTAACATTATGCATGGCAAACATTGCTTGTACAGAACAAATTGGATTCAACAAGGTTATTTGGGGAACAACAACAACAGCCGCTGCTCTAGCCTCTTTCGATGTGCTGCGCTCCCCTCCCACCTCCACCTCCCAGCCCTACCTCAGAGGCATCTCTGCCAGGTTCATTAAGTGACAGCATTCTGGCTCTCTAATATGAATGCACACATGGCAACCAGTGTGATGATTTCATTATTCAAACTTTGTTTTCCTTCACTGGCTCATGAACTGTCAGTTTGGGCAAAAGGAGGTTAGATGAGTTGGGTGTGTGTGTGTATGTGTATGATAGAGAGAGAGAGTGTGTGTGTGCATGTACCTTGTGTGTTATTTGTAGCAATTTTGTCTGCGCATTAATGTGAAAACCAGGAATGCTACAGAGCTATTAGTCAGTGGTCACACTCACTCACTGCCATATTTTAGGCTGAGATTAATGAGGGCCCGCTCCACTGATAATAGCGCAGAAGTGGCCACCGCAGCTGTGGCCAAACTGACTAGCAGCCACTAAACCTTTCTGGGCGCTGGAAAGAACAGTCGCTGAGCTCATCATCCAACTGGCTTGTGTGTGTGTGTGTGTGTGTGTGTGTGTGTGTGTGTGTGTGTGTGTGTGAGTGTGACTAAGAGAAAGGGAGAGAGAATTTTACTGTCTGACAGAGAAAAAGAAGTGAAAGAATAATGTCAAGCTAGGCAAGAGCTCAATTCTAGTACGAATGAGATAAAAGGTCCATGATAATGTCCTGAATAAAAGCTGTAAAGACGACAGTTTTCCTATATGAGTACAAAAGCTCCAACATCTTTGCCTTTGTTACAAGGCGTAAAAAAGCCAGGCAATTAAAACATCGGAGACTACATCATGTGGGCTTTGAACTAAAACCAGGGGTGCTAATTGCCTTGTGGCTGTCCTTTGTTTGTAGCATTTATTTCCTGTAGGAAGTGTTTATGATGCCCCATTTGTGTCCCATAAATTACACTGAGCTCTTCTAGATTAACACATCTTTGGTACCACTTTGCACAAATCAGTTTTAGGTCAGAAGGCACAACCATTCAAGTTTCATTCTGTACAAATTGAAGACAGAGCCAGAAGAGAGGGCTCTGGATCGTATATCTCAAAGTAATGGTCAGTGATTGTGTAGCCATACACATAATCTGTGGAGCCAATGAGGGAAAGGTTATCAAACTCCCCTAGAGAATGTGAAAACGTCAGAGAATATGAATCCAGAATGAAGCTCTTTAAAAATGCATGCGTTTTGGGTGATTGCATCTTGGACATCACAAGGGCTGCAGACGTTCTGTGGACAGACAAGTTCACTTTTTCGCCAAGCCAGTTAACTTTTCTGATGGCCTTGAAATGAAAGTCCAACATTAATTTCAAGCTTCAATGCCATGGACACTCGGGATATTAGATGATAACACTTTAAGGTCACGTACTGGGCTTCCACAAAGAAACTTTAAAAGCACTTGGGAAAAATCACTTATAACAGCACAAAGAACATGGAACGAAAAATAGCGCTGTCAAAATTGATTACAGTCTATATTTAACTCCTCAAGTCCAGTTAACTGTACATCATGGCCATTATTCTTCAGCAGTAATGCAGTCTCATATGCAGTCCACTCTTTAGGGCCACTTATGCTGGCAGATTGCAACAGAATTTCAGCTGCATTTCCCTCCATCTACTTTGAGGTTATTTCATACAGCCCAAGCCATTACTTATCTATTCAGAAGAGAATTGCAAACTCAGTGGAGTGTAAGCCCCGAAACAGAGATGTAAGAGTGTGTGTGTGCGTGCCTATGTGAGAGAAAAAAGGCTACTGGGTGTGTGATTTGTTGCAAAGGCGAGTGCGATAGGGAGAAGGCTGGGTATAAAAGAAAGGAAGGATGTAAATTGCTTATGTACAGTGCATAAATATTGTGTATGAATACTGGGATGGGGAGCGTGGCACATACGCACTCATTTCACACTCCAGCTAAAATCTATTCTCACTTCCACTCTCTCAGGTACATCTGAGAGAGGAAGTCATTCTCTCTGGGCAGTACAGAGAACTGCCTTCATCTGCCAAACAGCCTAGATACTCTCCATAATTCTCCATAATTAATCCTACAAGGAGATTAAAAAAGAAGGTTGCTGGAGTCTGGTGTATATTATCAAACACAAACGTTATCCAAACACTCCTCATTTCTTGCTCTCTCTGTGCTAGCTGTGCGATGTGAGCGTGTGATCCGTGTGGTGTTTGCTGTGCGCTGAGCTTGCTGTCAGTCACTGTTAAGTGGTTGATGAATATTTACTGAGCTACAGCACTTTGATGAATTACTGGAAGCACTGATGCTGAGGGACAGGACTCACTCTCTCACACACATCCACAAGGAAAAGACCTGTGGATAATGATCATGGTCAGTGCTGGTTTGTGAACACTTTAATGACTTCAATTCGAGGTGGAAATGCTCTGGATTGAAAAGGCTGACATTATTTTAAAATCAGATGTATGTCTAATGTGGGTCTGATTTTGGCTATTAAAGCCACGTAAGTAGGAAAGTACTTTTTGTAAAATATGTGTGCATACTTCTAAAGTGTGTGTGTACCGATTAGCATACCTATAAGCCTGCTTGTTTCATTTGGCACTGTTTATTTTGGCCAGAAAGTGTGAGAACTTTGTAAAGAACAAAGAACAAAAACAAGGTTACTGTTACTGTTAGAGTGCACAATGATATCAGAATCCTATTGGTATTGGCAGATAAAGGCGACTAATAAAAATGGCCTAAAAATGTTTGGAAAGCAAAGTACTTCAGATAAACATACTGGAAATAGATGTTTTTATTAAATGGAAAAACTGTTAATCAATAATGCATCTTTTTGGAAATATGATACAACTATATGAATACAATCAATCATTTTTGCAAGTTAAAGGCACCTGAGGAAAATAAAACTAAACAGGTATTTAAGTGGACACTTTATTTCCTAAGAAACAAAATATATATTAGAACAAATATTTGTCACCTTGCTCACTAATCTACTATCTGCTTTGGCTTCTAAATGCTTCATAAATGAAATCAGGTGTGCTGCTGACAGATTTGAACTGCCTCCCCAGGCAGAAAGCGACTGCAAGAGCCTGTAGACGAGTTCATTTATTCAGCTCTGGTTTTACTGCTGAAAGACACCCAGGGTGTGGAAGCTGAGCACATACTCCGTTTTGGGCTGCTCGCAAATGTAGTTGTTCAAAGTTTTTGCATTGTGATAGCACAATGTTTCGATGCTCTCTGTGTGGGCAGAATTCCTGTCAGACTCCGGTGTCTTGGTTTCTGGAGCACTGCATGCCTGAATGCTCTTTTGAGGGAAGTCAAAAGTGACTTGGGTGCTAATAGCTCCCCCTTGCAGATAGGGATGGGTATCGTTTGAATTTTTGCGATTCCGGTTCCGGTTCCGGTTCCACTTAATCGATTCCGGTTCTTATCGATTCCCTATTTCGATTCC
>JBBPDE010000002.1:11098262-11109171 GCA_037974605.1 Nannopetersius ansorgii
TCCGGGTGATTCACCCGGATGAGTCGTGAATCGCTCGGCTCTACAACCAAAACAGGTCCTGGCAGATAACCACACACTTCCTAGCAGATGCAGCGTTTAAGAACCAAATTTACAGAACCGAAATAAAAAAAAAAACGAGTGGGTACGCGGTACCGGGTATTTTCGAATCAGTTCTTATTTGGAACCTAATTTCGGTTCCCATCCCTACTTGCAGATACTGTTCAGATTGCAGAGCACAGCTTTATAATGATCTGTAGTGACCATTTTACCATTCAAACTGAGAACTGATTTACAGACAATGCACATTATACTGTAGGACTTATTTAATTAATAATAGTAACTGATTATATGTTTAACAGACCTAATATAACAGATCTGATTTGTGGAAAAGTCATTAAATTCTTAGGGAAAAAGATATCTGAAACCAAATGTGTCGCTTAGGTATTGCTCAAGTGCTGTGCATATGTGCCTGTTTCTAAAAAATTCTAGAGATACAGGTGCAGTGGTTCAGGCTGCTGCCTCATAACGGGGCAGTGAGGGTCTTTTCTGTACAGTTTCCATGTTCTCCCCATGTCTGTGTAAATTTCATTGGTTGTTTTGGTTGTACTGATATCAGTACAGCCCTAGCTTCAGTCTTTTATACTCCACTATATACTCTCTTTCCTCCACAAATTGATGCCATTTCTCGCTGGGGGTTGGCACTGGGCCACTGTTATAAATCTAATCCAAGCAGAATATTGAGAATAAGGCGGGAGATGCAGGGAAGTGAGAGAAAGCGTGAAACTCTGTTGGGAAAGCTTCCTCTTTCTGTTGCTCTCAGCTGGCTCTTCAAATCTGGCAGTATGCCAGCCAAATGTAAGGCCTTGGAGCATTTTAAAAAGAGAGCAAGGAATAAACAACGTCACTTCTGATCAGAGCTGTGCGCCTCTACACACACGCGCATTCCGAGCCCCATGGAGGTTAAAGTTTAAATAGCTCCAAACTGACACATTCAATATGAAGACGAAGGGGTTAGCACTGCAGCAGTGAGGGGCGGGATCAGAGTAACATATATAACAGCTACCCAAGCTATGTGTGATATTGCGTCCGTGCACACACACCTCCTCTCCTCAGGAGAGATCAAATGGGCTGACATATTGGATGTGTCTGCTCATTTTGGAAAGCTGTGTATTAGCCGGGGACTAAAGCTGCACTAAGTGAGAATGTAATATGCCGGTTCTGCACAGCACTTCTGACTGCTATGGCACTCTGCTTCATACAGCAGTGCTAACTGCTGCAAAAAACACACACACACACACACGAAGAAACAGCAGAGCCCCATCTATCTCCCTCCCTTGTGGGCGTGAGACACTCCGCTGGTCCAAAACCTCTCACACATCACAACATGGCCAACTGCTGCAGCTTCAGACTGTTGTCTGTGCAACAGCCTACACATCTCCAAATTATCCCACCTTTCTTTAAATCTCAAAGCATGATTTCAGAACATTTTAGCCACAGAATCCTCTCTGCTTGTTGTTCAAAGTGTTTCAGTAAAATAATAATGAAAACAGAAGCACTGTGAGCTTTTAAAGCAGTTTTTCTACTAAGCCTGTCACAATTATTTCATAATCGCTTACAATTATGTACGCTAATTATTTTTAGATCACTAATTTCCAGTCATTACATTTTAGAAACTTACTGTTATGATAAGTAGCGTGTGAATGTGAATTTATAAGTTAACATGAAGCAAAGACATACAAACAAATAACAAAACAAAACAAAAAAAAAGGCACATTTTTAACCTGGTGATGTACCATTCAAAGACAAGCAAGAGAATGTCAAGTTTACACAAGGACTAAAGGGCAAATGCTTAGATCATGGTCATGTTGGTGATCTTGGTTTTCATTACACGTATATAAAAGGAAAAAGTAAAAAAACAAAAACAAAAGACAAGCCATTAGTGGTGCAACGGATCACTGCTGATCCGTGATCCGAACCGATCCCTCTCCACGGTTCGGCACGCACATGATCCGAAGATTCGAAAAAACAAGTTCCACTGTATGGTGCGTAGTCAGTCTGTCAAGCAATAGTCATGGCCATAGGTAGCAGTCCAAGTGGAGGAGCAGAGGAGCTTGAGAAACCTCCAGCATCACTTAAATCTCATATGTGGGTGCATTTTGACTTCCCCGTTAAATATAGTGATGGGAAAAGGGTGGTGGATAAAACCACCACAGTTTGTCGACAGTGTGGCATGAGGAAGCCATATGAGACTGGTAGCACGTCGGGCAGCACGTTGGGCATGGCCGCTCATTTGAAACATCATCATCCTGGTGTGACAGGAGCTAAGACGAAGACTGCGCAACAACCGCTGATATCTGCGGCATTTAAGCAGCCCTTTGCTGCCCAATCCAACCGGGCTAAAGCTATTACAAAAGCTGTTGGGGTGTTTATAGCTGCAGAAATGAGGCCATATTCCATTGTGCAAAACAAGGGGTTTAAACATATGATGAATATGCTTGAGCCACGCTATGATATCTCGTCGCGCATCCACTTCAGTGACGAGGTTGTTCCATTTGAATGTCTATGAAATATTTAAAAAAATATATTGTTGATTTTCCCTGCAGAGTCAAGATGCAGCACCAACAGGAGCAGACACAACTCCCCCTCAAAAAAAGTCGGCAATGGCGGAGCTTTTTGGCGAGATCTTTGCACAGAAGTACATAGGCAGCAAGGCTGACCCCATCAAAGAGGAGGTGGCATCCTACTGAGGCAGCAAGTGGCATTCCAGTCGATGGTGATCCACTGATGTGGTGGAAAAGCAATGAATGTACCCTAACTTTGCCATAATGGCAAGACGCTATCTTGCTGTGTCTGGCACTTCAGTGCCAAGCGAGAGGGTGTTCTCAACATCAGGGGACATAGTTACAGCAAAGAGGTCTACACTCTCCCCAGAAAATGTAGACATCCTCATCTTTTTGAAAAAAAAAAATTAAGTTATAAGCTCAGGTCTGCTTTGCTTTCTTTGTTCTTTTTTGATGATGTGGACATAAGTAGGTTTATTTCACTCTCCATGTTCAAAGTAAGAAGCAAGGATACCTTAAATTGCATTTTAAGTTGTTTTTGATTGTGTCCACATTAAAGGAAATAATTATCATGCCCTATATTGCACCTTAATTTGTTTTTATATAATTGCGTGAAATGAGTCGAGTTGAATGTTTTTTAATAGCCAAAAAATACTTAAATGGAGAGTAAATTTCTCTTGTCTTTTTTCTTTTTTTGCTGATCCGAAAATTGATCTGATCCGTGACTTAAAACTGTGATCCGATCTGAACCAAGAGTCCTTTGATCCGTTGCACCACTACAAGCCATAACCACCAATTCGATGCAGCCGCTCACTTCCTGACATGTAACATACATCCTTGTTCTCTCCTACAGCCAAAGCAAGAGCAAGTTCCTGTCACAGAACTGTATTCAACAGCATGTTTTACTCAAGTCACACCAATTTCAGCACTTTCCTTTTTCAGCTCTTCTGTGGCTTATAGGACAATGCAGCTCAGACCAGATCTAAGCAGTCATTACACCATTAGCTACACAGCAGCACTCACTTACCACACACACACACGCACACGCACACACACTGTGAACCACTGCCTGTTTCCCTATGTTCTCTCCAGTCAAACAGAATGAACAAAAAGAATCACACGGATCATTAGGAAAATATTAACCACCTAGGGAACGCAATTTCACAAGAAGCAATGAAACGCATATATAATTGGAGATTTCATCAAGACTCCTAGGGGGATGTCAAGAATTACACAAACTACTTCCAAGATATTAAAATTGAATGAAGCAAATGAACCCAATGGGTGGGGACAGGCCTCGTCAAAACGACTTTCCTTATTGTCTACTTCTCCACCTACATTTCCATAACCTATTCTCTGCTCTAGTTCTGATCCCTCTGATCCTTTCTGCCAAGCTCTCTCTCCTTTTCTCTCTCTCTTTCCTCAACCACATCCCCTCTTTTCATGGGGTTTTCATGGTAATGTAGAATTCTGCATCCTGCAATGATGACCAGCTCTTCCCAACACATTAAATCACTCAGCATTCCATCAAAGTAGCTCTTTATGCCAATCAGGCCGCTCCTGCATTGTGCACTGCTCATCGCGCATTGTGCCATTCTGACCTGGGAGCTAGAAAAACACTAGAAACTCTCAGTGCTGAACAGCAAACAATCTAACAGCCTTTAAATGGAACATGTCCTGCCACTGGCAACAGATGCAAGGCATTATTTGGTTGTTTTGGTTCTTTGTGATTTTTCCTTTTTCACTGTCATTAGCAAGTTTGCCTGCTTGTTAGATTAGTCACCATAGGGGGTGACCTGAGTAATTAGAACAGTCAAAGTTACCCGAGCAGTAGTGGTGAGTGTGGTGTCATGCAATCTGTTCCAAAGTCCCAGGAGAGACCATCTCCAGCAAACAAACTGGCAGCATCTGCATGGTATTATTTGGTTGTTCTACTTGTTTTTGTGTTTTATTGTCACAAGATAGCTTACTTGCTTGTTAGGTTAGTTAACATAGCAGGTGACCTAGTGAATTAGAGCAGTCAAAGCTAGCAAAGCTGTTTTGAATTTTGAATTATATTAGGTTAAGCTTACCTTAAATTTGGTGTCCTTTTAAACACCATGGGACTTTTGGTTGACGAGACCACAGAGGGACAAAAGCAGTGGGATGGGGAGTGCGGGGGGGGGGCTAAAGGAGAGGGGCCTTTATTGATTAAACTCCGTGCGGATCAAACTTTGGCTAATCTGCAGCTCTGCTTCACTTCACAGTGGGCAGACAAATCTGAACTAATCACTATAGCAATGACAACCACATCTTAAATTGAGATAGTCATGGTCCACACCACAACTGGGAGATCAAGTGCTTAGGGTCTCGCTCTCTTTGATATGTAGGTTAAGCTTAGAGTTAGTTCAGTCAACATAACTACACAAGGCAAGACACAAATTTACCACTGTGAAATTGTGTCTGTGAAATTGAGTCTGTACTGTGTGAGAAGAGGCTTCTGATAACAGTCTTTATTGAACAGCATTAGTGGCTACAGTCATGGGCCCTCAGCTACAGTTCTGACAATACCCACAACCCTCTTAACTTTAATCATGACTCTTGCTAATGCATATCAAAAAGTAATTAGTAATTATACAACCAACTGAACCAACTCAAAACTTTAACAAGATAGAATTCCTCAGCGAGTAACACAGAACCAGCATTTGCAGACAGCACGCACAGTCTGTACTGAATGAATTAACAAAGCATGAGAACATGGAAGGGGCAGCTAGAGACAATCTACTCTAAAGTATTCAATACTGTATTTTGACATATGGTGGTGAATGCGCTGTCATGTAATCTGACCCAAAGTCCCAGAAGATTCCATCCCCAGTAAACAACCTGTTTATGGTCACTCAGTGTGCACTGCATAAACAGCTCCAGTGCTCCCAACCAGAACAGCCGTTCTGCATTCATGCATAAACCAACAGGTCAGCTAAGTGCGGCGACGCAACCCCTGAGTCAGCCTCAGGTAAACTGATATGCTCCGATCACCATGTGGTTTAAAGGTCAACCATCCACTTCCCATACACTGTCGAAAATAAGCAATGCAAACAGGACTCAAATATGGTGCCCATTACATGTATGATCCTTAAATGAAAAACTACATGCTAGTGGGAGTACAATACACAGCAGTGGGGACTCAACAAACATTTTTCGCTCTGTTGTACATTATGAAGCATTCCTTACCCCGGGGTATTAAGCATCGTTTGTGTTACTGTTTGTGTTATGTTACTGTTATTATGGTTACTGCAGTTGAAAATGGGGTTAGCATTTTTTTTTTCAGGAACACTGATCAAATGATGATCTTAATAGTAATCTAAATGACCAGAAATGTTTGTGTGTTTTGTGTATATATAGTGTTCCTGTGCTGTCTTGCAGAGTGCACTCTGCTTTCAGCTTTTAAATGCAATGTCAAAAGACTGACACTTTCGTTTTTACAGCATCTTTACACACTTTACACACTGCATATTGTTTCTATGTAGATAACTTGCTTCAAATCCATTTTAGTAGTTTGTTTTATATAAATGATCTTCAATCTGAGGGGGTATACTGGTCTATAGGAGTGCTGGTGCAGTATGGCTGCATTATACCAGCTTCCTGTGAAAAACTTTTCTGAGCGAGCGAAAAGCCACAAGATTGACATTCACAGCAGTCGACCACAGGAAAAGAAAAATGCCGCGTCACGTGGGCAAAGCTTCAATATTTATGTCCTTATATGTCATAAAACATTTTACTTTTCTGAGCTCTTAAATTATGTGATTATTTAGGAAAAATGCCGGTTTAATTATTCTGTTACCTCAAGCAAATAACATTTGTTACTGCTTAAACAAAATTAAAACCATTTAAATGGGAAAAATGAGAAACAATACCAAAGTCTTTACAGCTTGTGTACAAACACAGTCAAAGGACAGAATGATTATTTCAATATTACCTTTGAAATAATTTGAAGTATAGTATTATAGTATTCAAAAGGATGTTTTAAGATTACACACATACTGTTCTCATCAGGTCTTCCAACCAGAAAGCAATAATGGTAGGAGAATACTGTATCCCTGCATTAGTGGTGTAATACTGCTTATAAAAGCAATTTGGAGGTCTCGTTCTATATCCTCTGGAAGTCTAGGGGGATATTTGGAGCAGAATCTTATTTGAGAAGCACACAAAAAACACCAAAGTTGTTTAAAACCTCTGGAAACTGGAATGCTCTGTAATATTCCTTTAACATGATAATGAGGGGCAACTGCAGTTGGAAAATATGACATTTTGAGGCAGTCACCACCGTCGGCAGTCATTACCAGTGCCTTTAAAGCTATAGGCTCTCACACTCTTACTGCTATGTTTTAGCTCAGGCTGCAGAACAGACTGTTACAGAACACACTGACAGCTTCCCACCAAGAATAACAAGATCTAGAATTAAAGCTATGCATTTCACATGATAAAATTGCACTACAGTCTTGAAATTATATGCCGCAATAATAAACCTGCAATAATAAATTTGACTACTAGTCAGGAAATACAATTCAGGTCTGAATTTGATCAACTTCTATTGCCTGCACCACAATTTTAATCTTACTTTTGAGGCAACAGACTATTAATTATGGTCATATGTTGCTCATTTAGTCAGTCTTTCATCATTTATTTACTGCAAGTGTCTTTGTAACCGACAGGGAGTAGTGAATTAATTTGCAAGGATTAAACAAATGTGCAACATGGACATGTACCATTCACAAGTGATCCACCCATGCACCTACAGTGACTAATATAGATATGTCCATAGATACCAGTCATCTCCTACAGAGACAGAGAGATCCCAGTGAGGCACAGAGAGGTTATTAATATTTATGGAATGAATTTTTATATTTATGCTTATTAATTATGAAAGTGAATTGTCAGAACCATGGCACTCAGTACTGCTGCACCGCTTTGACTCTTTCATTCTCAATCTTTTTCTTTTATTCTTTCACTGCTCCACTGCATTTATTTCCCTTAATTGCATTATTCAACACAACAACACAACCAGGTAACCAGTTGCCATATTCAACAGCATTACAGGGAAAAAGCAATGTTGAGAAATATGAATTGTGTCAAAGTCAGCTTTGGAAAATACAGTTTACGGTCAATTTGCCAGAATGAATACCTTCGTTTCCAAACACAGGCAGACACACAGAAACGCACTTCAGTCAGATCATATTTATCACAAGAAACAGCTAGAGATCTTTGCACCAAACACAAACAACACAGAAATGATTAAATAAAACTAGACTGTCTGTGTGTCATATATGTGCAAGTCCACATCATCTGTAAACATGTATGTTGCGAGAGCCTGGAAAAGTGGGCATGGCCAGGTTTGTGTTTGCATGGATTTCTGCTTTGAAGGGTGGCTCACGCTCAGCGCAATCATTTACATGCAAATGGGAGGATGAACCTGTGGGTGCAGCAGATTTTTCGGGGAATAGGGTAGGGGTGTACCTCACTCACCAAAGATATTCGTGGAATGTCCTTTCTTAGCAATGGGCTTGAGCTCGTTGTGTCCCCAGCCATACTGCCTGTAGCTGTCCCATGCATGCTTCATCATCTAGCAAGACAGAGATACAACAGGGAGTTAGTGAGGCTCATGAATACAAAGCAGCATCTTGGCGCAGCCTCAGCACACAAACACAATAGATGTCTAAACTGGATCTGTAACAGGAGGTGCACAGGGCCAAAGAGCACAATAATGATGAGGCGCGGCAGGGCCTTGAACCTTGATGGCGCATCCTCTCATACGGACGTGGCCCCTGCGAGCGTCTCTCATTTCATGCTACAACAGCATTCACAAAAACAAAATCAAAGCAGATTATCGAACTCTGGTGTTTTCCGTAATGCTCAGTGATGCATTCTGGGCCTTTGACAACACCAGACAGGGCAGAAACAGTCCCTTTCATGAGTAGTAATTTTTGCACTCACTCACTGTAAAAATGGAGGCACTTTGCAAAATGTGTAAAAATGTTCAAAATAAACATTGGTGGTCGGGGGGGGCTTCTGACGGTACATCTGCCTGCTGCTAAGCAACAATAGTATCACATACAGCTGTGTGAGCCAGACAGCATGCGCGTGTAGAAAGCCTTTTATTATATGATGCATGTGTGCTATTAAATAACAGAATGACATAGCAGTGCATTTTATTCACGGATAAGTCTCATCACAATGTCAAATCAAATGTGATGTGTCACATTTGATATGTGTCTGCTGTGCTAAGGAAAGCGACATTCACTCCCATTGCTGTATTACATAACGATCTACATTCTTGTTGATTTTTTTACATTGATAAGCTATTTTATTGCATTTTAACAATGTAATTCTAATGGCAACCAATGTTAATAATGTCCTTTGCCTCCTAATTATTTGCAGTCAGACCTGTGCCTATGTCCCAGTCTGCTTGTAAGTTTACAGAAGATTCTCATTATTCATTCATCACACTTTGTAAGCAGGTGTGTTTCTGGTGAGGAAGTATGAACTGGCAGGTGTCTGTGTTGTGGCTCTGGGCCTGTTCTACTTCCACATCCACAGCCATCACCACAACAAACAAAATGTCGGAGAATCTGAGTTCCCTGTTAGGCATCACTCTTGGCAGAGACTATTACTCTTACAAGCATCGCTACACATACACATTTCTGCTGAAGTCGTGGTGTCTTCATACCAATGTCTCATTGTAAATTTTGGCTCGACAATTTTCATATCATTCGATACTTTAAAGTAGGTCCCCAAGCCCCAGGCCGCGAACCTGTTCGGTCTGTGAGTCAGTTGGATCAGGGCTGCACAGAAAGACAGAGTACAAATACATTATTGATTATCGGAGTCTGAAAAATTTATTTTTTCAGTTTACTTAGAAACGTGTTTTGTTTTTAGTTGTATCTATACAGGTCCATGAAAACATTGTTTTACACGAAACTGCTCCGTGGCGCAAAAAAGGTTGGGGGCCGCTGCTTTAAAGCACTCCCATGTGTCGGATTTCTCCAACATCTCTGTTCTTCAACAGCGGAGTGAAAAGCACAGCCGATTTTTGCCGCAAGGTGATGTGGATTCATACACTAAATTGCATTAAGTCAATTTATTCTGTTTTATTTTATCATACAGTAACATTTGTCATTCGTAAAGACCTTTGCTGATGAAATATGATATAGTTTAGACCACAATTTTAGGATCAAGCTTCTGAATACTAAATATAGTCACATACTAGTATAAAGAATAAAAACTTCCTGGCAAGCCCTACTCGTAACATAATTATTTTACCGCATTTTATCTTGTGGGCGGATTTCTAATGTCCATTTATGTCACAAAGTCTCTGCTGTATGTCTGCCTGTATTACTGGTAATACTTTAGGTTGGCATCAGCAGCACAAAGCCCAGATTTTCCTCTACTGTTTACAGCCTATAACCTCTTCCAGGACCCATGAGGGAGTCTGGCCAGTAAAAAAGAAAGGCCAGTAATTGCTTTGTGTTCTTGGCTACAAATCTTTCCATGACGCAAGCTGTGCAGGGCAAAGATTATTTAATTATTGAGCTGCGACATAACTTATTTTCCCACACATTTTCTGAGGACCACAGTCTGACCATTAGGCCTGAACTGATCAGCATAGCTACTTCTGAGAAGAGCTAATTAATTCACTTAATACACAGCGAGTCTATCAGGTACTTTGACTGCTGACTACTAAAGTTTTTATCTCAGAGAAATGGCAAATCATATTTCATTTAAGGGTTACACTGTTTGTACAAAATTTAAGATTATTGGAAGATTTATATCCACACACATGCATATTGGAAAGATGCACTTTTTATTTGGCAGAGTTGACAGAAAAATCTTGGAACGGCTTCATCTACAGTTTCAGGTCAGTGTGTAAGCATATGGTGCCATGTCCAAGTTACGGTAGATATTTATAATGTTCTCTCTGGAAAAAAAAGTGCTGTCAGCTAGTTGGCATTCCTTTCTAATGGCGGTCTAAACTAATCATCATGTCCTCAGGGTCCCATATCAGCCTTTGCCCTACATAATTTTTCACCAGACTTGTATTGAAGTTTGGAGAGATCATGTGCTTTACTTTTCCACCCTGCAGCAAAAACAGCCCTTCCTTCCCTCACAGAGTCAAAAACTTCGGAGAGGGTATATTGAAAAGTGCAATGACTACTGTTCTCCATCACGAAACTATGTTGGAAGATCATTTCCTCTGTTGTAGTGAACACAGTGTGAACAGCACGAAATTCAACCTCGGCATTTAACCCATTCACCAAGTGAAGCAGAGGGCAGCCAGGAACACGGCGCCCGGGGAGCAGTGTGTGGGACGGTAC
>JBBPDE010000002.1:11201278-11212000 GCA_037974605.1 Nannopetersius ansorgii
AGAGGGGGGGAGAGAGAGAGAGAGGGAGAGAGAGAGAGAGAGAGAGAGAAAGTGAAGAGAGAGAGAGAGAAAGTGAAGAGAGAGAGAGAGAGAGAGAGAGAGAGAGAGAGAGAGAGAGAGAGAGAGAGAGAGAGAGATTCGTGTGTCAATAGTACTGATGGAAGCTGCTCAGTTTAATGGATTTGAAGAGGCTGTGATAACAAACTCACTCAGAGAGGAGCAGCTGATCGATGGCAGCCATCACGAGGGCACTGAGATATGGCCGTGCCTAACAGACCTCTGCTCTCCTTACTTCACTTTAGCACAGTACACACTCTTAAAACCGCTAGCCTAAAACACTAGAAAGCCTAGAGCTGCCAACAGTGAACTCCTAACTGACAGTACTTCGCTGACGGTGCTGGTAACTCACTACAGTAGCACTCAAACTTCACAAACAAATAGATCTCTCTGGATCCATCCAATAGCTTTGATGGGAGGATGAGTGAAAGACAAGGAGTCTACCAAACTTTGAAACAAAATAATTAGTGAGACATAGTTTTACAAGTGTCAGATAGAGCATAAACAGAGAAACAGAGAAGCCTCGCTCGCTAGAGGCTTACTGTATTTTAAAAACGACAGACATCAAACATGATAAAATAGACACTTTTCCAAAAATAATTAATATTAGTAATAACTGTCATAAAGAATCCAATGCTAAAAAATGTAGTTAACTCAAACTATAGCACTGTTGCTAAGCAACAACATCCTGTAGAATCATTAGTCATTCCATTAGCTATTTAACTCCTTTGTCATTTAAAAATGAACATATCACAATTTTAAAATTGTTCACAGTTAAACTATTAGCAGTTTTTGCACACCAAATTATCTCTGTGACAAAACTAGTACCAACCTATTCCCTTACTGGGGCTCAGTTTCAGCTGCCTAATCCCTATATCGTGCACCATCCAGGACTCCTATATATATAAAACAGAGTCATTTATAACTCAACCACATGTGCATAGTTTTATACGGGTGCACCATACTATACTGGAAAGTACTTTAATTCATAGTCTGTGCTTATGGACGATTAATGAAGCAGGGTGGGATCCATTAGAAAGCAAGTAAACAGTTCTTCAAGCTGATGTGCTGGAAACAGGACGAATGGCGAAGTCAAAGGATCTGTGCCACTTTGACAAGGGGAAAATTGTGATTAATAGACGGCTGGTTCAGAGTATCTCCAAAACAGCAGGGCTTACTGTGTGGCAGCATTCAGTTCTGGGTTGGTTGAGGAAAGTTGATGGGTCGGAAGAGGAAAATAGGCAAGTTTAAAGATATGTGTTATAATGACTAGGTGACCATCAGTATCTCTACTCAACATAACAGGTCAAAGTATACTGGAGTTCCCAGTATTTAGTGGTTAGTAGCTAATAATCTGGTCCAATCCAACAGAAGAGCACAAATCACTGATGAAACGTTAATTCTGACCATGTTAGAAACATGTCAGAACACACAGCTTGCTGCGTATATGACCGTCTAGCCACAGGCCAGTAAGAGTGCCCATGCTGACCTCTGTATATCATGTGTGTCGCATCTCTGGGAAAGAGATGGCACCATGATGCGCGATGAGACTAGAGAAAGCCAATGGAGGTTGTGTGAAATGGCAGAGATCCTTGTCTATCAGTTGTACAGGAAACTATGCCCACTGCCATAGAGAACTCCAAATGCTCATGAGGAAAACAGCCAATTTTGAGGAGTTCTCACACAACTTGGAAGCTACTGATTAATCACACACTGGCAGCTGGCTGGGCTCAGGAGAGGAGTATGTAACAGCTTGCTACAGCATATACATGGCTCCCTACACCGAATCAATGTTCATGTTTGCGTTTTTTTATTTCTTCCATTTTTCTTGCCAGTGCAGTAAGACCTACCTGCCCTTCCACATCTCAACAAACTGCTACAGCCTGGATCCTCTGCTTTTGGTGCAATAAAGTTTATCGTTTGGGTCAAATAAAGTTCACTTAAGAGTAAAGACAGAGTGAGCAGTGTATGCCTTACAAAGAATGGAAGAGAGAGCAAAAAAGAGAGAGAGAAAAAAAGAGGACAAGTGTGTGATGGTTCTGTAGGGTCCCAAGTGAAGCACAAGTCCAGCCTCCCGGGCCTGTCGTCTGTTCCTCTGTTGATTTGGGACAGCGTGTCCTTTGGCAACCACAAGTGTGAGGGAAGAAGCTATAATATGGACGAGATGGACGTTTTGAGCTGCTCTCCACATTAATTATAAACAAACCAACTTCTATAGCTGTACACAGCTCTAGAAGTGAGCAGTGAAGGAACAGGACTTTGCTAAGCTATCCCTGAAAAGGCAAGTAAGGATTAAGCAGTTAGAGAAAATGAATGAATGAATGAATGAATGTTGAATGAATGAATGAATGTTGAACAACTAAATGACCACCTCCCTACCAACTGGCCAAGTTTTTTTCCCTTCAAGAATGCTATGTTATTTGTTGTGATCTACCTTGTTAAATCTGAAGTCATTCAAAAGCATTTTGTTACAGAGCTTCCACACCCAGACACATCTGTAAAGAACAAGGTGGTCAAATCAAGGGTTTGTTCCATCATGCATTTGCCCAGTAGCCCTATTTCCTTTGTAACTAATCCCCATAGCTATAACATTTAACCTGTTGTTGTTCACAGAAATAGCGCACATTTGCACCTAGCTAGTTAGCTAATATACTTCACTGGCTGCTGACAGAGACAAAACAAACATTCTCTCAAATGTGAGTTTTGCAAAATGACAGAAATGGCATCTAAATCTTGATCAGTTAATAAACTGATGGGACAAGCCAGTGGTTACTAAGCTCATCGAGGCAAAGGCACATTTGTGATTTTTGAGTGTTGTATTCATTAGCATTTCTGTCATCCAAGTGCACCCAAGCAAGAGTAAAAAGCGCAACTGCCATGACATGATGTAACATTCCATTTCTTTCTGTTTGCTTTTCCTCATCTTACGATATTTGTAACATGTGAGATGCTGTATTCAATCTGAAAGGTACTGGATGCTGATCCATCTTGTTTTGACACAGACAAAACTCTGCCAACTGCAAACCACCAACACTTATGTGTTATTTGATAGATGTTTCTTTTTTGGCAGATGCCATTTTGCAGGCACCCTAAAAGGTCCCATGCAGCCCCGTGTAGGTCTCTATTTAGAACTGTCAAATACAGCGAACAGCACTAAGCATCTCCTAGTTATAATTTAAAGAGGCCTAGGCACATGCACACTACATGTGATTGTATCAAACACATCAAGCTCCACAATGTCATGCTCACATAAAGGTGCCTCACCTCATACATATTGAACAGGCATCTCTGGGAACATGATTTAACTTCTCTCAATAATGCATCCAGTCAGATCCATGATGGCTTCACACCTCATTACCTCAAATGCACTTTCAACTTCTTTGAGAGGCAATTTCTCCACCCAACAGGCATATCCAAATGTCAGATGCTAACATTTAGCCAGGAGTGTTTAACGTTTGGGATGGCTGCGGGTGTAAGAAAATAGCAGTAAGGGGAAGTGAACGGCCTACATTTGGCTTATGAATCATATCTCCAAATTGGGTTCTTGCTCTGGGAGCTGTTAGTGGGGAAATGTGATTTCTGAAGAATGAGATGAGGGGAAAAACACTACTGACTGACTGAACATCAGCGTCACTCTGAGAGAAGCTTCTCCATCTCTTCTCACCGCAAGAACACTTCACAGCCAATCAAACGCTCTGATGAGCCCAGGCCAAGAGCCACTGATCGCATCGTCACGGTAACTGATCACATCGTCATGGCAGCTGATCACATTGCTGCACAGACATGGTGGATTTCAGACAGAGAGAGAGAGAGAGAGAGAGAGAGAGAGAGAGAGAGAGAGAAAGAAAGAGAGACAGAAAGAGAGACGGAGAGAGGAAGAGAAAGAGAAAGAAACAGACAGAGAAAGAGAGACAGACAGACAGAATGAGAGTGAGAGAGTGAGCTTAAAGAGCTGTGTGCTTGGCTCAGAACTCCATGAACACTTATGAAATGTCAATAATAGGTAGACCATCAACAGCAGAGCTGGGAGTAGGTTCGTTTACCATTGGAAGATTATTGGTTATATTGGTTGAACTTTTTTGCTATGAAAAGAGCAATCATTCCACAGACATGTCTGAGCAGATGCCAGCGAACAAGAGTGTCGACACTGATAATAATGTCAAGTGCACTTCAATCACTTGTGGCCCGAGCTCAGCTGTGGAGTCACGCAGTAAAAGAAACAAGGGCATTGTTTCTTGCTCTCTCACTGGTCAGTCTGCTGGGGAAGAAGCAAAATAAAGAGCACATCAGGGAGTGTGTAACGAGCCTTCTGCATGATAAGTCAATCGCAAAATTGACAGTGAAGCTCTGTCTGGACCACTGTGTTCTTCTGTGAGTAAAGTCCTTCAGGCAGAAGAGCACCATGCTTGTCTATATTTACTTGGTAGCTTAAAGACCACATAGTGCTGTGTGCATTTGGCAGTGTACTGCTGCTCCATATGAAGGGTGGGAATGACAAGAGAGCGAGAGCGAGAGCGCGAGAGAGAGAGAGAGAGAGAGAGAGTTAAAAAGTAATAACATGAAGGAGAAGAACCTTAAAAAGCTAAAGCAGTCTTACATGTAAGATTAAACAAGCAGTGCTTTGTCTCCAAATCTGACATGGTTATTTATAATACAAGATGAACTTGGTGCAACAGAACATTTGAGCCTGATTAATCACTCTTTCCTCATTTGATCAATGCAATCTCAGCATGTGTAAATATAAACACAGACACATTTGTTGTATTTGGAGTAATTAGGCCCGAGTGCAGACTGCACAAGCCTCAAACAAAACCAAACAGCTTTTAATTTAATGCTTGGGGCTGATTTATGAAACGTTTATATTGGAGTAAAAAAAAATAATAATTAAACTAAATTAATTTAAAATGTTCACAAATAAAGTAAGGAGGCCATTGAAGTCATGCATGTACTCATCACAGCACAGCACACGGTGTGAAAATCTGTCTCTGTATTTTATCCATTCACCAAGTGAAGCAGTGGCCAGCCACCGACGGGGGCACCCAGGGAACAGTGTGTGGGGATGGAATCTCGTTCAGGGGTACCTCAGTGGTACCATTGGCAGTCCTGGGATTCAAACCCATAACCTTGCAATCGTAGGGGCAACTCTAATGGACCAAGTCACCAGCGGCCCCAAAAGGATCATTCCCCCTCATACAGCTTTACTGAGTAATATTACTATAGCACTGATAAAAGTAACAGTTAATATTTTGCTCTGCTCTGCAAAACTGAAAAACAGAACTGAAGAATGAGCCAGTTCATGCCCTTGTCAGCCTGCAGCAGCGAGGTGCCAAGGGGCAGGGACCAAGCCAGCTGAGTGAAGCAGAGTGTGACACTCCTCCAATGTTGTCTCAGAGCCATTAATTCCAGCCAAGCCGACATACTGCTTCAAACCAAACAGCTCCACACTGTGGAGCTACAGAGCAGAAAGATAATTAGCCTGGAGCCAACAAGACAGAAGACTGCGGCATGAGGAAAGATCTCATGCGTCAAATCCTGCTGATAACTTCACTTTGTGTTACATAAAGATTAGTAATGGTGCTGACACATGCTCAGACGCCTCCAGTGCTTTTATTGGCGAACCTGGAAGGTGGTTTGCAACACTGGCGTGGACCAGGAAGACAGTGTTTCTGTGCTAGTGGGCCGTATGGAGCTGTACAGGCCCAGCAGAATTAAAAAAGGAGGTAAGGGAGCAAGAAAGTGGGCAGGAGAGCAAGGAAGGAGGATGCATGGCAATTTATGGCCTTAAAAAGACACACTCACTGAATAAACAGCTGGGTGCTTCAGCTAGCTTCAGTCCTCAACACAGCACTTTAAAATGCATATCACAAAAAGATGGAAATATACATACATGAAGGTCCTATAAATCCTCCCCTATTAAGTAACAGTTTTGGGTGTGACCAGGATATTAAGGTAATATTCCATTACTAGAAAGAATAGAGGGGCATTGAAGGAACTGCTTTCAAACAATTATTGTGATCCAAGAATGGATGGTTCAGTACGGCTATACAAGTGGCACTTGATGACTTTTTATTAAATCAGCTTAAATATGGGTTTCTCAGAAAAATCTGAGTGTGCGTGTATGTGACGGTATGTGATAAAGGGTCAGTGAGAGGGTTTAGGCTTTAGCAGAGTCATGCTATGCACTATAGGGACAGCATTTAACAGCTCTTTTGTCCTTTAATCACTGTCTCTTTCCAGCTCAGCCCTTTCCTTTCCCCTCTAATTGCTTACCATGGTAGAATGGAGATATAAAGCTCTATCCATCTTCCTCCATTTAGGCCCATTAAGAGGACCTGTCCTAGCCCTAGCAACACACACACACACACACAGACACACACAGACACACACAGACACACACAGACACACACAGACACACACAGACACACACAGACACACACAGAGCTACAGGCCACAAAAAACAAGCAGTCAAAGGTTATATAACTTATACCAAAGGATTAAAACATCCAGAAAAAGTTTCACAGCCCTATAGGATATATTTTTGTTACTGTGCCTTTTAGACATGATATGCATCATGTTTAAAAGGCCACTTTTCTGATTGGTCACCCTGAATGGTGCCTCATTCAAAAACAGTCTAAACACTCCTTATAACTTCAGTGTAAATGGGTGGAGCTAAACAGTTGTAGGAAGAATAGGTAGATATGGCCAAAAGTGTTTTGTGACATCAATAACTATTTCAAAACAAAAAAAAAATGTTTTTCTATAGTTTCCAAATATGGCATATAGAGTGAAAGATACACTGTGGATATTTAACAATGTTGACAAACTACATTATATGAACAAAAGTATTGGGACGCCTTACCATTACACCAACAGAGATTTTAATGATACTGTATTCAAATACATACTCGGACTCGGTCCCCCTTTGCAGTTATAACAGCTTCCATTCTTCTTGGAAGGCTTTCCACAAGATTCTTGAGTTTATGTGAGAATTTGAGCCCATTCATTCTGTAGAGCATTTATGATTTCAAGTACTGATGTTCTCCGTTACATTTTGTTACAGTTACGGTTCACCCCAAATGTATTGGATGGGGTTGAGGTCAGTCAAATTCTTCTACACGAAACTCATCCAGCCATGTCTTTATGGATCTTGCTTGTGCACTGGGGCACAGTTATGCTGCAGTAGAAAAGGTTCTTCCCAAACTGTGTCCACAAAGTTGGAAGCATGGCGTTGTCAGAAATGTTTTGGCATGCTGAAGCATTTAGATTGCTTTTCACTGGAAGTAAGAGTCAACCTGAATTGAATAATTAAGAGGTGTATCCCAATACGTTTGTCAATTTAGTGTATATCAAACTTTTACTTCAAAAGAGGAAACTTTTGTTTTCTATTATATGGGTCATTTAGCTAGCTAATGGTTACACAACCAAAGAACTGTAAAAAAAACCAAAAAAACAATTACAAAACATTCAGAATTTACTTAAGCAATATAGGTTTCATGTGTGGCCTAAAGCAAGCAAATATAGACCAGTCTTCATCATGTATTTTCTGATAGCAGTAGCTATGTGCATCAGCAGTCTTTTTACTGCTCTGGTGTTTTATGGTCGTTTACATTGTGATTATAATTAAATAAAGATTTTACAGTGAAAACAACTGAACCTCCCAAGACTGAACTATCTCAGGCTAACAGTAGTGGTTTAATGGTGCGTGAAAAGGAAAGCTTGCACTATTTTTCTTCTTTTTTTCTGTCTCCAGTACAAAACTGTGGAATTTCTCAGAACAGGAGCTTACATAACTCCAGCTTTCATGTCTTGGTATTCCGAGCTAACAAGCTACCCAATGATACCAAAGACTTTTATTGATCTGAGACACATACTCACGCACACACACACACACACACACACACACACACACAAACACACACAAACACACACAAACACACACAAACACACACACATACAAAAGATTATGGAAAATCCAAGGAACAGAAGGTCATGGATCCATTTTTGTGTGCATTAGTGTTTTAGTGACTAAGTCACTTAAGGTGTTAAAAACAAAAAAACATTTCAGATTCATGGTCTGGATTTAAGTTAATTCTCACTTAAAACTTGTGTGTATACATGTTTGTGTGTCTATGTGGCAGCTGCTGTGTGTTAATAAATGACAAGTCAGATTTAAGCAGTGCGTCACTCAGTGTCTGACAAAGCAAGGAGATATTTCTCATGTAAACAGAAAGCCCAGCACAAACACACACACACAAAAGGGGCCCTATTTATAGAGTATCTGTGTGTAATTTGAGAGAAAACTGTCGGCAGACCAAGGGGATTTCTAAGAGCAAGATTTATCATTAAGCCAACTCACAAAACATTTCAAACAAATATGCTAACACGGCTAACAACTAATGGAGAATAGCAGACACCAGTTATCATATCATTTGCACAATAACTGGCAAACAATCACTTACATTTGTTGTTAGCAACATTAGTGCTTGGCTGAACATTTCCTTTTTTAGGAGAAATGATCAGGGACATTCCTATCTGGACAGTCTTCAGTTTTGGCCTGTGGTTAATTGCGACATCCTGCTTCATTAATGACCCAGGGATGCAGAAAAGGAAGCTGGGGGGCTGAAATTTTACTTCGTGTGCCTTAGGTCGAGCAATAAAAGAAAAGAATAGAAAATCTGTTCAAAACTCTTTACAAACAGATGAATGGGTGTTAAAGTAGCAGGTTTTGGCAAAATATAGGTATGTGGTAGAGTCCAGGTGGACTGGATTAGGGTCTCAGTAAGATTACCTAAATTAACAATTTAATTAACAAATAACTATTAACCACTATGTTAGGTACCAAATGGTAGGATTAGGTATTGTCTAAGCCAGAGATGGGGATCTGAGTGAGCGACTTGCATGTTGTCTCACTTGACTCAGACTCAAGACTGAAGACTCAGGTAATTTGGCCTGAGGGGACAAAACACATACAAAACTGATTAAACTAGAACCACCAACTTGAATGCACTACAGGAATAAAACCTTTCACGTCCTTATGTGTGATTTCTTGTGCCAGTTTTGCTAGAAAATTAATTGAAGAAAAACCTTTACAGCTATTTTATTATTGTTTTAAGTTTTCTGTTGCATTATAAGTCACAACTGCTATTCAAACAGACTACACAGTTGTTTTGCCTCCTTCTTTTAAACACTCAGACTTAAGACTCTCCCAAACACTTAAGAACAACTCATATCACGAGGACTTGGAATAAACCTAGGCTACTTATGAGCATCTCTCATCCAAACAGCAAGTATAGGACAGTATTCTAAATGCTAATTTCTACTATTTTCCATTCACAAAAACGGGATTTGACAGCATACAAAAATGTGGCTGAAAAGATTAGGTTAATAAGCAATAAACAGTTCAATAAACAGACTACTAGGTAGTCAATATTATATTAAAAAATATTTCCACATTTAGGCAAATCTGTGACTGCATCAACTACAAATTACACAGACAAAAGTGATAGGCTTATGCACTCATGAACATATGTAAATGTTCACACACACATACAAACGTTTTTATATATTTGTATTTGTAGTGTACTTTTATATTGCATTGTTGTATAGTATAACTATTGGTTTTGCTGCTTCTACATTCTTCTTCTGTATGATGCACTTTGCTGCTGTAACAATGATCATTTCCCCACTTGAGGGACTAATAAAAGAGTTATCTTATCCAATATATATAAAACTAAAGATGGATTTACTCTTAGGAGAGACATCTATGAAAACACAAATAGAGGGTAGTTTCATTCTGCATGCGCTGTCTGAAAAGATTAAACCGCTAAATTAAACAGTTTAGCTCACATAAGCATAGAAGACTGCAGGCTGTTCAAAACAATAAGCCAGATTTTTTTTTAACATTCCACCTCCTCAACTAAGTGTGCTGATTTAATGGGATGGATTAATGGATGGTAGCACATCACGCTTCGGTTAGCAGCGCGCTAACAAGAGGGGACGGACACCTGCGTCATTCTGCTGAAAGAAAAGCCACAGAAGGCAGGGTGTTTCAGCACCTGGGACAATCTCAGAACTTCATCTCAGTATTTCTACATTTGTTTACTTAATTTGCACTGGGGACAGAGGGGAAAGTTGAAAAATGCAGTTCCACCAGCCTCCCTATCTAAGTAATCTAGAGATTGGGTGGAATGCTGTTGTGTTAATCTGCTCTGTTCAGCTGTCAAAAGAATTATTACATGGTTTAACTGTTTCAAAAATCCATCTGAAGTACATCTACACCACTGATATGGCTACCATGGGCGCACTCCACCCTTTTCTACAGTCATTTTCGACCTTACACTACATTCATTCCCATGCTTACACAATATTCATTTCCATGGTTATTTTACAAAACGTAGTCTACAAAAACATCCATGGTCGTTCCACACCCACATTTCCATAATTACGTAATATAGTGATGCTCCGATTGATCGGCCGATATTGGCTAAAAATAGCTTGATCGGCGAAGCCCAAAAGCGCAGATCAAAAAAGCCGATCACTAGACGTAAATTACTCGCGCGACGTTTTCACACGTGCAGCACAGCGCACTGCAGAGCAACAGCAGAGCGGAGCTCACCAGTGGCAACATGAGTTCTCCCGTCTGGAAGTTTTTCAAAGTGTCCGATA
>JBBPDE010000002.1:11212100-11229221 GCA_037974605.1 Nannopetersius ansorgii
AATCGCGCGATCAATTTATTTTAAAGCGTTATAGAAAATAAATTAACGCAAATAGTTAACGCGATATTTTTAACAGCCCCACTTTTTTATGTGGCTTGCTGCTAACCCAGATGTTTCATAAGAGTTTCATGATAGATTTGCAACATGGACTAAGAGTGAAATTGTTTTACACCCAGATGTGGACAAACTAACATATGTTTGCCATCATTTTAAGCACAGAACCATAACCTCCATCCTCCTGCAGGCTGACTACTGCTTTAACCACCCCCGCATTTAAGTTTTGAAAACACCCACTGCTGAACAGCGGGCCGCATCGGCAACTAGTGGATCTATTAGTTGACTAGTTGTCCCTAATGTCAACAAACATAGATGGGCCTGCGTGCAGCAGTGTGATTCTGCTCCATTCCACCAGACTAATTTGCTCTGACATTATAATTGGGCTCTAATCTTATTAACAGCAAATTGTGGAGAGATTTGTGTAGCTGCTGTAGTTGCTATTATGCTTTTCATCCTGTCACACACTGGTACCCAACAAGTGAACACATGACAAGCCTGTCCCAATGTGCTGTTCCTACTGCCATCCTTCCGATGCAATTTCCAACAATATTGCACACAGGGCAATGGCCACAGGAAGATGCCTCATCAAAGGAGAATGCCCAGGCTCCTCGTTCTGCAGTTTTAAGATGCAGAGGAGAAAATAGGATGGAATGGTTTCCCTGAGGAGGACGTGAAGCACCATTTAGACACTCCAGCATGTCTGTGCTGGTGTATTTGAGCGCAGCTGTTAACGTGGGCTGACTCAGAGCTAGTAAGATCCATCCTGAGTAACAGCCCGCTGCCTGCTGCCTGCACAATGGGGCATGAATATGTTTGGGTAGTGAAGGCTATACTAAAGAATTAAACAGTTTAGCAAAAAATCTAATTCACACAACTTTCCACTCATCCCAGGTGTAAACGATCAGCAAATACATGTCTGGTGTCCAAATTTGGCATCTGGAGCTATAAGGCTAAACCTTTCACAAATATTAGAAGCCACTAGTCACCCAAATCTTTTCCACAAATATATCCACAAACTCCCATATCTCAGTAGTCTCTTACATGGTGAGGTGTAATCCACAGTGTTCTAAACACATTGGTATGTCTAAACCTTAATGAAGAACTAGATGCAGTTGGATGATGTTTAGGGATTTATTTACAAAAGGATTTGGGTGACTGTTGCTTTCTAATGAAGCAATATTTAAAACTAAAGAAGCAAAATTTGAACACCAAACATGTCTTGGCTGATCAGCTGTATCTGTAGAAAACTACGTAAATGTGATTTTATGCTGATTTCATGCTTTACTTTGTACCAAACAGGGCTGGTCACCTATATTTAGGATAAGGGGGGAAAAAAATCAATCAAACTGGTCCTTAATTATATAGACTGTTTGTCAAAGAAATGCACCATAAACATGCTGCCTGAGACTGCAGAGCTCTTGTGTCTGAAACGCAGTAAAGATTTTCTGGGGGATAGAAAGTGACAGCACACGCCAGCAATACAAATCTTGGAGTTCTATTGTGATTTAGCTCAGTGTAAGCCTATTGATACCCCAAGTCTCCCTAGACAGTCCTGAGCTACTGCTCTCATTACTCTCTCTCATCAATGCTCATTAGAGTGAGAGTGGCAGGGGAGAGACTGGGAGTAGAAAGCAAGCTAATCTGACACTAATGTATATAAGCATACATACACATACATACACACCAGCATTACAAAAAGCCAGCCAATGAAGAAAAAAAACAAACAGATGCACCACCCAAGTTCTACAGAACAAGGTGACTCATGTAACCCTGTCCAAATGCACCCATAAGCAGATTATGCATGGACCTTTGGTACTAGAAGACAGAAATGGCTTTTCTATTACAGAGCAGAACACACTGTGATGGATATCAGCCGTCTCTGATAAACTGATTCTTATCGGAATAGGAAACAAACAGGACCTGTGTTCCCAGAGGAGGATGAATCAAGGTTAAGTGGCTAATAAAGAAAAAGGGAAAGATATTATAATAGAGAGAAAAGAGAGGAAAGTGGAAGAAAGAGCAGAGTGCAGAGGAGAGAGGAACGATAGAGAAGTTTCTGACTCAGAGATCACAAGAGAACGACAAAGCTTACGGGGAAGATGAAGGCGAGCAGGAGGAAAGGAGAACGAGAGACATACACGGAGACACAAACCACGGCAGGCGGGGTGACAGGGAAAATGAGTGTGAGAGAGAGAATATTGATGAACTCCAGCATTCCTCTCTGATTTTTATTGCATATCCTTCATGTTCGGGTGGATTAGCGGATCCCTGCTTTGTTCTGCTGTCAGCTCTTTCATGCTCATAAATGGGTCTTTGTCCCTGCTGTCCTTCACTGCAGAACGCAGTGAGTTGTAATCAATGTCTTCATTTCCAGCAAGCAGAACCCAGCTGCAGGACAGCCAGGGTGAATGCGTCTTCATTACAGAGACACTAGGCTAGTCTGATGGGACGTCAGGCTCGTTTTCAGTTTTCCACATGTATAATGCACCCGCTCATCAGTGTGTCACACACACAGCTGCAAACTTCCAACATAGATCAGGCGGTACCTACAGAATCCTAATCAAAAGAATAATCTAAGATGTTCTACTGATTTACAACTGCAGAGCAGAAGTCTTTATGACATTTTGACAAACAAGCAAAACCTAATGCTCGTCTGGTGAGAAAAGGGAAGCTTTAACATTAAATGACACTGTATATCATTCAGCTTTCTGCAATGTTGAATGTTAAATCTTTGTAGCACTTGCCAGCATTTTCAGAACAGAGTATTATTAGCCTACATTGCCTACTATGAGCCTAAAAAATGCACAGTTTTTTTTATTTATTTCATACACACTTAAAGAATTAGATTTCTCCATTATAGGACAATATCACTTTTTCTTTTTCTACGATGATAGGACCTCAGGTACACTATATGAACAAAAGTATTGGAACATATCTCTTCTAACTGCATTGAGGTGGCCCCTTACTTCCATGCTTCAGTAGACCAAGACATTTTGGACAGTGCCATGCTTCCAACTGTGTGGACACTGTTTGTGGAAGAACCTTTTCTATTCTAAAATGACCATGCTCCAGTGCACAAAGCAAGCTCCATCAGGACATGGTTGGATGAGTTCGGTGTGAAAGAACTTGACTGGCCCACACAGAGCCCAGACCTCAACCCCATCCAACACCTTTGGGCTGAACTGGAACGGAGACTGTGAGCAAGACCTTCTTGCCAAACATCAGTGCCTGACCTCATAAATGCTCAACAGAATGAATGGGCATAAATTCCCACAGGAACACTTGTAGATCGACTTCTGGAAGCTGTTCTAGTTGCAGAGGGGGTGGGCAACTCCATATTAGAGCCTCTGTGTTTGAATACAATGTAAGTAAGTCCCTGTAAGGAATTGGCCATCCCAATACTTTCGTCCAGTTAAACAACAGATTTCAAGCAAAACTTAGGCCTATCATGTTCTAACTACTCAAACACTTCACTATTCCACACAAAAAGTAGACAGCAGACAACCTGACACCACACAGTGTGTGCTATTTCAGGTTATATTTGCTGGAGAATTGGATGAAATCTTTATTCTGCCTCAGATTTCAAGATACCTGATCCAGTATTTTTAAGATACCTGATTCTCATATATTCATTTAATTACATTTTCACCAGAATCCAAGGGCATAAAGATGGTACAAACACTAACCTGCCACATGTACAAATTTGCAAACCTAAGCTGAGTTAATCTAAACCCTCAGCAGCACAAACTAGTGACCTCCACATTAAGCTAGAAACCAGACCCATAACTAAAATGTCAGGTTGCACATGTTTGCTTATTCGAGATGCAAAGGCACACTCAGAAATGTCTGTAGTGTAGGTCCAGAGAGACACACAGCAGAAATAGAAATTTCAGGCACACACAAACAGACTGTCAGGTAAAGCAAGCACCTCACCACCGCGACCTCGGAGTGTCCTTTCATGTCATTTGCTCAAAGCATCATTCGCCTGAAACGCACTTCTTCCCATCACTGAGTTTATCGTTCTATTCTTCTCTCCTATAACCAGCTCTTTTCTTCTCTTTTACAGTCGTCTATTATTCATTCCCATCCCAGTTTAAGGGTTTAAACATGTTTTCAGTAGAGATAGTGCCAATGCATTACTTCTGGTTTTAAGATTGAAAATACGAGCATCAGGAAAGGAACTGCTGCTCTACTGACAAGTAACTGCTGCTGAATGAGGTCTTGACTTATACTGTGGTTTGTTGACTCCCTATATTTCAACTGAATGCTCACACTCTCATGAGTAAAGCAATTAACCCCAGAAGTTTCCAACAACATAGTTCAGGAAGGCCAGGAAATCGAGCTCTCCATGTACTCCAGACATCGAAAAGAATTCTACATCAGAAGAGTTTAATGGTGAAAAGAAAAAAACTCACTCAACTGAGTGAAAAAAAATTATGCGAACATAAAACATAACGTTCACTTCTCAGGCTACGGAGTTCATGTATTAAAATCACTCATTTTAAATTGATTGTGGCTGTGATGCCACAGCCATGAAAAACATTCCTGAATTTACATATGATCATCCATTCAGCAACTCAGCCCAGCAAATCCCGCTGAGGTGATCAAGAGCGCTGTTACTGTAGGCATTCTACCGCAGAGTTATAGAGCAGAAGCTGCGGATTAAATCTCGAGCTGTTCCTGACTGTAAGAAAGGAAATACCTAATGGCAGCTTTCCATGGGAGTTCTGAAGTTCTCTTGAGAATTTCAGTCAGAACTTAACATTTCGGTTTTTCAACAAAACACAACATGGGACTACCAATCAGACAAAGCTCATTAGCTCATTTACATGTATAGGAGCAGATTCCGAGTTAGGGATTAAGCCTAGTCCTGCACTAAACAGTATCATGAATGGAGATTTTCCATTGAAAGAGAAATACAGTCCAGGACTAGTGTTAATCATTGTCTGGGGAACTGTGCCCGAAAGGCAGTAAAATATAAACAGTAAATGTAAACATTAAATGTAAACAGTTAAAGTTAAATCATGAAGTAAAAGGCTAAACTCCACAGTACTGTGTGGTCTTCAAGGACTGGTATTCTGACACCACTGGTCTACACAATCGGTTCCTTTGCTCAGGGAAGGCCGTCAGCCAACTCAGCACCCACAGCAGCACAGGAGGCTAATGAGCATGTTAAACCTCGCTCTACAGAAAAACACTGCACATGCACCCAGCCCGGCTCAGACACACACTGTCTGCTCCTCTGTTCCTCTGAGACAGGCTTACTGGCACAGGAGCCAGGTCCACAAAACCAGTACAATGCTATTTTTAGCATGCAACACCTTCAACACACCGATCTTAGCTTTACTGCAGGACAGCAGAAGGGCATGGCAGCCTGGCGGTTTTGGTAGGAGCATTCTTCACATATACACTTACTAATATGGTGCTGTCTGCTGGAAGAACCCTTACTGAATATATTATGTGTTAAAATAGCAAAATTGGTGGAAAAACACAGACATTAAACACTTGAACAAAGTGGCTCCTCTTCACACACCTGCCTTTGGTTCCTGCTTGAGAAATAAAACAGCGGAACAAAGGCGTGAATGTTCACATGCTGCCTTGTTTGGGTTTCAAATCAAAGGCGAATGCACTAAAAGCAGTGAACAAAGCTAGTCCTGACACCGGCATAGTTAAAAATAATCAGTGTAATGCCAGGCGAGGAAGACGTAAATAAATAAGCTAGCTACAAAACGGGGTACAAATAAATATACCATATTACTTTTTCTTTTCAAAGCTGCAGCTTTAGAGTACTTCAAGCAGATGCACTACAATAAGCACAGCACTACATGTAGTCCCTTTGTTAAGCAAAAAGTATCTCAACGTTTTGTCGAACAAACTATGCCCAAAAGAGGTCGTACATTATTAACAAAATAGTCAAATCCTGAATGTGATTGTGTTCACCTGCCTATCAGCTCCATACGCTCTGCAGTGTGTATTGTGCATGGAGGCCATTAGATAGACAGCAGATAAACATGTTAAAGTGTGCGCAGGACAGGGATGGTTATTGATCTTGATGGAGGGCTGACAGAGGAGAATTGCTCTGGAACAGCAGAGAACCTTTCTCTCCACTGTGTGCGGTCTGCAGAATGCTTTACCAAAGGATGCTTTACCAAATGAACCTCTCTTTCAGCCTGTACAGCAATAATGAATAGATATGGGTTTCAAGCACAATGGAGAGTGTGTGTGTGTGTGTGCTTGTGTGTCTCAACAATAGAAAGAACATGTGCCTCTGTCAGCTCAACCACCCTGCATTAATAGAATCATGTATAAGCAGATGTGACAACTTTAACAGAGGAAAAATGCAGAGCACAGGAGTTCAAGGCCCCCTGTCTGGGCATCAATGCACAGCGTTTGATTTAACAACAGGCAGTGGAGTGGCTCTTAGTTGGAACAAAGCAGAGCTTGTGCTTTTGAGACAAGGATTGGAAAAATGCACCAGTGCCTTGTGACACACTGATCTGAAGTGATGACCCAACTTTTCTTACTTTGAAATGCTTTAATCAATTCATATTAATAAGAATGATATTCAATAGCCCTTTACTTGAACTCTGATAAAAAAATAAAAAAAAACATAAACATGCTCACGGCAGCATCTTAAGAGCTGTCATGATGGAATAAGTCCATTGATATGACAGTGTCACATTACCACTTCCAGTAACTGTCAAGACAGATGCTACAAAGTTAATTTAAGGTCATCAAACGTAATGGATTCTGTCATTAAAGCATATGACATCTACCATGACGTGTACATGGCATGGTCATGTAAAGGTTTATAGTAGGGCTCAAATGAAGTGCTACTTAATATTTTTATAATAAATAATACATTCAGTTGTCACCATCAAAGCATGCACTTTTGCATTCCTAGTCTCAAGAGCACTGGCTTTACTGGCCAAAATACGAGAAATCTATGTTAGTATTTTAAAATGCAGTATTAAATAACAAAGAAAAAGATCAGAGATTTTTTGATTGATTAAATCGTATTCTAAAGAACTATAACTGAATTGAATGTAATCACATATGAGGCTGCAGCCTATGTTAGACTTGCTTGATTGGTCTTACCGACAGACTTGACAGTGACCGTCTTGGTGGCAGCTTTCTCGCCAATCTCCTGCCAAGTCCAGTCGGGCGCACTGCCGCTCTGGAGCCACTCTGTGGCGCTGCAGTGGTATTGGCCATTGTCTGAGGGGTATGCATTATGAAGAGCCAGGGTGAACGTGTCTGCTCGGACACGCTCTGCGTGGACCTCGCCGTAGCTGTGCCGCTCCTGGTATGTTGGTCCGGGTCGCACGGTACCGTCACGGTCCACCGCCACCACGTCCACAGCAGGACCACTACCGTCTTTATCTGTCCACTGCCAGAGCACAGACAGAGGCCCCAGCGTGGAATACACAGAGCAGGTCAAGAAGATGTGCTCTCCTTCCATCACCTCAGAGGAGTTACTGGACAATGACACGCTGATATTACTACCTGAAAGAGAGAGGGAGAGTGAGTGACAGACAGAGAAGAAAAAAAAGGCCTTTTTTTAAGACTATTATAATGTAAATCAGAATTTAATGCCATATGCTCAGGGTATGAATCAGTAAAGCTTTTTGGAAATAAATAAATAAATTCTTATGAATAAAGTTCACTCCAATATCCCCTTAGAGTTTACTATTTCCTGCAAACCACAATAAAAATGGACTGATTCAGATTCTTAAAACGGATTAGTCATAATTTAAAAATTCATCCTATAAGGATCTCCACTAAATGAAAGACCACTCAGTAGCAGACCTTCTGGAGAGACAGGCCATTAGAAGCCTGTGATGTTAGTGGACAGTCCCTGAGGGCTTCCGCAGTCTCTTGTAGTTGGGACCCTGATGTATTGTGAAGTGGTTAGTGGATCTTGGTCTTACAGTTGCAGAAAGCAGAGAACCAGACCATCAGGACATTGGGAATTGCCCCAATGATCAAGAAGCTCAGTGAAGGATCTTGCAGGCAGAGTGTGGATCAAAGCCTTTGCAGACCATCCCCAGTGTTTTCAACAGGGATTTCTACACACATCCACATCCTCTTTAAAGTAAAATCTGATAAAAAAGGGGACTTTGAAGAAGCATGGATTGCTGCTTCTCTCTTGTGGGCAGAGCTCATGCAGGGCATTTTCCCCCAACATAGCAAAACATCTCGACATGCTATGCTCCACCACTAACAGGCCCACACCCTCAAAGACTTGCATGAATATTTGAGATTACACAGCCCCTTCATCCTCTGACAGCTCTTTCTCCATTCTTTCCCTCTCTCCCTCTGTACTTTCTGAAATTCAGAAGATGCACCAGTGTTAAAATGAAAATATAAGTATAAGGTGCATTTCCTACCTGTCCCTATCTGATCTGCAAGAAATTTTTTTGTCAGGATAGGTACGAGCAATGTCAAGGTAGATCACACACTTTTGTTGTTTTCACGCTCTCTATCTTTGTCTTTATCTCTACCATCTCTCTCTTTCACTCCTCCTTTCCTCTCTCTCCCTCACTCGCTCTTTTCTCACCATGCGTCCTCTTTGTCAACGTGTTTAAGATTCCTGACACTGCTACAACTGCTGTTTATCTGAGTAGGGACCAGGCCCTCCATCAGGCCCGGTTTGTACGCAGAAGGGGTTTCCGTTGCTCTTGTGCACCAGCAGACCCGTCACACACCGGCTCGATGCAAAACACAAAGACCAGCCCAGGTAATTGGAGATGGAGGCAGGAGGGGAGTTTGATTGTGCATGTGCAAAAGTGTTTGTTTGTGCGAATGAGACAAGAGAAGCAGTCAGAATGAACAAAGCAAAACAAACCTGAGAAAGAGGGAGAGTGTATGTATGTGTTTGTGCATGTATATGTGTTCGTGTGTGTTTGGCAGACTCAGGCTGCTGTTATCACTCTAATGGTCTCATAAACCCCTGCATATATTGCAGGAAAGCTCCTGTGGGACCAAACCAAAACAAAGCACTCTAATAAAGTGCTTCTCTCCAGAATGCTTCCTCAGTCTCGTCTTCCTGTCTCGCAATATCGCAAAAACAGCAGGGCTGGCATAAATATGGCTGGACGTTTGGGGTCACTGAATGTATTCCTGTCTGCTGCCTTTTTCATGTCTGATACCTCTAAAAGCAGACTGTCAGGGGGAGAGGAGAGGACTCTCCCATACTACCCCCTATAGTACAGAGCGAGTGACTGCTGTTATTAAAAATAAAAAAAAAAACTCCTAAAACACAAAAAATAATCAGAATAATTTAGACTGAAAAGCAAAACAGAAATGGTCCAAAATGATCTTTTGAACCCTTTAATTGGGCTCTTTTCTTAACATATCTTGTTGGAAAATTGGTTGGACTAATATTGGATTCTTAAAGAAGCTGCTCATGAGACTCTCAATCTACAAATGAATAAGGGAATCAAGTCAGTTCAGGACTAAGCTTATATTTAATTTGGTATTTTAATATATATATTAAAAGATACAATACAAACACAATTATTTATTGATTTTCACAAACCAACCATTGTTAATTAAAACTAGAGCTTTCATATTTATAAATCTTTAGAAATAATAATTAAAACAACCCAGTCATTTAGAAATTGCGATTTTTCTCCTAATTTCTGTCTGATGCATTTGATTACCACAATTAATGATTCCCCTGAAAGAAAAAAAACATCAACTGTGTTACCTACTACCCGATGCTGGACTAATTCAGCATCAGTTGTGTCAACTGGTTTAATGTTCTTTTCCAGGGGACTGGAAGTGCATAGAAAATGTTAGGCATCGTAATAAACCTATTGCTACAGACGCGGCAGCTATGGATCTTTCTTTTCAGGTTAAGAAAGTTCTAAAAGGTTACAAGGTTTGAAAGATACAAGGTTTTCTGACAACTTGTAATATGACAGGACTGTATCTGAGGCTTTGCTCTGGTGTGTGTGTTGATGTGCAGTCTGAAACAGGTTAGCTAGAGGACAGGCTGATAGGAGAGAAGTCATGCTCTGCTGGGCTAGGCCTGAATGGGTTAGAAGCAGCTTTAAAAAAAAACAAACAAAAACGCTGAACGTAGTCTAAGTGGCGCATATAGGTGTTCGTTAACCTGATTAACCTTAGCCATTCCACACCCAGCTCACGACCCCTTCTTTCAGCTTGACTGGTGTATCTCTTCACTGGGTACGCCACCCTCATCCAGCCTGGGGATCCACTTAAGCAGCCCTGGAGGAGGCGGAGGAGGACGAGGCCTTTCTGCTCCTTTTCTCCTCTTTCTCCACATTTTCATTTTATGCTTGTTAGTCATGGGTCTTTGAACTGCCCTCACTTCAAACACACCACCAATTCGGAGGGCTTTCAGGACTCCTTAAAACCAAGCTGTGAAAATATGGAGCAGTGGCATAGCTTTGCCTTAAATTATTATATTGTGGGATACCGTACTGTATTACCCATTCAGAGGTACCTGCTCTTTCAGAAATGCCAAAGGAGTTCAGACAAGGCATTATTCTCCTCTGCCTCATTCATTACTATCAGCGACTGTGGGGGGGTTGTGCAATATGAGGGGGGGGGGCTTGAGGAGATTTGTGAATATGAGAGAAACAATCCACCTTTACTGGGGTTTAATGGTGCTTTAGGAAAATCTGCCAGGTAAGAGTGGAGATATAGTCCTAATGTTACTGTTGTCCTACTCTATGACCAACAAACTTATGTGCTATTTCCTCTCCTGGGCTGGTAATGCACTGGGCATAGTAATAATCTACTTCAGGGGAAAACAGCAGCACTGAGTAGAACAGAGATTCATACCTTCATTCAATAAGTGCACCACTGCAGAGCATCATGCTGCTCCTTGAGGCTCCAATTAGACCTTGAAATGTTTGTCCAAGGGACTGAACTAATCAAATCGAATTTGTACTTCATTTCTCAAATGTCCATCAGGAAAAGTGGTTCATATTTCATGTCACTAGGAGCTCTTAACATTGTTTAGTCATTTGCCACTTTCATTAGGAATGTATAGTGTTATTTTGGTCTTTGTTACTAGTAAACAAATCCCTGCCTCGAAGATTTGAGTTGGGCCTCGGATTACATTTTGTTGGGTTATATTTATCTATAGGCCAAGTATTTGGGCCTGATTACAGCTCTAGCTCCTGGCTTTAAGAACCAAAAGGAAGCAGGGCTACTCACTCAGAGGGGTCACGGTGATCTGAACGTTACGTGAGCGCTTGCTGCGGTCGATGAACTCCCCGGTGGGTGTCTTCTCCCGCTCCGTCACTCTACAGATGTATTTGCCAGCGTCCTCAGGCAGCAGCCGCTGCAGTTTGAGCAGGTGAACCGACGGGCTCTCCTTGCGGATAGTCAGCAGACCTGCGGCCTCACGCTCCACGTAGTTGGCCCCCAGCACGGGCACGGCGCTGGGCCCCACCACGGCCACAGACGAGCTGCTGAAAACCCACGACACCGAGAAGTAGCGCTCAGCAACATTCTGAGCATCTATGGTGCAGCGGAGCTCCAGCGGCTCACCCGCCGTGTAGGCCCGGCGATCCGTGTTCACCTGGATACTGAAGTCCCGGTCTGAGAAAGAGAGAGAGAGGCGGGGTGGTTAAGGCTGAAATAATCATAGGCTTTAGTTGACCTGTACAAAAAAACGCATGCAAAATTTAGCGTGAAGCTCTATGCTGTGCACATTAATCATGGATCATTTTCACATAAAGAATATGGCGTTAGATGGGCTTCAACGGCAAGCCAAAAGTTGCAAAAGAACACTTATTTACACAATTAATTTCCACATGATATGCTGTGCCTTCTCCTTGTCGAAACAGAGCAGTTTCCACTTTATTTCACTCATTTGGCTTCCGGCTGTAATTACCACAACTTAAAACGGACTTCCCAAGAACCGCAGTTTTAGTGTCAGTTCAAAGTCCTGTGCTAAACAGTACTATTCCTGACCCATTCCGAGCCAGTGAAACGCGGACATATTTTTAGACACGGATGTTATTTACTTTTCCCCGTAAATAACTACACGCTCGAAAATAAAAGCACTTTAAACACGACAAATCATGTGGAAATAAAGGCCAGTGGCTGTTTGTCTTCCTGCACTGTGGCATTTGAACAGAAATGTGCTGCTCCGTAAGGACATTAGTGCCTGCCTGACTACAGCTGTGCATGCTTTAGAGTCAACCACTCTTTTTGTTTGTCTATAGCCAAGACCAAATATAATGTCCAAAAGTTTATAGACACAATTTCTTCTGAAATCAAGATCATGGAGTGTTTAACTTTGATTTTCTGCAGTGACAGACTCTACTGGTCTGGGAAAACTATACACTAGATGTTTGAATATTGCTGTAAAGATCAGATTGCCTCCACTTCAAAATAATTAATGAGGTTAGGTACTGGCGTTGAATGAGTAGGTCTGGATAACAAAAACCACTCCAGATATCCCAACACTTGGCAATGAGCATAATAACCTTAGTTTGAGGAGAACATATTCCAGATCTTCCCACTCTACCAGAAGTGCATTTCTATGTAGATTTTACAGAGATGATCATTTGTAGCTTTAAGAACCAAGAAATAAAAGTAGGGATTTTGAGTGATCTGAGATATACATCATACACACAGCACTTAAGATGCACAGCAAACACAAAGCTGCTCTGAAGCTATATTTAAAAGGGGTATGGACAATGGGGCGGGGGTGTGATTCCACATCAGGATTCTGTCTATGCCTGCGCTAAAACTATCTGCAGTGCCATTACTAGATAACAGAGGCTGCCCATGCATCCATCTCTTTTTAATACCAGATACAGCTGCTTAATGAAGGAGCTCCATATCAAAGGATGGGGAGAATAGTAAAAAAAAAAAAAAAAGAAAGAGGGTATAAAAGCAGGGATAATAGGACATGGATAAAATACATTTAAAGACAGAGTTGTGCTATATATAGTTTATACTGGTATACTATGAAATCACACACTGTGCTCCTGCTTTTCATTTTTATGATGTTTTTATTTTTATAGTTGGCCAGGTTGTAGAGTTTGTTTGTTTTTGGTGCATTTTATTTTTGGTGTCCATGAACTGACCATTATCTGTACTTTGTTTTTTGGAAAAAAAATTGGAATTTTAATATGTTTAAAAATTCACAAAAGTTCAATATATTTCCTGGACATGCGTGTTCTGTTTAGTTCACTTTTAATATACTGTGTGTTCCTGTGGTGTAAGTAATTAGAAGAAATCAAACAAGCCGAACACTGTCATGTTTGAAAGTGACTCTTGTAAGCGACTGAAGTACCAATACTCAGTAAGCAGTCCACCAACTTTATTAGTGCAAACTTATCAGCTTTATTTATGCCAATACGTTCACTTTAATAATGCCAGTGTATCAGTGTTGTTTAACCTATCGTAAATATCAGCTGATTCTGTGATATGTTTGAACAACAGGACACTGTTATCACTCCACATTAACAAAATGTGCAGTGATTGGAACTGTTGAGCTTGATCAGCACTCATGCTGACAGCAGACACAACATTATTATCTGCAAATTGTTGGATCTCATTGGTCCCACAGAACTACAAACACTTTTTTCTAATTGAGCATTTGTAATGAAATTGGCCAACACTCCTTGCAAAATATTAAAACAGATGGTCTTTCTTCAAAACAAACATTGTTAACTGAAATATCTGCAGTGTGCATGCCATGTGGTCTTTCCCAAACACAAAGCTCTCCCTGCAACACCACAGGGAAGTGGCATTTAACCGGCGAGAAAATAACACGATTGAAGGACCACATGATTCACTTCAAAGAATAACATGAAAGCAAACACTTAACACATTCATGTTTTGGTTTTAATGATGGAATAGCTATATATAAAGATGAAGCATCATGACTAACGTACATTATTTTTTTAAGCTCCAGATTAAAGGCTGCTCCTTTGTAGTATTACAGTTTATTGCAACCTTATTTCATCTGAAGGTTACAAATGGGCTTTCCTATACAGCGCAAGCTTTGCTTCCATTGTTTAGACAAACCATTGAGAAGACTGTGAATAGAAGCATATATAATAGCATAGTAGTTGATTATTGAGCAGGTTAAATACTGATCATTAGTAGTACTACACTGTGGTCTTCTGCAATATTATTACAGAACAAGCTTGTCTTCCATTGCTTTCACATAAGATGTTCAAAAGACTGATCAAAGTAAAATGCTGAGCCCTTTGCTCAAAGTCTCAGCCAATGGTATGAAAGATCATTTAAACAGAGGGAAGATTTTTTTCAGTGCCTTGAATAAAGTATTACATTCCCCCCATTAAACTTTTGCAGACCCATATGCAGGTCCACACTTCACTTCCTCACGAACCCACATATCAGTTTCATGGCAGTTACCAAATCGCTTACAGCAGCTACTGAATACTGTTTTAAAATTAATAACTAAATTAATGTTAAAACATAAATACTGTATTTATGGATGTGACTTATTTAGCATGAATATAAAGGAATATTCATGTATTTAAATTCTAAGGTGGCCTTGTGTGGGCTTACATTTACAGATGAAGAGGTTTAGTCACGATCTCAACAATCAGAGGTCAGCAGCTATTGTAAATCCTCCGAAGCATATGCAGCAGCGCAGATGAGTGACAGCAGAGGAGTACAGTGCAGCTCTGTGTGTGCCTCTCAAAGTCCAATTGTTCCTCATCAGAAAGGTCGAAGCGGTCAACTGATTACTAGCATATAATTTTCAAGGAAGTCAAGCTCTCTTCTCCTTCCTCGTATTTAACATGTTCACACCCGTCTATCTCTATGGCCTCTCGGTCAGTTAAGGAGCAGATAAAAGAACAAAAGCATCCAATCAATACAGACTTTGTCGGTACGAGACATAAAGTACCGGTACTCATTAAGCACTAATCAACTTCATTCATGTAAAATTATTACCTTTAATAATGCCAAGTCCACTTTTCCTCTATAGAAGAGGTCAAAGAGGTCAGCTCCATGGCTGTAACAATACAGTCAGGCCACCATTTGATTCAAATAATGACTATTAAAAAGCCAGTATTCTAATAACACATGAACACACTGGACTGATGAACTGACTGGAGCTATTTGCTTTCAACCACTTCAGTTACTTCAGACACAGTTAACATAAAGCTCATTCTTGATGCTTTGTCCATAGTGTACACTATCTTACAGTTAATGTTGTGATGCATTGTTATACCCCAGATCAACTGATTACTAGCACGTAAGTCTAGTTCTCTTCCCTGCACTGCAACTGCCCAATCTTGAGGATAAAACTGCAGGAAGTCTATGCCTAACAACCACAATGAAAAGTATGTTTTACATTTTCACAGACGCATACAATGGGTGTAAATGTCCAGTTTGGTCGTTTAGTCAAATGCTTTTCCATTCACCATGTGTATAATGAGGATATCAGGTTGTATTAGTGTAATATGAACACACTGAAGGAGGAAGCAGAGGCAACACAAATAAAATGTCTATATTTATAGCCAATGTGGGTGCACTTAGAAATATCTGGTGGATTTTAAAGACAAATAAACACAGTCAAAATAAGCATTTTCAGGCTAAACTGCATGTGTGGACACACACACACACTCGCACTCGCAAACACACACACACGCTCACACACGCAAACACACACATGCAAACACACAGCACAGCATTGCACTACATGGAATATATTAAGGTTCACTCTTCAGAATCCTTTAAAAGGATACTTAATTTGACCTTGCCGTTTGAATACTGTACATCACAGAGTAACAAAAGGCTTTTTATTGCAATAAGGCTGGCTAGGATCTGTGCCAGCAAACAGGTTACACTAAGTAACTGACGACTCTAAAGTCTCCAACCACAAGCAGTTGTCCTCAGTCACCTGTGCACAAAATCACAGTGTCCTCTGCATTGTCTGGGTCAAGTTTAGCAGTCCACTGGCAGAAGCAGAAAGTGCAGTCTGCCCCAGCAGCCCAGAGCAGGGGGACTTGGATGCCGCTGGTTAGAAAAGGGGATTACAGAGACAAATCAGATTTTCTCATCCCACTTTGGCTCAGGGGACACTGTCTGCAGTTCACAGCTCAAGTGAGCTGCATTATTTACTTTACACTCACAGCCCTAAACTACAGGCCACAGGTAGCTGATTGACTTTAGCTCAGCCCATTAACTGACTCACCAGGAAAAAGGCAATAGACAAATTTGTTTAATGCATTTCTTAGCTTAACATATCAATTGCATCAATCTAATACCAGGTATCCGTATCAGGTCGATAGCAGAGGAAACTGCTGGATCTAACAATAGAGGGGTAAACAAATCTGAATCTTTAACAACTCTAGCCTGAAATAGCCTAATAGCCTAAGTTTAATTACTATTCACTGTGTATTTCTTCCTGTGGGGCAGAGGGGTGTTTGAGGAGTTTAACCTACTTTATCATCATCTGAAGTGCTTCAATTACTAACCATATTGATGATGTTACTAGTTTGTCGGTTTCTAGTTAATCATTAATTAAAAAGTGATTGTTTTGAACTTTCTGTAAAGATTTGTGGACCTTTTTCTCGTATCTTTTAATTTTAATTAAGCAATATGTAAACTGTATTTTAGAAAAAAAGGCAAGGTGATAAAAACAAAAAAATAATGAAATTTTTTTATCAAATATCTTTGTAGATTGGTCTGTTTATAGAAAACATCAAGCTTGCCTTTTTATTTTAAATATCAACATTCCATTATCATAGACTTTAATCTGAATAAATAGTAACTCCTTGAGCATCTCTAGATAAAGAGTTTACAAAGATCTCAACAAAATATCACACTAAAATATGCTTTACCACATAGTTAGGATCGATGTTCAGCCTGAAGCTGAAGGACATCATCGGGAGCCCATGCATCGGGCGCCAGGGAATCAGAACAACCCACTTCCAGCAGTGGGGGAAGGCCGACAAAAGGCAGAGGAGAGTTATGGTCCAAGCTGAGATTCGACAGGTAGAGGAGGAGAGAAGAATGTCTCGAGCTGTAGAGCTTGGATCACAAGGGGCCTGGACAAAGTGGGATCTGCCAAAACGTAAGATCACT
>JBBPDE010000002.1:11257113-11274084 GCA_037974605.1 Nannopetersius ansorgii
GAGAGAGAGAGAGAGAGAGAGAGAGAGAGAGAGAGAGAGAGAGAGAAAGAGAGAGAGAGACAGCGAGAGAGCAAGAGAGAGAGAGTGCGCGAGAGAGCAAGAGCGAGAGAGAGTGCAAGAGAGAGAGAGAGCGCGCAAGAGAGAGAGAGAGAGGGAGCAAGAGAGAAAGAGAGAAAGAGAGAGAGAGAGAGAAATAGAGAGCAGAGGAAGAGAAAACAAGAGACAGAGACCAACAGAGAGACAGCACAGGAGAGTGGTAGCCATGCAATTGATTCACTGCACTGTCTTTCTCCATTTTAAAAGATAAAATTGATGAAGTTGCACAAGAAATAAACCCTTCACTACACAAGCATGTAATACAGTATGCATTAAAAAACAGCAGGTTCAGCTGCCTCTGTGATTCTTATTTGTGTATTCTCTTGACGGCTTTATTGATGGTTTACACAAATAAGCCTGCTCATCATTTTATGAAGCCAAAACCCAGCTTCGACAAAAAATATGTATATTCAGCATGTTGTTATGGTATTGTGTACATTTGGGAGATTTCACCTGACTCTTGAATGTACTTGATTACTTATGACAACAGTGTAGAAGGCCAGTTTTCAGCCAAATACTTGCATCCATCTACCAATGTGTCTGAACCTAAGAGATCTACAGGTGTACAGGTTTTGCATCAGCCTAAATCAACCATGCTTATTCCTTGCTGATTTTGGAGATAGAATTTAGACACATTAATTAGCTTAATAGACACTTTCATCATTTAAACTCATTTGATTATGCAAGAAAAAGGCTTTATACAGTCAAATTACACATAAGACAAGCCTAATTGGATTTACAGATATCATTCAGGCCTTAAAAACCTACAGCAAAAAAAGGCTTTCTAAAAGATAGGCACACATTTTTTGTATCAGGAAAATATTCTACATTCAGTTACATATTACGTATTTACGATGTACATTTGAGCCTACAAAGTTAGCCCACATTCCTGGAACCAACTGCTGGAATGCTATTTTTAGTTTACATCATAAATGCTCCCTAAAGTGCTTAGTTAGAGAAAGGAAAAAAGGGGAAAGACTTTCTAGCATCTCACATATAACGAATTTGAGTTTAATATGAGGTACAGTTTCCGACATGAGATTAAAATGATCTGATCATATATTTGAGCAGATTTACAGTGTCTTGCCATTTCTCTCCCGAACCATACCAGACCAAAATAGGGCTGTACAATATATTGTCTGCTACTTGTTATCGCAATACAGTAATCCCCCAATACAGTTCCAAGAGCACCTGCATATAGTGAAAGAACACGTTGTTGTGCTTTGTTTAAAAAAATGCCTAAAATAGTCTAAACCCTAAATATGCCCCCAAATATGCTCCTTGAACACTTAAGAGGTTTTCGGGGAAAAAACCCTGATCTACTCGGGTTAAAAATACAAATGAGGGCTTGTTGGAAAGGTCTCCTGGCGATCATTCGAACTGTAGAGTGAGTGCATGCACTGCGGCGAAATCACGCTTGGAGCACGGGGCCTCAAACCTGGTGTGGAACATCCAGAAAAAATTTATTTATTGCCACAAAAAAGCAAAAAAAGGCAGAGGATATTTGCAGTTTCCACACTGTTGTGGGGATATTTGCAGTTTCCGTGGTACTCAAAAAAAATCTGTGTGTTACTGAACCCGCAACTCCTGACCAACGTAAAACTGGGGGTTTACTGTATTAGTCTCTGCAATTCTGATATCACAAAATGCTAAACATTCACAGTGTTTCTGATCAGTCGACCAATCACAGCTGCAGGTGAGTTATTGGGTGTTCTGGTGAATTATAATTTTAAAGTGAGGTCAGTTTTGTATCTTAGTTTCCATAGTTCCCTTCCAAAGGGCACCTGATTCAATGTAGTGTCCCAGGAACGAATGCCAAATTGTTGTATAACTAGACATATATACGACACAGGAAGATGCAGACCCCCCCACCCTTTGATGCAGATACTCATTACGACTGGCCGCAGATGGAGATGGGCTGCAGGCACCAGGTTCAGACGAGACTGGCTGTCTCCAGAGACAGGGCAGCCATGCAGGGGGTCTAGTCTGCCTGGAATCAGCCTGGAGCTGGGGGCTGCCTTGCCATTCAGTAATGTACAACCATCTGTCTCCAGTTACTACACCTCTGCAAAAAGCCACTTCTCAGTTCACACGAAGACAAACACAATTACATTCAGGCACACACAGGTATCACCAATCACTGCAGAAAGGTGTGTAATTGACATCTCTAGGGAAGCACAATTCTGTATAAAGCCATAACAGATCATGTTTTCTCCACCATCAACCGTAGAGATAAGAAAACCATCAAGAATGGTTGAAAATTTGATGCATATAATGATAAACTAGAGTGCTCTTTTCACTTTGAGTGGCTGTAATCACGTGGGGTATATTGAAGTGAGCCTAGCATCAATAAGATATGAAATATTAAAACTTCAGTGTGATCATTCAGCCGCAGAGACACAGACCTTAAACAGACAAGACTCCTCAGTAGGAGAAAAGCACAACTCAAAACCAGTGTAAGCATTTGATCAGCAAGAGAAGAGTTCTGATTTAATTGCAAAAGTTGTCACATGAGCAGGTTAGTCCTATGTCTGGCAAAAGTGTGTGTTAAGAACATGGATGCAAGGAAATAGTTGCTTCATTTAAAATGCCCAAATCAACAGTACTGATGTTTCTCCAAATCCACCTCACCTCACTGGTTATGTTAAAGGCCAATTTATCATAATTGTATATGATATCTGTAATTAAATGGCAAGCTAACATTATACAGACCAGTTAAGGAATATACAACCAACAGGTTTATCACACACACTTTTAGTAACTCTTTTCTTGTACAAGCTGGAGCTGGTTTCAAGACTTAAGAAGCTTTAGGCATGTTTTAATTGCTTGCACGATGTGAACTTATGGCCTTTTCCAACGTGGTGTATGGGTAATGAGTGGAGATCTAATGTTGCAACACATCATACAATAATGCACGTAAACAGACCTGGTGGGCTCCTTGATTGGCAGTTCAGCTGGCTCTCTTCACATTACGGATATGAGACACGGTGAGATTATGACCTTGTTGGAGACTGGAGGTCACTGAGTGGGAAAGGGTAGTGGTAAGAGTAAAAGGATGCTATGGAGGTAAGGCTGTGTTGCAGACCTCAGGGGCAACAGTGCAAAGGGATTAGCAGAAGGTTCTACAGTAACAGAGCTGTGTGAGGTGTCTGGATGATCTTATGTGGTGGGGGGTGGTTAGGGTGAGGGGTTAGCTTTGTCCTCCACGGTCTGTTTTCAAGCTCCATGCTGTTTCCTTGCTAATGGCATGCTAATTAGATTTCCAATGCTCAGCACATATCACCTCTGACACAGACACTGCCAGAAAAGGGTGTCCATAGCAACTCGTCTACTTCTGATGCTTTTTTTAATGCCCGCTCTAAGATATGTCTGTTCTTTATTAAACTGGGAGCCCTGTGTTCACAGCAGAACACACAGTACCACACTAATATAAAAGACAAACACACACTGAGGCCATGGGCAGCTTAAAACCATTTAACAACCTTCTAAGCCCACTGAGGCATAGCCAAAGAAGCATAAGGCAGAGGCACCAAATTTAAAAAAAAAAAAAACATCACAATTGGGGATGTAATAACGCTACGGCAGTGCAACAGGATTTATGTGACAGAATTATTGCTGCAAGAACATTTATTGTGGTGCAACACTAGTCCAAGACCACAGTAATCCTGGAGATAACAAACCAATGTTACCTACAGCAAGGTTGTGCACTGCCTAAAGCTGCGGGCCACAGTGATGACAATCTGGACAACACATATGTCCAGGGACTGATTTGAAGCAGGAAGCAAGGAGATACCAGTGACAACCGAGGCATCCCCCCTTTGGGTATCACATACGGTTGTAAAGATTTTCTAATGTCACTATTTTCATTCTGTCCATTTATAACACACTACAAGAGTTCTTCATGTCAAACAAACATGACAGAGCACACACCTGCAGGAGGTACTTAAACAGAACAACACGCTTTCACTTGTGATTGGAGAACAATTAAAAAACTAAAATGAATAAGAAAATTTAAACAAGCAAAAAGGAAAACATCATATTAAAATATTATTATCACTAAATAACCACCAAATAAGAAACAAACAATGATTCCAAAGGAAAAAATAAATAAGATAAACTAATCAAACAATAGATACGAGCAACCAAGGGAGAGAGAGAAAAACAACTGCTATTCTTTTATGCAGGGACAAAAGCAATCTTGGGTGTATTGATGTTTATTAATGTTTAAAATACATTCATTGCCGTTTTCAATACTTGTTTGTAATGATCTTAGAACGACAATGAGATTAAATTTCAAATACTGAATGTTCTAGCTGCAGTGAGTTTTGAAAAATATTCAGAAACAATCAGCAGACACACCTCTGCACCCTCGCCCTTGACATCATGCGGGCAGCTGCTCCACTCTGAATGGTAAAGAAGAGAAAAGACTTAAGAGAGAGGGGCTGAACCAGAGAGAGGGATAATTGTGTTCAGGGGCACTTACACACAGTGGCCGCCATCAAAATGTACCACCACCGGATCTCTCTCTCTCTCTCTGCCACATAAAGACAGCAGGGAGCAGTGTGAGGAAGTACAGTTCTCCATCTGATTTTAGATAGCAACTTGCCTCAGGATCTTCCCCTGCTTGCAGCAGAGATAACAAAGCAGCTGTTTGTGTGTGTTTGCGCGCGTGTGTGTGTTTCATATGACAAGATACTATGATGGCATACTGCAGTACTGTATTGCTGCAGACTTCACAAGAAGCTCATTCATTCAGATTTCATCGAGTGCTTAATAACCTTGACATATACGATTGGCCCTTACAGACCTTTGGGAAATTTTAAATGGCCAAGAAAAAGACACGATTGAGTCTGCAGTAGAATTGTGCAATCGACAGGCACCAGTTTGTACAAAGACCATTTTGTTGGAGATTCAAATGCCGTTCTGAATGGAACAGAAAGTTGTTTTCACTGAGGCAATCTTGGCAACAAAATCTGTTCTGTTCATCTAAATCACTAGAACAATCGCTCTAATCTGTGATGCTATGTCTGTCAAAGAGCTTCATAGGCATCATAGAAGCCAGCCTGAGGTTTCAGAACAATGCCTCAGTGCCTGGAGCAAATATCTTTGAAAGAGAATTATTGTGCATGTCCACCAAGTTCTAAAAAACAGACCTTCTGACTTTATAGTGTGTAGTGTAATGACAAAAAACCCCATTTGGAATGTAGAAATGCAGAAATTGCTGGAAACACATGAGAGAACGTGGGAAGGGAAAAGAAAGGGATGGGGAGGGGGAGATGAGGAAAAAGTAGGTTATTGTAGGTGGTGAATAATGAGGGTTTAACTGGTAGTAATATGAAACCAGGAAACGAATTTATCGAGGTTTCACTTGAAAAGATGTCGACCGAGAGACTGGGGGATGAAATGCGGGATTCAAACATTATCTGGGATAAAAAAGGAAGGCCAAAGGCTGAGCACTTCACAATAAGCACTTTAAGGCAAGGCATTGCACCATCAGAGCAGATTCTATCCATATAAGGAGGAGATTTATAATGACATTGTTTATTCACAGAGACCAGAACAGGGGGTGATAGAACAGGGGATGAATGAGCAATACAGAGAATAGGGAGATTTAAGAGGAGAGAAGAATGCACTTTGAAAGGGTTCAGTGTGAGAGTCAGTTGGTGTAATGGATGACTGAAAGACCTGCTTAGAACCCACCAAAGATGTGTTCATATTTGGCAATGCTGTGTGGAAAAAAAAATCATTTTGAGGGCCCTTCACATGGAATTTAACGCAGCGATAAAATACACAAGAGCCTTCTCCCAGCTGGGGAGAGGGAAGGTAGGGTGAGGATTACCCAAGCACACAGGATGGAGCAACATGCAGCCCTTCTCTCTGACACGGGCATAAGTCACAGCAGACATACACACCACCTGAGAACTTATACCAGGCTACAGAGGGATCCATTAATGGCACCACAACCCAACATAACCAACTTGGGAACTTTCACAACACTGCTGTAGCACTGATATGCCTATCCATGGGGTTTGGTTTGCCTGTGTCTGCACAAACTCAGTCTCAGAGCTGGGATTAGCAGAGCATTAACAGGTTTTTATCATTGGGATAATCAAGCAGTCATTAGAGAGAAAGTGTAATGGGATGTTGGGGGTACAAGAGGCCTGTAATCCGATTAAAGGGATGAGCTCATTAGCCCTGACTCTATTGCCTAAATCACTGCAAAGATATGAAAAAGTTTTTTTAACTCTGGATGCGATACGGCAAAACAAATCAATCGCTAAGCAATAGTCAGCCGAGAAAACCTTTCCATTCTCACCCAGTAATTGAAGTTTTAAGTAGCTGCAAAGCTCTAAAATGGACAGTCTGAAGCTAAATATCACTAATAAAATTTGGCGAGATTGCGCATCTGAGATCGTTAACAGTGTTCTCATTACCATTACGTTGCAGTGTCACGCCTTTCGAGGCCATTAAATTCTGTAGCACACAAGAGACACACCCACTCAAAGCCAGACACAACAAAGACAGGAGAGCACAAAGAAAATGAGTCAGGTGGGAAAAAAGGAAAGAGTGAAGGACAGAAAAAAGGCAGACAGAAAGACAAACAAGCAAACAAACAAGCGAGCAAAGCCATGAGACGAAAACAAGAGAAGTTACCTGAAAGCAAGGAGAATGCGGGGGAGAGAGTATCGCGAGGGTGTTGTCAAAAATAGAGATAGCCTGTTTGAGTTATCGAAATAACAGCCTCACATAAACGGACAGAATAGCTGTGAAAAGGGTGAAGAAACTAATACACAAGCGTTTTCCAACTGATGTCTCAATACCCTTCTCTCTATTAACATCACTCTCCATCAGGAGAAGAGCCTCTAGCTCAGATGACCTGGAGGGCCTTATCAGTGAGCTGCGCCGTGAGGCCCTCGCCGCCAAGCCTGTCACTGTAGTGCTTGGATCAGCAGAAATGCGCAAAGGCAGAGAGACACGCAAAAAAAGTGATTACTACCAGAAGTCTCCATAAAAACCCTGCATGCCCCCCCCCCCACACCCCCCACCCCAGTGGACAGGCAATCAGCCTGCAGCCTCACAGCTAATCAAGCACTGCTGGTGCCGCTGCTCCAGAGAACTGCCGCCTGCTACCGCATTAGCATGAGAACAAGAAAAAAGCAGCCAGACAGCTCTTTGATGCACTTTCCTGTAATTTGTTTTGATTTAGTACTTTTAACTAGAGGGAACTGCAGAGTTTTCCCCCCGACTTCTGTCTGCAATTTATGCACCTCTAAAATGAAGCGGTAAGAGCAATACATTCTCCAGTGAACAAACAAAGCTGGCCTGCTCTAGCGTGACACTAAACGTTTGAGGAAGAAAAAAGGAGTAGGAAAAGAACATGTTTTTTTAAGCCTGCGCATCTGATCAGAATTAACACACAGCAGTAGTTCGCCAGGCTGAGGATGTAAGTAGGTTCACTTCCCAGGGTTTATTAGCAAATGCTTGGCTCAAGCCTCTATTGTTAGCTGGCAAATACTGCACAGCATCAGCTTCCTTCTCAAATATCCTATTTAAAACTATTTAAATGTGTTTGGCTACAGCAAAGACAGCATAGCAGAAACAAAGCAGGTGCTTTCAAAGTAGTGCTTGATCGAAGGATACAGAAGGCCTATTACAAGTCTTCCCTCTTTATCATTATCAGCTAAATTCCAGGTGTTAAAGCACCATTTCTTGCAACAAACCTTTGATGCAAAAAATAGTCACAGTTTTGAAAAGCTAAGTCTTCTCCTCACTGGTAAAGTATTTGTATTATTTAAAAAAAGCTCATATTCTGATTTTTCCTTGCAAATTATTTTTCCTCAGAAGTCTACTTAGAACAGCCATTATTCATTTTTACATGACAGTTTCCCAGTCTCTCAGTCTCTTTTCATTCAATGGAATTAAACAGGCTGTTTTATTACTGTTTCCTTAATACTGATTTATGTAAATTGACTGAATTCACATGTACTGTGCCATATTCAAAATTTTGTATGGACTGAAACAATCCTTAAAACTTTACTGTGTATAGGCAGAGCTAAACAACTTTATGTGGATATATGTAAACATACATCAAGTGAAGAGTACCTTCATTTTAAAGTGTTCATTTACTACATCAACCTCTTTCATATAGAATTAAGAACAGTTTCTTTTCCCATAATATGGCTCCTTCGGCAGTGTTTAACTAGACCAATTTCAGTAAAATAATTATATAAATATAAAACATAAAATGATATTGGCTCATATCAATAGGTTATCAAAATTTGAAAGCCACGTAAAATGGGACCCTAAACGGTTACACATTTTTTATAATGGCTGAGCCCTAGTTAAAAGGGACTGGGGATAAGACTGGACCCCGCCCTGGTTGCACCAGAGGGTTTGGCACCCACTGCCTCCCCTCATGCCTTCTACATCCTTCTGTCGCCCTCTCTTTCTCCTCCACCTCTTTCTGTGCCCCAACCTGCCCTTCAGGCCCCATTCTCCTCTCGCCTCCCGTCTTTTCCACTCTTTTATTCAAAAGCTTCTCCAACCGCAGATGGTCCAAGCCCTGTGACCAATTAAACAAGTCCCTAAGGAAGGAAACGGTTACAGCCCAACCATCTGATCATGACGACTCAACGAGGCATGCTTATGCATGAGACAGCGTGTGTGCATGCACACTGTAATGCATTGTCTATCTGCATGAATAAGAGCATTGCATGACGCATATGCCAGAGTTGATAAGTCAGAGACTAGGCTTTGTTTGTAGTTGTGTAGGTTTAAACACAAATGACATTATTTCAATGAGAATTAGCTGTATGTCTCTTATTGGTGAGCAATGTTCCTAAGCAAACAGAGCCATTACCCATGGTCAGATCTAATAATTGTCAAGCAAAGCAATCACTATGGATGGGACAGTCAGGAAACAGCAGCACCAGAAGCCAAGCTAATATCATGACTGGCTGACATAAGCAGGAGGCAGACATCCAGACCAGCCCAGGCTGGTGCATCAGCTGGACTATGGAGGCCCAATGAGCATCAAGCCGCGTCATTAATGATCATCCAGACTGCAGGATCACAGGCAGGCCTGGAGCTGAGGCACAGAGTCAAGCTGGGCTCCAGAGACACGAGCAGGCTGAGAGTGGAATACCTCCAGCCCCCAGCAGGAACCAGCCCAGGGGGCGGGGGTGTTGGAGCAGGCAGAGAGGGCAAAACCACCAGGCACTCATCCAGGAGGGCAGCAGATGCACCCAGCTACTGCCTGTTTGAGCCCTGGCCAAGTGGAAAGGGCAACAGAGGGGAAGATACATCCCCCTTTTATACCCTATGCAGAATATGTGGCAGCACGCACTACCATTTGAAATCTGCAATCGTCTTTAAAAAGTTTAAAACCCAATTCATTCCTTAACACAATACCCACATAAAATCCACCCCTCTGTACAGACAAGTACCAGTGGAAACTGACCTAGAAGTGACAATGTGATACTATCATGATATTTGAGCCACAGTACAATATTAATAGCAATTCTTTACCATTTCTGACTGTATTTTATCACTGATTTATTTGTCCCATTTAATTAAAATATAAAAGAATACATTCTCACTTTCCATTCAATTCCTTTCCAATTTCCATTGTAACTCAAGAACCTTGAGGACATGTGGAAGCATGTATCAATATAAAAGTAATATATTAAATATATAAATATATTAAAAACATTCTGCAAATATATAAAATAATCATAAATAAGTAAGTATCAATACTTTGCCTCTTAACAAAATAATATTGAGCTGAAAATTATTTGATTTTTTTGGACCCCACCTCAACTGAGCATAATCAAATATGCATGGATTAAAACACTGTCTCTTCAAATTGGTGACTTTACCAAAGGAAAAACGTTGATTAGCATTATAATTTTCACAGACTGTTCAGGAGGGCTGACATTATCAAATGATGCAAAAAAGAAATGAAGATACATTTTGTTCTGAGGAAAGGATATAAAAATGACAAAACATAAAGCCATTGCTTTCTGTTCAGCAAAGTTAAATAATCCCCCTTTTCTGAAGCTGAGAGCAGCAGTCTGTTCCTCCCTGGCTGACCCGCTAACCTGTGTGCTCCGAGCAAATGAGGTAGTTATCTTCACGAGGGCCTTGAGAATGGGCTGAGAGGGCCTGAGATACAGGCAGATTTAAGAGTGCATTATCCTGCTTATTCAAAGTTAAAGCAGTGGTGGATTTACTGCTGTGCTGCAAGACTTCAAGGCTGACTAATTTCTCTCACCTAAAGAGGACGCCAGAACCCCTGCAGCCTTTCTGCACACATTCAAACAAATTGCGTTAGACATTTTTACTAAATCTAAATTTTCAATTCCAAATAATGAGGGGAGTGATTAACATTTTAATGAGGAGGGTGAAATGGTAATACCGTTTAATAACTCCGGGGAAAGTTGAACATTGATTCAGAGCCTTATGGGGAGCTTCAGCACCATTAACCACGCACCACTACACCCCCGCATGCTTCCTCACAAACCTGCGGCCTTTATGGCTTTTGTGTGCATATTAATCTGTACACTGATTATGTTTCTCAACACAAGAGAGTAGGTAAACTCATGTATGGAATCAATGGGTTTTTGTTTTAATGACTGCACAACACACATCTGTGCAGCGTCAGAAGAGAAGAAAAACATCTGCTTTTTATACATTTTATGGCTCATGCTCATGAAACATTATGACTGATAAGAGTTTATGATTGACTTAAGGTTCCTACATATGGGAACCATGGTGAAGCTCCAGTTCTGCAGACACACTGACCATGAGATGACAACATTTAATGACCTGGGAAATTCACAGAAAGACGTGCCTTACATGATTAATAGACATCTCATTCATCCATCATGGTCTCAATTTACTGCTCCATAACTCTGAGCAACAGGCAGAAAAGGTGAAGCACCTAGGAATAATTATGAGCAATAGTAGGCTCGTTGAGAATGGGTGGAAATGAAGGCCTGAAAGGAACAGGCACAGTGATGGACTGTGTGATAATGACCTCACACTAAGAGCTAAGGGCACCTTGAGCTCTTTTTCAAGAAATGGAGGAAAAAAAATCCCTTGGCACTAGGCAATTAATGAAACAGCAATGTCTACAGTGGAACATCATGACAGCTGAAGAGGGGACGAGGGTTTAACCACCCTTAAAATGAGAAATAGGTGGTTCCTATAACATGTGTAGGCGCAACCCTAGGAGTAACATTTTCATGCATTGTCACTTGGACCTGTACATGGAAAGTGGGGCGGGGGGGTTATGAGAGAGAAAGAGAGAAAGAGAGAAAGAAAGAAAGAAAGAAAGAAAGAAAGAGAGAAAGAAAGAGAGAAAGAAAGAAAGAAAGAAAGAAAGAAAGAAAGAAAGAAAGAAAAAGAAAGAAAGAGAGAGGAAGAAAGTAAGAGAGAGAAGAAGAGAGAGCAAGAGAGAAAACACTGAATACATTCACACCATTTATATTCATATTTTTATTACAGAGGATTTGTTGCATTCATTAGACAGTACAGAGGAGATATGAATGCCTGGGGTTTAGTGGTTTAATCAAATCAAAAGAGCCACAGTGGAGAAACTCTTTGGCCCATTTTCCCAATGTAAAGATGAACCCTGTTAACACCTCATAATATAAACATATTAAGTCTTTCTCATTAACTGCAAGCTTGTTACTTCTTTTGCCTACGGCATCTTTCAGTGACAATAATATCACCACAGGGTGGCTACTAGCCAAATACAGTCCTGCTATGCCTCTGGGCCTCATCCATTAGCAGCACAGATCTCAGGGAACAGCTCCTGGCCTGGAGAATGAAGAGAAAAGTGAGGACAGCAAAGAGCTTTCTCTAGTAAGATCGGTCAGATGTACTTGTTGCTGTTCCTAAGCATCACAATTTGGTGTTCATCATGCCCCTCAGCACCTGTCTGAAGTTCTCTCATATCCTTTTCCACACATTGTGGGTTTCAAAGTCTACTTCTTGCACACTGAGAAATTGCACCTATTCAACTGTTCTACTTTCTGCGGTCCTGAGTTGGTAAATGTATCTGTTTTCTGTCTTGCTCCCCCAGCAGCCACTAACCATTATGGGTTTTCCCTCATTTGGCTTCATCATCCTAAACGCCACATTCTCCATAGTCCTGCAGCAGCTCCTTGCTGGCGGCCATGGAGCTCATTCAGAGTAAATTACTGCTCTCTAACATCTGTCAATTACTGGTAAGCTCGATCCGGCCATGCCCTATGGAGGCTTCTGAGGAGGCTTAAAGCCAGGCTAATGTCGTTATGCCAGAAGTCCTTTCCGGCAACCCACAGGATCTTCAGGGAAATGGCTGAGCAGCAGTGATAAAATCACTTTCCCTCTGGAGCCGGGCCATGGCGAGAGTCATGACTGGCAAACACTCCCTCTGAGGCAGACTAAAGCAGGAGAGAAAACAATCTGAGGTGTAATGGCAGAGGAAAGGCCAGTGGATGAGAGTGGTGATAATTCCTTTAAAACAGCAGAGAGAAAGGAGAAATCCCCAGCACTGCACAGAGCCCGGCTGATAACCACAGCCGCCAAGCAGCCTCTACCACCTCACCATCTATCTGCTTCTGTTTAAGCTACACACCTTATACAGTGGTGCTAGTCTTTTGCCTCTCTGTTACAAGATATCCTTATCTTAAAGTGCTCTCGACTCTACTCTCCACCAAGTCTCTAACATGCACCCTCTACTGTATATACTCTATCTTTCTCCTATTTTCTTTTTCTTATACTAGGCTAGCTGGACTTTCACTGTCACTGGTTGTTGTGGACCTAGAATGGGTTTATGCAGAACATAAAGCTCAGTAAATCACGCTGTCTCCTCTGAGGCAAGATGAGTATTTCTTGTTCCCTGTATTTCCCCTGCGGTCTGCCCCCACTAGTCCACAGATGGCCTCATGAATTCCTCTGAAAACCAGCAAAGAGCGTTAGCATGATGCACATAGCTTGAGAGGGGGTGGGGGGTGGATGGAGGAAAGCAAAACCTAGACAGGTTCTTCCTCCATCATTTTCCTGAAAAAACAGAAATCTTATTAGCAACTTCAGGAGAACAAATTCAGCAGTTCCTGGAAACCTCCCTAGTTTGTCTTGGACGAGAATCTATTGATGTCACGGAAAAGCAGGAAGGGACATTTATTTCTGTGAGAATGAAGCAAAGGGTGGGTGAGGTGGGGGGTGGGGGGAGATAAAGAACCTGAGAACGGGTAAATGTAGACAAGACAGAGAAAAGAGAGGCTGCATAGAGGGAGCGGAAAAGAAAGAGTTGTAGAAGAGAGACGGTGTAATTGACTTTGTGCTGATTTTCTAAACGAGTTGAGAAAAGAAGTGGAATCTTCTCCATCACTCTGTTCTCCTCATGCTGATCTCAGCAGAACTGCTCCTCGCGCACTTCAAGCCCGCTTCATTACCCCCTCCACACTCACTCTCCCGCCATCTCTGCGTCCCTACGTTCTTCTCTCTTGGTTGAAAATTAAAAGCTTCTGCGCACTCGGTGTTCGAAAGTCATAACTGTCTCATCTCCTTAAAGATCTGCTCATTCCCTTAAGAACATATTAACCCAAAGAATAATGTCCACGAGCAAATGGATTAGGAAAAAAAACATCACCAGAAGCAGTATGGGGGTAAAGGGGGCACAGCCAATAAAATGATGTAAGTGATAAGTCGTTGTAAATGTAGCTCATCATTTCACTGCATAAGCACTGGCTTTAAAAAAATAAAGGAAATAATAACTGCTTACAGACGACATGCTCTACAAAAAGCACAAGACAAGCCTGAACAGGTCTTAAATCACTGGGGCTTCATCTACACCCTTGCAGAACTGATATGCTGTCCTGTCTCTTCCTCTTCTCAATTAACTCTTGTGCCCTTTCAAAATTCACCGACCTAGAAAATGTCAAAAGTGCTCTAAAAGAATTTTACTTTTATGCCTTCTTCCCCATAAATTCTACTTTAAAATCTAATCGACCTTTCTTTATCCTACAGAAGCTGTGGTTATAATGGGCAAAAACAAAAGCATGGTGTAATTTCATAGCAATTTATCATTCATGGCTCGTTGAAACGAGCAGAGAAATTCTGTTGACGCTGCAGATTCGCAGTTTTTTTTTTTTTTTATCAATACCACATTTGGAAGTATTATGATTTGAATTTAATGAAAGGTTATGAGTACCGGCTCATTCTTAGAGAAAAAAAAAAGATTAAATTAAATCTTAGGATAATTCTTTATCTGACTACATAATTAAGCAATTATGTGATTATGCAGCAATGTAAAATACAATGGCAGGTATTGTGTTTTAAATAAGAATGTGATGCCAGTCTCAGCAGGGAGCTTTGTTCTTTAATGATTCCTACTGGCCTCCAAAAACATGTTTAGTCTCTTCTGAAAGGCCAGGTCAGCTTGACCTTCTTCTCCTCACATGACCCCTTACAAGGCCGCACCACAACACTGTATTTCACAGAGGGGGCATTGTCCTTTTTCTGCTGGACGCCCTTCTTTAAGAACAGACTTGCTATGAGGAAAGACTAGCTTTACAGTGCTTCATGACTAACATTCTGATGCTCATTTGGACGGTGAGCCACAGTGTGACTAAGACAGCAACGCTCTCGCAGTCATGTCAAACTCTATGCTCACCACACATGGTGACTATTCAGAAATATGATGCTCTGGCCACTAAGGTTAATTTTGGTGTCTGAAATAATGAGGGTCAGCAGGGTGGATGAAGAGAGGGTTTCATTAGAGGCACACAGTCTTAGTGTGTAAGAGCAGCCTGTTGTTTTTCTGCACTGCGTGCGCAGGCCGGTTCCATAGAAAGACAAGCTCAGCTCCAGATCTCCTCCTACACTGGTGGGCAAAGATGGAGAGAAAGAGTGAGTAAGCCTCAGCATGGGCTCTGTTTACCAGCTGCTGCTACTTTTCCTACCATCAATGCCCATATAAACCAAGCACACAGAAAGGCCACTCTAGAACAACGGTGGTCACGAAGTGTGAGGATCAAAGAGCAACACTATCAAAGCTTTATCACAACCTGCTCTTCAAGGTCAGCCTGTCACTGATTAACCAAATGTCTGAGCCTGTGTTTATAGACACGGAAAAAGGATATGCGGAGGGCATAAAAACAAGGAAGAGAGTAGACAAACAGCACACACACGCACACACACAGTGGGTTACAGTGGCAAGCATTGCTCAGGGCGCGATGGTGCTGTAATGAGTCAGTGCTCATCTGTCATGGCTAATGAGTCAGTTTGACCCAAAGCAGACTCAGGTTACTTTCCTATTGTCCTTCCAGAAGGTTGGAGTCCATTGTGCGTGAGCGTTTGGGTGTTTTACAGGTGTATGCGTTTGGGGCAGCCCCAGGTGTGCTGTTGGAACATGACTCCAGTCAGAAGCTGCTGAGTTTCACTTGTGTCGTAATGATCACTTACACACCACTGACACACAATCTGCCTCACCAGTCATACTCATGACTAACCTCCCCCTCTTTCCCTCTGTACCTGCCTTACCGCACGGCCCTCTTGGGGGTGTCTGAGCTGGGCTGCTGTGAGGTAAGCGAGTGCGGTAGGTGAAGCAGAGAGAGGGGATATGCTTGTGCCGTTTGGCCGTAAGCTGTGAAGGATTCACTTACAGAGCACACCACTTCAAATGCGAACAAAAATAACCCGTACAGTGATACGATACAGCGGTCATTCCCACTTTCTGTTATCTTTTCTCGCTTGTGTTCCAGTGCGCCTTTCCACAGCTCTCCTGGTGGGTTCAGTGTTTTTGCATGCTGTTGTGGGGGCTGTCCTGAGGGGGAACAAATCTGGGTTTCAGAAAAGAGAGCAGATAAGAGGAGAACAAGAGAGCTGTGTGCAGTGGAAACTTCAGAGGACTGCACAAGAGGCCACGTTCACAGAGCCAGAACACAGTGCTCTGTATCGCTGTGTGTATGTGTGTGTGTGTGTGTGGTACACACTGACCATGCGCCTTCTTTGGAAATTCACCAATGCTTTAATGCACTGTTAATTTAGAACCTGCAAAGGTAAAGGGGTCACATCCTAAATTTGTACTGTATTGTACCAGTCATAACTCACTGTAACAGAGCCATTATTCAAACTCTCTTTAACCTTCAGATCTATACAGGCTGATGTATGCCTATTTAATCTTATTTAAAATACAGTCTAAAATACTCCTTAAACCTTTAGAGTAAATGGCTGAGATTAAACTTCTATAGGCTAAACGTGCAAATATATGTAATTATATATTTTTACACCACAAAAATGGAATAATACAAATTTTTAAAAATTCTGGAATTGAGCATTGTCTACATTCAATATGAAAGCATCATGTGACCTTAATTCATAATATAAATAATATATTAAGAATGAATAATATAAATAATATATTGGCATTATGTTAGCTCTGGGGGAACTACATTAGTTCTTCACTGTTTAAAGCACATGTGGCCCTTCTTTTAATGTCCCGTCCAGGTGTTTTCATGTGTCTAATGGGTTTCCTGTAAATTAAGCTGGTTCAGCTTCAAAAACGTCATCATTTCACCACTGCTGATGTTGTTTTGCACAATACACTGTGTGTAGCCAACCAGTTATATAGGTGAAAGAGTGTGGGGGACTGGTTCTTAGACCAGTGATGCGTAACAATGGTGGCTGGTGGTGCTAGTACATGTTGAAACAGTTCTTCTTCAGAATGACTGTTTACTCAGAGCAGGTTCCCACAGTGTCAGTAACAAATCCAGCGGGCTATCTTCCGTGTGATGGGGTAACACGTCAGAAAACACACACACACACACACACACACACACACACACACACACACACACACACACACACACACACACACACACA
>JBBPDE010000002.1:11274184-11285086 GCA_037974605.1 Nannopetersius ansorgii
ACACACACACACACACACACACACACACACACACACACACACACACACACACACACACACACACACACAAAGAAGGAATAACTCTCGGGGAACAGCAAAATACCACAGCATCAAAGAAATGGAAACTAAGGAGGGGAAAAGTCCTAAAAACACAACCCACAGTAGATCAATATCTTATTATGGTAGGCTGAGGCAGAGGACTTCAGAGGAGCACTGCAACGTGTAGTTCATCAAACCCTCCCACTCTCCAGAGTTCAACACACTCAAATGCTCTAAACACGGCACGCAACAAATACAAATCAAACCCCCCAAAACCTTCATACTGCCAATCCCTCTTATGACCTGTAATGCTACACCACCAGGGACAGTTCAAAAAAGGAGGCTAACACAGATAAGAGAAACAGCTATTTGAATTTTTTCAGCAGAAAAAGTCTTCCTCAGAGAGAAACAGACTGTTACATTAATCATGCAGGCTCAGTGAACCAGATGGAGAAGTCATTTCTGTTGTTTGGCTTTTTTTTCTGCACCTAGCATGCTTCACTTCCGTCAACTGACGTCAAAATTTTGATGGGTATTTATCATGGATAGACCCCAGCAGTCTAAATTGGGCCAACACTGACCATGAGTCTGATGCAGATAATATATGAGTATGTGTTTTTATGTTCAAAAAGAAATACTATCTTTACCTGTGACATGCAGTGTCCCCAGTTCTTCCCTCTTCACTGTGGGCTTAGTATTAACATCTCCTACTGTCATAGGAGTAGCATGAAAACATCAAAAACATTACAAAATGGTTTGTAAGTGAACCATATCTGCCATTAGTGACAATGGGTCTGAAAGGACTCCCATATGCACACACCCTAGCCCATAGTATGACATGAATAATGTACACATGCCTCATAAACAACAACAAATGAACAAACTAGCAGCACAGACCTGCATTACAAAGGCCATAGCTCTGAACAGATAACAAAAGTTGGTCACTGTTGCTAGGCAGCAAGCATGGGATAATATGAAATGGGCACATGCAGTAGGAAAAAAAAACACTTGAAACAGATCATAAGATCAAATCTACTGCACAAGAACTTGGATTTGTGCCACTTCATCCTGATAATGTGAGTGAAGTCTAATACACATTGAAATCTCTTCACCATAGGTAATATATTCACAAATTATTTACTGAACCTCTCCCCTTTTTAAACTTCAGCACAAATTAAATCAATTGAAACGATCAACTGTTTAAAGAAGTGCATTTAATTGAAGGAATAGAAGTAGGCAATTTCCTTATATGATGAAGGTCCTATTCATGCATTAAAGCCATTCAAATTTGAAACAGACAGTTACCTTTGGGATTAATGTTACATAACACACTAACAAGCCACTTCATAAAAAGTACACCTATCTTTTGTCTACACTAATTGTCCATTTGATCAGCTCCATTTACCATACAGGTCCACTTTGTAGTTTACAATTACAGACTGAAGGCCATCTGTTTCTTGGTTCATTTTACTCTGTTCATCAATGATAACAACACTTACAGGACCACCACAGAGCAGATCTAACTTGAGTGGTAGATTATTTTCACCAGCATTTGGTGGCCAGAAATCTGATCACTGATGATATGATAAATACAAACTGTCCACGCTAGATGAACTACACTAGGCAACAAAACTTTGTTGCATTACATTTTGTAGTGTTTCTTATACAATCTCTGCACACTGATTTCTGTGGTAAAGTTTATTTTTATGTAGCTTCAAGGGTTTAGTTAGAAACGTCATTTTTTTTAAAAATTAAACATGGCGGCTCGGCTAACATGGTCTTTTGTTATACTTTTTGCATATTAATATGTTGTTTGTTTGTGGCACATGTAGACAACAGGGTTGCCAACACACGCATCAGTGAGACTAATATGAAAATAATAGTAGTATTATAACAACCTTATGATGACAATTATACATAGAATTTAGTTTATCACCTAGAACCATTGGAGGTACCAAAAAACAGATGTGATTTTCTGAATCAGCGTGCAAAAATGTTTGACAAAAATTGCAAAGAAACAGACCTTTCATAAAAATTTGTTACCCAGCTCTGTCATCAGTAACTATACATCTGCATGGTGGACCAACAGTGGTCTTCAAAACCAACAGTGGTCTTCAAATGTGACTTAGAGTGGAGCAAAAACATGGACTGTCCGGAGGACCCTATGAATCCATTTAAAGGCCGATGTCTTAGTGTACAGAGGCCATTGTCCATTATTAGGGACTGACAGGAAAACATAGCAAGCAGGTCTAATAGTCAGCATTTTCTTGGTTAATTAACTGTAATATGTTTTACTTTGGTGGTACATTGGCTTTGATCTGATGCTGAATGTGGTGAGAGTGCCTTCAGTCAGGGAATCAACTTCTGTTCAAATAAATAACACAGAACCCTCTTATGTGGTGAGCTTACATGGGAGGTTTGGGAATACCCTCAGCCCTCCCCTCAGTTTGAACCCTGCTAAATAGGTGATTTCCATCTCATTCTAGAAAGAGAAGAAATTGCTTGACTTCTGACAACATATGAAGTATTCAGTGATTTTGAGGTAGCTCAAAATTAGCTCAACCGACTAATTCAACTGACCTCTGTGTAGAAAGTGTAAGAAACAGTGACCAGTGTACATTTTACACATCGAGGCCACACTTTTGGAGCCTGATCCATTATCTATTAATTTCACAAAAAAAGAACCTAGCTTAAGCCGATGTGTTGTCGCACCCAATCAAGCTCCTAGCCATCCACAACTCATAGAAAAGAACTCCAGGACAAAAGCAGCACAAAGATGAACTGATTTTAATAGAAGGAAAGAAAGGAAGTGAAGGAGATACTGAGAGTGGAGGTAAGTGTGAAGTGACCATTTGTCATAAGTGAACACACCACAGCACACAGTGTAAACAGCACAAAATTATTTCTCTGCATTTAACCCATTCACCAAGTGAAGCAGTGGGCAGCCAGGAACTCAGTGCCCAGGGAGCCTGTGTGTGGGAATGGTACCTTTCTCAAGGGCACCTCAGTGGTGCCACTCGCTGTCTTGAGATTCAAACCCCCTAACCACCAGGCTATCAGCTGCTAAAGAGCCACTAACAGAGCTACACAAGTGTGGATGGGGGAGGCAATATAGAGACGTGGTTTGAGAAGAAACACAGAAAGGGTCAGTATGTGTGTGGTGTGTGAGATCTCAGAATGTCACACACAGCCTAAAAATACAGCCTGCAATCAGTACAGCTTTTACTCCACTCTTTCCAAGAAGAAAAGCCCTGGTCTGGCCAATATTCAATCCACCCAGCCACTGCTTAGCAGGTCATAACTTTAGTGTACTTTTTGTTCATGCAGGCCTCATCTGGCCAAACTGCAGGGCATTTTCTTTTCAGTCTTTGTTGTGGCCTACAGACAACATATACTTTGAAGGTGACATTTTAGTTTTTACAGAAGACCTTATCAGACAAATTACACATGGATTTTCTTGGTATTTTGTTGCCCTCGGTTCACTACTAAGATTACACTTCGATCCACCAGTTCAAATTGTTTGGACACCCCTGATAAAGCTTGTGTGTGCTTTAGCGGTGCACACATACAAACACACACATAACATAAATACAAGGGCATGAAAGGTCACAGTCCATTCAAACAACAACAAAATGGAATGGGAGCAGCTGCTGAACTGCTATTCATGCAAATGAAAAGCAGCTGCCCGGCTCAAAGGTTCTTGTAGTATTGGCTCCTCACGGTCATAAATGTCTGATACACACACGTGAACACCATTACCTAAAGCTCAACTGTATGGATAGCCTGTAACCTCTGAAAGAGTATAAAAAAATAAGCAAAAGAAAACAAGAGGGCAGTGCTTTTGAGTGACCAACAAAGCCCCAGTTTAGCTAGTTCCTTCTGCTTAGGTTTGCATCAAAAGACTTGGTATCATCCATGGAAATCATTGTTGTTTATGTGGGAAAACGAATGGTGTTTTCAAAAATTGCCACTTTCCCACAAGTCCGTATCTTTTGTGCTGTTGTTATCTAATCAATACATTAAAACTAATTAATAATTACAAATTTGCACTACATAGCAGTTAAATGACTAACAATGACAGACTATAATTTAAATGGCTTGTGGTATATAATAATGTTATTTACATTTAGCTTTACATTCGCAGTGAGGTCAATTAAATGCGCAGGAGAGTTGCTTTGCCAGTAGCAATACTTGACCTCTTAGGGTGTGTTTACGCTTGGCAGGTGGTTTGATTAAAATCAGTCCTGGAGTGATCTTTAGAATATGTGAGACCAGTGCCAGTCAAACCCTGCAGTGCACCAAATAAGAGAACCGAACCTCCCAAGGAGGCGGCCTCATTCATTTGAAATATGTGACATAACACGGCCCCATGCATCTCAACAAACCAAAGACTGATTCAACCAGTCCTTTCTCTATAGATCAGCAACCCATGAACTTCTGATGCTATTTTGGACACACCAAACACAAACAAAGAAATGTACACATTTATATCATGTTACATGTGACAGCAAACCATGCAAGGCATTATATTGCAGTCATTTCACTTTGCCTCTTTGATTTATTTTTTTGCATCAGTATATTGTATTGTAGTGATTTTACTTTGCTTCAAATTATAGTATTGGCACAGGGTGGCAATTTTGAGAAGAAACACCTTTCCTACTGAGCCCAGTCACTTAGTGACTAAAATACCACTGTCTAGAAGTGAGATGAGTCACGTTCTGAATAAGCTACCCTAGACTTAATGCTCTGTTCAAATAGAGACTTTTCAGCAGTTCCCGAATTGGATATTTCTGATCAGTCTTAGCAGCCATAAAGAAGTGCTCAATAGCAGATGGGGTTCAGAGGGGCAGTATGAGGGGGTCGGGCTATGGAAGGGGATGAAGGGCCAGAGTGCAATATGGCTGTCCTTAAACAGGTGGCTCTCAGTGTGGCACTACATGGGCACTCCAACCCACAACACTCATGACTCATGCACTGATTTCATATTAAAACGCACCCACTGTTACATACACGCACCATGATCTCTCTTAGATTTACTGGCTAATCGGCTTTCATGCTACTGTAAAATGTTTAAACCATGAGACACTGATTCTAATCTTTATTTCCTCTGTTTTGATTGGATACTGTATTTAAATTATTGCACGCCTAATTGCTTTTTGGTTTTTTTTTAAGAGTTCCAGACAGCCCGTTAGTTTGGTGTGGTGGTGTTTGATTTGATTAGTCTATGTTCTGAGTTGTTTCTTGCTGTTTCCCGCCATAATGTTGTTGATCACCACAAACAATTAATTGTTACTCATTACAATCACAGATTATTTATAACCACATAAATTATTTATAATTACATAAATTATAAGCAACTTAAGCAATTAAATGTGGTTTTCACAATATTGCAAAAAAAAATACGCTATTTCTAACTGAGATGAAGAAACCACTAGGCGTCTTTTTGTGGATCTGTGATAACTGCAGTTTTTTTTCTGATTTATCCGATCACTGTTTTGCACAGACATGCTATTTGAAATATTTTGCTTTGAAATAAAATAATTATTGCTCAATTATAAACTGTCTGATACATGATTAGAACATTATAGAATCCTGACTTCTAGACTATACACCTCATCAAACTTTACATCCATACAAATAAAGGATTGATTAAAATGTTCCAAAGTTCCAGGTTAAGCCACAAAAGTATCTGGCAGACATTAGAACGGACCGTAAGTTTAATACACTAATTCTTCACGTACAAGTATAACCTTTAAGGTTTCAGAGCTGCTATTACTGGCACCCTGTTTATGTATACTGCAGACATGACAAAACATATGACTCCTCATTTATCATGGTGCTGTTACTAGAACAATAGGTGAAACAATGACTACGGAGCACACACCCAGTACACACCCACAGAGGAACACAATCTCACCTGCCTGACAAGTCTCGTTCTCATACACCAAAAACCCATGAAGTGTCCCATATGTGGAGATTCCACATATTTTACAGGCAAATTGCCTGCTAATAGCCCCAAATTGTGTGTGTGTGTGTGTGTGTGTGTGTATATGTTTGTATAGAGGACGTGTTTAATTACGATTATGATTAAAAGGCTAAGCATAATTGTATCATGGCGGCACATAGCACAGCAGCAGCAGAGCCCTGTGTCCTGGTTAATGATGGGGTGGGGTGGCACACAGATGGACATTCTGGCAGTTACCTACTCCATTACACAGCCAGCCCTAGTAAATGACTGATGCTGCTACTATAAATCAACTCAGGCATTAAAACTCCACCAATTAACACAGCCATTAGCATGGCTGCTGGAGAAAGAAGTGCTGGTGGTGAGAGCAGTATTTGTTTTGACAAGCCTCAAATTCTTACTCAACTGTAACTTTGCGAGTTGGTTTTGAGAATCGGTTGAGCAGACAAGAGAAAAGGGTTTACTTGTAACTCTTCTGCGATCAAAACTCTCTCATTTTAACAATATCAGGACTAAGAAAGTTAACATGTTATTATCCAGGTAATGCTTTGTTAACTTACCGTTGACAATTATTTTATCGCATTAATGCAGGTTTTTAAAAATCTTTATATGTTGAAAGACCTGAGCTTTCACCGAAGTAATGGAAGCATTACTATCTACTATCGTGGCAATAGTGAAAGTGAAAGAGAACACGAAGACACACTATCTTGCAAGCTAAATACAGCTCTATTTATCAACTCAGTCAGCTTTGAAACAGAGTTTTGCACAGAGAATGCATCCCCACTGGCATGCCCAGATATTACTCCACCACACAGTTCTCTACTCGCATTATGATATATGTTGAGAAGAACTCAAACTAAGAGATTTATTATATTTAACACATAATAAATCTCTACTGCTACTAACACAAGCTACCCCCCCCCCAACATTCCCCAGAAACAACAGAAAAAGGCCACCTACCCCCTAACTGCAAAGCCTCATGGGATATCATCAGCTAATCCTAACTTCTACATATCGGCATCGGCTTTAGAAAAATCCATATCCGTCGAGCTCTATTGACAACCCAGTACTTACGCCTAACATAACAATTTGCTACAATAGTCCATAATCATTTTGTTTGCTCTTTATTTTTTTGTATCAGAAATTACAAAAAGTCCATCTGAGAATAATGAAACTTTCTTTGTGCATCCAGTGATATTATCGAGCCCCAGTGCCATAAGCCTCTATTTCTTGCAAACTTTAGACAACAATCATGTATTGACAGAAAATATGCACAAAGTAAAGGTAGGGTAATGTGTACACAGGCCAAGGTATGTATTTTAAACCTGTCACAATTATGACTTAACTGCCTGGTTGCAATTTTTGAGCTGGAATCATTTCCCACAGCTGTTAGCTTTAAGAAGATAACAACTTCTTCTGTTCAGGTCAAAAACAGAATTGTAAAAAGGGGTTTGTTTTCACCTGGTTGGTTGATGAAAATGCATGTAAACAAAATCACACAGAAAACACTCAGAGATACATCATGGCTCATACAAAAACAACAAATACTTTAACCATTGGTGCCATAAACCCTTTAGAGGACTGCAGTAAATCATGTTTAGGTAACAACTGTTTTTTGCAAATGTAATTACTCTTTTGCTAGAATTTCATGATTGCGACAGGCCTAAACATTGATTGTACAAGAATGTAATCCTACATGAAACACGAAGTATTCTTTAACATCTGACTCACCGGTGAGGTTGGTCCGGGCGCTGTAGGTGCCCAAGTACTGGCCGTCCGTGTTGGGCGTGTAGCACTCAAAAACGCCCTGGTCTTTGGCTTGCAGCTTGGTGATGTGAAGAAGAGCAGAATCTCCACTCAGTCTTTCCACATAAATCTCTTTGCTGTTGACCCGCTGTGAGTACACAGCATAGGCGTACTTGGGCTGGGCTGTGCTCACTATACGGATCTCCCTGTCTGGAGCTGTGTGCAGGTACATGGACCATTCAAAGTCCTGTTCCACATCTTCTTTATAGCCGGTCACATTACACCAGATGGTCACATGGGAGCCCTCCGTTCGGACCAGGGGTCCGGGCTGCACCAAGACTACCCTCTGGGCCGAGCTTGTGCCTGAGTGAAGAGACATAAAGAAGAAGAAGACAGAGAGAGAAAGAAAGAGGGAGAGATCTGTGAGTGAGGAACATTATACATCATTTCTGCACTTGCTTGTTCACTTGAGTTCACAAGAGCATCTGCACTCTGGTGACTTACGAAGCTGTTTAGTCCACTTACGCTTGACGAAGCCCTTTCAGCTATTCTTCAGTGAATTGAACAAGTACAGCAGTTAGCAAGTGTGCGTGTGTTTGTCTGTTCATGACCAAACCACTTCAGCAGACCTAACAAGTGGCCCTCAGCAGACAGATGTAATATGGACTTAACGCTCCCACTCATGGTGCTCAGCTCATAAACATACAAACAAACAAAAGCAATGAACTAGTGTCTGTGGCATAATTATAACTGCTAAGGTCATGGAGCAAGTAGGTTGCAGTCAGAGACTACAAAACAAATACTTCATGCACTTAAATATATGCCCTCTTGATGATGGCACGACTGATTCCACTGTCAGGAGGTTTATCTCCCACAAACAGCGATGCCAGAGATAGCTGGTTCCTGATTTTGCTTATGGTACTATTGAGTTCAGGGCACAGGATCAGTGCCATGTCCATATTCTGGCAGCATGGCAGAATAAATGATGACAAATGTGAACAGTTGGAGGTGAAGAAACAGTCAGAGAATGATTCCTTGGATGTCACTGACCAATCTGCGATGGGGAGAAATAGAACAGCCCATCTGCTAGCAAGCCCCGTCTGGCTGTGGTGACACCACGCGTATGTGAGTTTAAGAGAGATGGAGAGGGAGGGAAAGCGAAGCAGAGCAAGCACTGATTTAATTACACTGGAATATGCACATGCATTAACATGCCACCACAAAAAAAGGGAACACCTTCTCCATATACAGACATGACTAGCATTCCCTAATACCAGCCACATGTACTGTACAGGTAAACACACCATTACAAGACAGAAGTTTTTACCTTTGCTGCAAATAAAAAGCCGAAGTAACAGACTAGATACATTTGCTTCATTCTTTTGTCCATTTTGGGGGATTTTTTGCCAAGCTTTTCTCCTGACTGAGTCACTGCCAGTTCCATCTGCTTACTAGGTCTTCCCTTTGAGCTAAGAGGTTAAAGCCCTCCTCTGAGTCACATGAAGTCACTCTGTCTGTTCTTGAACTGCTGCTAATACAAGACATTTTGGCAGCTCAACTCACTTGCAGGAAAATACTAGTTGGCATCTGTGTTAATACTGTGGCAGCTGGTGGCCTGGAGGTTAGTGACTCGTCCCAGTGTTCGGAAAGGTTGTGGGTTTGAATCCCAGAATTGCCAGTGCCACCGCTAAGGTACCATCCCCACACACCGCTCCCCTTCTCTCAGGCCTCTTCTCTCATGGTACGTCTGCAGTGCCACTGGCAGAGTATCATTTAAAACGGCAGAGAATAATATACAACTGTTCGCACTGTATGCTGTGCTCTGCTGTGTGTTTTGTTCACACATGACCAAAATGGCCACTTTATTTACATCATCTCATTGGGTTAGCATCACACTTAATGAAGGTGGAGTGCCACCCAGCACGAGTGAGGCCAAACTGGAAGATTAATGTAGACATTTACACTTCGACATTTGTCTTTAAGCTTCCATTACTTGCTTTTTAAATCTGCAAAATTGAAAAAGCAAACATTGGACAACAAATCATCTCTTCTTAAGCTTACAGATTTTTCCTTTAACACATATGCAGTCATTTAAGGTCATATAACTTTTAGAGTAAATAAAACACCACAAAGAAAACGTACTTCTTTGTCTCAGCACCTGTACAGTACCCTCATTACACTCTATTGTACATACACTCAGAGCGTAGTTTGGTCAAGTAATATGACAGCAGCCCTGGTCTGATCTGAATCACACATAGCCAGCTGTCTTCCTATCCCATGCCTATGACTACACACTCACATGCACTGAAGCTGTTTGTATAGCCAGCCTGAAACCCAGCTCAACTCTACAGTCATGACTTGTCCACCGGTCTCCTGACAAAATTCTGTTTATTCATTCCTCCCTCTACACTACACACAGGTAGCTGTCTCTGGCTCACATACATTGATTACCACTAGCTGTGTACGCATTTCCTCATCACACACTACCTGCCTCATCCGGCCTCATGTCTGTCTGCACAAGTCTCGTCTCATTGAAGAAATGTCCTCGCAAACACTACACCAGACAGAATAATCAGTGGCACATTCCCAAAGGGTGACAGGCTGCTACAGAAAGAAGCAGCAACAAATGAAATAACAGAAACAATAGCATATCTCTACGGAAAAACAAGACAGCTGCCCTGGAGCCTTTTACTTGAGATTATACAGGCCCATATGGGGCAAAGGCTTAGGAAGAATCACAACAGAGAGATCATATCATTCACAGAATATTATTATGTCTTTTCTGAGCATCATTAGATTCCACAGCAGTGATTCTGTTGTACCCTTTAAAAAGCTGTAATGAAGCTAGCTTAAGAACTACAATAAAGCAGGAGCATTAATGTCCATAATGCGATGAGGCATTCATAAAATGAAAAAAGAAATGTGATGAACTTTTGCATATTACAGCTTTCCAACAGTTTTGATGGTTGGAACACTACCTGGATTCACTGTGAACACTCTACAAAAACCATATGGGGGAGAGGTGCACTGTGATTTATTCAGTCCCTTGGAGAACACTGTGTGGGAATATCTGGAGACTGGTTTGTGCCCATGTGCAGTACAAAAAGACTTGAACTGCACAGGCTCCTCAGAACCCTCTTAATTCAAACCAA
>JBBPDE010000002.1:11290954-11318666 GCA_037974605.1 Nannopetersius ansorgii
ATGCTAATGCTAGCGCTAATGCTAACGTACATATATAGATAAAAGATTCCCATTCCCCTGCCATTCTGTGATCGGCAGTGTTCGGCAATCGGCAGATCATGATCTTGGTGATCGGCAATCAGTGATCGGCCCCAAGAATGCTGATCGGAGCATCTCTAATAAAAAAAAATATTTAGTAAACTGGGGAAACTACCATGGAGTACTAGTCTTCAGAGAGCCGAAGACTGATCATGTCCCTTGATGGCAGAGGCAAGGTCGCTAGGAAACAACCACTGCATATGCAATAGTTGCACACAGATACACATATGCGCGCACACATACATACACACACACACAGCAAAGCAAACTGGGCAGACCTTTACTGGGAGTGATTAATGAGGAGGGTCCTGTGCCCAGAAGATGGAGGAAATGAGTGTGTGTGTGTGTGTACAGAGGTAACTTGAGGACACTGTGTAGAACACAGCGCGTGCCTGTGTGTGGAGGGGAAGGCAATAGATAATGAGGTCTGCAGGAAGGTGCATGAGCCTTGTATTTGTGTGTATGTGTGGGAAAGAGAGAGTGAGAGAGAGAGAGCGAAAGAGGGAGAAAGAGGGAGGGAGAGAGAGAGCGAGAGAGTGAGAGAGAGAGAGCGAGAGAGAGGGAGGGAGGGAGAGAGAGAGGGAGATGGGGAAGGCTGGGGTGAGAGGGTGTAATAAATTGGTCTGGCTAGGAAGATGAAGGAGGTGAAGTGGTGTCTGGAGGGAAAAATGATCAGCATGATGAAGGTGAAGGTTGTAGGGAGACAAGGAGCCAGAGACGTGTCTCCAATATGTCCATCAAAGCTATCCTGGATCTGCCCATCACTTAGTTGTGCTACATGAACTCAAGCATCACTGTAATTGAGAACTCAAAATTTGGTCAGATTGATCTTTCCAAAGTTTAATGGGCCCCAAATAGTGTTGAGAACTAAGCATGCAAACACAGCATGTAGAAGAAAGCTCTAGTGGGTGCCTAATGCTGATACTACAACCAAAACTACACCAAAAGTGCTGAAGGAAGAAATGCCAGGCTAAATCTAGAACAAGGTGAAACTTTGTGATGTTTGGGATGATGGTTTGAGCAAGTCTAAGGCCGCCTAAATGGACTGAATAATAAGTGAGACTAGGAAAAAACCTGAGCAGATGGCTGGCAAAAGCTGAACAAAACTATGATAGCAAGGCGAGGAAATATTGCAAATCCAAGGAATGCACCCACTGCCTGTTTGGGCACAATGGACTACATCAATAATTCACTGAAGTAGCATCTTAACAGCGATGCACAATGTCAGCACCTGCCTCTCATTCAGGTCTATCATAGTGGTAGTCAATGGGCCTGAGCAGGTCCTTTCTGCATGAATGTGCTTGCCTGTAAAGGTTATTTAGATGAAAAATGAACAAACTCATACACAGCACTGTGCCTAGTGAGTCAAAAAAAGAAAGATGTGAAACGGTAGTACATTCATTTCTGGATGTGTGTGTGAATGTATGCATTACTACTAGTATATCTACTCTCCGTTTTTCATCCAGCTCCTCTAAGGCTTTTCAGTGTGGTGTTTTGTCAAGCCTACTGTTTCAGGGGCAAATTATCAGCCTAAGAATTTGTTTTTGATATGTTGGCTGTGTTTTCTTTCCACCGCACAAAAGAAGTTAAAAGTGTGTTCTATTCCAAACAGAATATCATTTCAAGCCCATCACAGCTCCAGGCCTTGAAAGAGAAAAAATCTTGCCGCTAACGGAAAGTCATACGGCCTGTTGATATTTTCCCCCTGTGCTCATGTGAAAAGGAATTAAACACACTCTTAGAGCCTTTCAGAAAAGGAGGCCTTAAAGGAACACAAGCTGTTTGAATGCTCCCTCCCTTTGATCCCTCTTCTGGTACTTTTTGTGTCACCTTTCACATTTCTGCATACTTTTCCATTCATCCTTTTGACTTCACCGTCTTCCAGAGCAGAGAAAGATGGTCAGAATGTGAAAAAGCCTGGTCTTTCATTCCAAAAGCACTTACAGGACTGCAGACTCCTCTGCTTTTTGTTGGTTCCGCTGAGTGAGTCAGAGAGACAGCCACTCTCTTTGGAGGAGCATTACTGAAGCACTGTAAAACAGAAACGAGGCGTCTTGCTGTCTCACCACAGCCAAGATGTAGCAGGCTGTAGCGCAGAGGTAGACCAGCGCTAGAGCGGTCCATAGGGATGATATTGCATAAGAAGAACCACGACAGCAGCATCATGAATAAGTGTCAGACAAAACAGTCTGAGACGACTAAAGTATTTATGAAATACACTCCTGTTGAATTTATCTAAATTGCTTCAAAGCGGCTTTCCATAAATTAGGGCTTAAGCTCTATCAAAATGTTGGGTCCAACCAAAAAGGTAAAAATGATAAGTAATAATATTGGTTGATATTAGGGCTGCATGATATATCACCCTTCTGCAATACTGATATTGCAGAAGGCTGCAGTATGCAAAAGAGCCTGTAATCAATCGCAGTTTGACCAGGTGACCAACCACAACTCAAGGTGAACTCTGGGTCTTCTGAAGGAGCGAGGTAATCCAACAAAAATCGAATGACTTTAATCTTCAGCCTTTAAAGATGTTAGCAAATTGGTGAAGGGTGGGGCTTAACTGCTCTGCCAGAAAAATGGTTTTGTGACATCACAAAAACGATCATTTAAAAACAGGCCGTTTTGTAGATCAATTTTCATGATTCTGACGATTTCGGCCGATCATATCATATCCTAATTTTATACTCCAGGTGCTTTACTGACTGAAACGATTGTAAATGACAAAGTATTTTTTCTGTGTTAGAACATTATTCTTGAGATAAAGGTTATACATGAAAATGATCTGTGCAAAAATGATAGATAACAGTCAACATCATAGTACTCCTAGTACCAAGGTATGGCAGTGATGCAGTTATTGTTGCAGCTCTATTCCAATTGCTAACAAAAAGTGCCAAGTCACTTTTCAGTACAGATATATGCATTAATAGTACAGCTTATAGCAATGACAACAGAGAGCTAGACTACTTGAGTAACATGTTTTATTTTACAGTACAGTACAGCACAAAATATGATGAATGCCTGTATAAGAACATTTTCTCCTTAGTTGAACTGAGATATACACCCAAACTATGGCTGAGAAACCAATTATGAAACAGAACTATGAAGAAGGTGCACCATTGCACCCCAATTATTGGTGAAATTTGAGCTGGCACAGTAAGCCCACGCAGAAACTGCAGATATCCTTCGCATTTTATTTGTTTTTGTGTTGTTCTGGCCTCGTCCACCACGCCCCTTCATCCTTGTGCTGGTTGTTTATGTTTGTGTGCAGTGGTTTGCTAGGCAATCAGACACCTGAACGGAATGAGCTAAGGCACAAACAACCAGCAGGAGGATGAGGGGGCATTGCGGAACAAGGCTCAGACACAGCTTTTTTCGTGGCAATATAACATTTTTCATGCATTTTAGAGCTAAATTATTATGAAAAATATAATTTACTAATTTTGTATTATATACATTCAGCTACATTTCCAAAGAAAAAAATGTTGGTACTATCCAGAGAACACAAAGAAAGTGTGTCTTGAGAGGGGGAAGGTTTGAAAGTAGTCAATCCAAAAACATTATTTCTCCTTGCTTCTGCCCTGTGGAGCTATTTCAAGTGTTTCTCTGAGTGCTCTCATGTTTTTCAATTTGTTCTTCTTAATTTATTACTGTATTTGCTGCTTATACTAAAGAAAACAACCGTGCATACCAAAGAAAACGCGTGTGCGTGAATTACAGTAAAGTATATATAGAGGCAACATCAGTATTTTACATTCTAGCACTGCAGGAGTTCAGTGTACACTTTACAGTATGGATATGGGTTTGCACCGAATATTTAGAATATTTTAACGCGACAGAAAGAGTGATGGCGCACCAGCTTGGATTGGAGATAACATGTCTGGTGTGTGGGCGCATTTCGATATACCTAAGAAAGACACGCGGAAAGCCGCTTGTGAAGCGTGCAATGCTAACATTTCTAGTGGGGGTGCATCCACAAAGACTTTCACAACATCGGGATTTATTTATAATTTATTATATAAAATCAAAACATGCCAATTGAGCACAGAAGAAGCAAGACTCTTGGAGCACACCTACTCCGTCTGTGTTTTTGAAAAGCAAAAAGTTTTCCAATGATTCCAGTTAATATTTTGGCTGAAAATGTTAATTCTGCACATCTTCATGCAGTCAAGTGAGGGGGGAGTTATGCTCATGCGCAGCGTACAGAAAAGTGGCATCATTAAAATGCTTTCCCTGAGTGCTAAACACATGCTCTGAGCTACCAGAGTACAGTTTTCCCCTCACACCCACTTCTTTTCTCTGCCACACTGTCTCTCCACTAAAGCATTCTCCTTCTTTTTCATTCCTTCCACTCCGTTCTTCGTCACTAGGCACGCGTGAGAGGATTCCTGCTGCTCACGTTTGTCTTGTGGACCTTTTGAACCCTTTCAGAGGGGTTTAATTGGCACAGGGGGATGCAAAAGCTGGAGTACTGAGACTAACAATGGGGGCCTGAATCCTCCATCAAAGACACCATGTCTACATACCAATTGCAGCTGCCTGGACTAACTTGCAGAATAAACCATGCACGTCTCTGAAGTGCATGGATTAAACCAGACAGCAACTGCAAAGCAATGACCAGCAGTATTTGCACACTGCTTCTAATGAAAGAATTGTTATTTAAGCTATTTAAGGCACAACAATTGCTGACAGAGGCTAAGTTGCACATACACAGCTGTGTAATCTCCACAGAAAAGCACTGGCAGTAGAACAGGATGCTCTAGCACTGGCAGTAGAACAGGATGCTAGCAGCCATACACAAGCCAACAATCACTTTGTGCAATGGCACGCATCAGCTAGAGGGGCTCCAGAGTACTTCTCTGATGAAGCTCCATCCATTTCCTATGGGATGAGCTGGAATGGTGTTTGTGATTCAGAAATAATCATCCAACATCAGTACCTGACCTCCTTAATGTTCATGTAGCAGAAGGCAGTCAAGACAGCTGAAATGAAAACGTTTAACAGTTTGATAACGGATAATAATGTCATTTCATATTCTTAAAAATGTATAATTTATTTAACCATTATATTACCGACAGCTTGCATTAACTACCTCGTAAAAATATTTTTTTAAAGAAATCTGGTATTTTCTGTGTCCAATTTCTTAATACTGATTAACACACTTACACAATTTCAATCCAATGTGACTAAATCAACCTGGATTAGCATTACAGTGAAAAGGAAATTACATTTTCTCTCAGAGGGTTAAAAATCCAGTGAAATGAATGAAATGTAGACATTTTAGTATAATAACACAACATTGCCTAAATTAAAACATTCTGCCAAAAATGGACCTGAAAAATCTACTCTTCATTTAGTTTCAAACATGTTTTATTTCATTACTGATATCAACAGAACTTATTGCAGGTCAGACGTTTTAGTTGACTGTGATGGTTTTATGTTCCGATTATGTACCCCTTCAATCTGTACTAGTGTGACAGAGGATATGAAGACAGGTGGTAACTGTCAGCATCCAAATATCAAGCCATTTCATCTTCAAGAGTTTTCCCTCTGTGCAGAGATCCAATAGAGCATAAAACAAAGTCTGGTAATATTGTTTATTTTAGCCGACCAACATATCAGTCAATCTCTAAAGAAAATACCCACAAATGATTCACCATCCAGTGGGAAATCTTCCCAGAAGAGTCCTTACTGCAGCAAAGGGGTCCAGCTCCCTACTGATACACTTGTAACACACACATTTCAATTTGTTTTAGCAGAACAGGTGTCTGGATATTTTTAGACATATTGCATAAACCCCACAACTGCTTTCGATGCCTCCATTCCTGTCCATGCAGACTCCGCAAACTAATCTGGCTCCGATCTGCTGGAGGGAAGAGAGGAACTCTATTCAGCCGTGTCCCACAGGGAGGGGAGATCAAGGACAGACTCCCAGCATAACTAGACAGGGCGAAGGGAAATTCTAAAGAGGATTATGCACACAGGTCGACAGATAGGAGGGAATAAAGAATTAATCCAATCAAGTGCAACTCATATCTCCTGCAAGGAGAAACAGCCTCATAGCTTCATTAGAGACTCACACCAGCCTCTTAATCTTTGTTCATACAATTCCACATCAAAAGCACACGCCTGGCCAGCAACACAGCACCTAGATCACACACATGCAAGCACCATCTCTCACTCTCTCAAGTACAAGAGCTCCATTTATCCTCAAGGTCTGCCGCCTGGAGAGGCAGCAAAAACATACACACACGCACACAAACACCCCCCTACAGCAGGGTTGTGCTTCAGGAAAACACATGAGCCAGAAGATCTAGCTGACGGAGCAGGATAACAGAATTGGGAAGAAATGGGGAGAAACAGCCATGCTCCACTTTACTTTGCCTCACATAATTACGCTTTTATTTAAAACAAACAAGCAAAAAAAAAACAACAAAAAAAATCCGAAATAGTGTTGCTATCACACAGTAGGGAATTCTAATTACTCATAATCTTAAAATGACTGCTCTTGTTCCAGTTTGAGAGAGAAGTCCTTTTTCAACCATAATGTTTAGCTCTCTTAACTTTATTGTGTTTGAGCATCTGCAACTGGAAGGAATCAGGATTCCTTCAAAAAAGATGTGTCAGTGGATTTCCACAAACCGATAAAGGACACCATCCAGGAAATTAACATTTCTTAGCTGGGGGTAAGGAGGGGAGGGGGGTAACAATGAGAGCAAGAGAGAAAGAAAAAGTGAAAGAGAGAGAGAAAGAGAAAGAGAGAAAGCGAGAGCGAAAGGTGGAACAAAGATTTGACCAAAGTCTTTAGTGCTCTAATGGCTGACCACTGACATCAATTCAGCACACTCAAGTGTGGATAAGAGCCCACAAGAGCCAACAGGGTGGGACACAACATACAGATGACAGACAAAGAACAGCCACAGATACTCTGAGATGGCCTGACAGTGTCCAGCAGCCAACAATTTACTTTCAGTCAGAGGGACAGAAACAGACTACAGCCATGACACCTCACACATGATGAATCCTCACCAAATACATCTGCAACTCTCATCCCAGACCTGAGAAGAGCGCAGTTAAGTGGAGCAACTCAGTCAATAAACATGTCTGAAATGTGAACAGTAGTGAGAGCATTAGCTTCAGGAAAAAAATTCAAACAGCGTGAATTTTGACATAAAGCAGAAATTCAGAAATCCATTCCTATCTGCCAGTTTATTTGTGTCACAGCATGAAAACAGTGTGGAAAATGGAAAATGTAGGCAGCCATACGGAGAGAAATGTGATAAATTGGAGGCCTTCACTAACTCACTAACCTATACAGTAAAACACAGACATGTAGTAAACAAGCAATGCGGTTTAAATTTACTGTCAGTTAAAACAAACCTGTCTGACCTGCTCATATAACCAGCTCTGAACTGATGTCAGAATGATGCTGTGTACTGCGCACAAATGGACTATGTTGTACATAAGTGTGTGTGTGTTTGTATGAGAGGGTGGTTGAGTGAGAGAAAAGGCAGCAGAGAAAGAGAAACCGAATGTTTCATTACTGTGCTTCGCTGTTGGCCTGAGATGAAGAGTGGAAACTAATGGAGGCAGCAATGAAACGTTGTTGATGTTGTACAGATGGAGGAGGCCTGCACTGGCCTGCAGCGGTGTGCTGGGCTTTTTACACTGTGACCTTACGTTAAACAGAGGCACATATCCCCACAAATGAATTTGTTTCCACTCAATTTACCAAAAAGCAATTTCCTCCAGGCCTCAGCTGTGGGGGGACAGGTGAACAGCGACGGGTGTGGGTGAGGGGGGCTGGCAATGTGGGACATGGGAGCAGAACTAGAAGGGAGGTGGGGGGGTACAGGTGCTCTCAAAGCTCTGTCATTACCAAGGCAACAGGGAAATGGAGAACTCGTGTTTCTCACCCTGAAGTGAAGAGAACTACTATCCTTTCAAAATATGATGCAGTACATCGAGAAAATGAGTGTATGATGACCAAGCATGAGGAGGCTGCATAAAGATGAAAAATAGTAGCTGTGAATGTGCTACTACAGAGAGAGAGAGAGAGAGAGAGAGAGAGAGAGAGAGAGAGAGATGAGAAAGTGAGTGTGTGTGTGTGTGTGTGTGTAAACTAGGATAATGTCACTGTTATTACACAGTACTTGAGAACTCTTCAGAACTGTATCCTACATTAAACCCTGCATTAACTGCTGGCTTTGAAAGTCTAGTGAATTACAAAGCCAACAAGGAGCACAAAAGCACTTATAAGGCCAACGTGGATGAGCAAGTCATTAGCGGCTGTGAATTTTTGCCCCCTCCATGTTAATGGATGTCTCGCACAAACAGTAAAAAGTGCGAGCTTTGTCAACCGGCGCAATAACCACCTCTAGTTGGGTTCCCTACTGCCACTCTGTCTTGCGTTTTAAAAGAAAGCCTGCTGCTAAGCACAAAAGGTTACAGACTGGCCACTGTGTAACACTGCTATAGTCTTCTGAAGAGCAGACTCAATGTACTCAGATCATTCAGCAGTTATCCACTCAGAAAGGAGCGCATAATGGCGACATTACTCTCTAGATAAGCAAAAACAAAAGCCAAGTCAAATTAAATAGTTTGAGGACCCAGCCTCTTGTGTCTGCTCTTTCTGTCTCGGTCTCTGTCTGAACTGTGCGTCTTTGCCTGCTGGCTTGTTCTTCTCTCTGCTCTGGAACTGAACTGCAGAATGGCTTACAGTGAGCGTGCCTCTCAATCCCCAGGCCTGCACAGTCTGAGTGAGTTAAACTGGAACAGCAGCCTCGGGCCCCAGGAACAGGTGGTGCTCACCAGCACGGCCCATTTCACACACCAATCACACATGGTCACTCAAGACACACCACACACCTGAAACATGCAGGAGGCTCCACAGACCATGTACGAGTCCAGAGCAAATCAAAACACACATGTTAACCATGTGTGTGTGATGTGCGTGACATAGCTGGAAAATGCACATGCCTTTCATGTGAAATGTTACATTGAGCATAGAGGGCATCAGGTGGCAGTAACACAGAGAAGGGTCAGAGGGGAGCAGGCTGTAGTCTGTCTACTAGTCCTGTCTCTTTATTTAGCCTTCTGCCCAGGGGGGGGCGTGCTCGCCTGTTGCTCTGACAGCAGAGAACTGGCTCTCAGAATTAGTTACGTTTGCAATTATTAGTAAAATGAAAAACTACTCATTAAAAACGCCTTTAAAGTCTCTCTTGGAACCTAATGGAAATACCTATTAATATGTTATAGCTATTAGCTACATAATGTTATTTAATTAAGCATTTATTTATTTTGCTTAATTAAAAACTTTGTTCTTATGGTTTTGTGTATTTTATCGATTACATTTTTTACACTTGATTACTAGAATATTTGCTAAAATTACTAGGGATGCACAGAATAGTCAGCCACCGAAATCCTTTTTTTAATGCGACCGAATAAGTGATGAATATGTGACGCAATCAACAAGCGCAACCTGCACACGCCAGATTGGATTAGAGTCAACATGTCTGCTGTGTGGACGCTTTTCCATATATCTAAGAAAGACACCCGGAAAGCCGCCTGTGAAGCGTGTAATGCTAAAATTTCTAGAGGCGTGCGTTCAGAAAGACTTTCACAACGTTGGGATTACTTCATCATATAAAAATCAATATATCCCAATCGCTAGAAGAGGCAAGACCCTTGGAGCACACCCACTCCGTCTGTTGCGAACGTTTTTGAAAAGGCAAGAAGGTTTTCCAATGATTCCAGTTAAAATATGGGCTGTGCCAGTCTTTGTTTTAATAAACTATTTTGTTTTAGGTCTATAGAGAATGATGTTATATGTTTCAGCAGTTTTAAAGCACTTGTTCTGAATGCACTTTGTTCAGAATATTAAAATGCACTTGAATTCACTTATGAGAGAAGATATCTAATCATATAATATTTCAGCTATATTGCTTTTAGGCTGTTTATGAGTGGGGACATGTAAAATATTGATAAAATAATGATAAAAAATAATGATAATGATAATGATAATGATAAAAAAATATTGCCGTTAATGTATTCACAAAGTTGGGTTGGCAGCTGGGTCTATACTACGCAAGCTATGAGGACTTTCACCTTGATATTTTAGCGCGGATTTACTCTCTCTGTCTGTCTGTCTGTCTTTCTCTTTGTCTGTCTGTCTCGCTCTCTCTCGTTTGTGACTTTTCCGGATCGCGCCCGTTTTAAACCTGTCTCACTCTCTCTGTTGCTCTCTCTCTCTGTCGCTCTCTCTCTCTGTCGCTCTCTCTCGTACTTGCGCGCTCTCCCTGTGCCTCTCTCTCGCTCTCTCTTACTCTCTCTCTCTCGTTTGTGACTTTTCAGGAGCATGCAGATCATCTCTCTCGCTCTCTCCGTCTTTGTCTCTGTCTCTCTCTTTCTCTGTCTCTCTCTCGCGCTCTCTCTCTTTCATTCGTGACTTTTCCGGAGCGTGCGGATCGTCTCTCTCTCTCTGTATCTCTCTCTCTCTCTCTCTCTCTCTCTTTTACTCTCTCTCTCTCTCTCCCTTACCCTTTCTCTCTGCCTTTCTCTCGCTCTCTCTTACTCTCTGTCTCTCTCGTTCCTGACTTTTCCGTATTTAAACCTCAGGCTTATATTTACATTTTCTCTAAGGGTAATGTATTAAACTGAGTTCAAAATGACATTAAAGTGATCTGGGAGAACATTTGGAGGCATATTTATGGTTTACACTATAAAAACAGGCATTGGGATCATTTTGGGGCGGGGGGCTTCAGACCTTCGGCAGAATTCAAATGAGCCATTTTAATCTGGATTAATCTAGATTAATTCCAAGATTACAATGAGATTAATCTAGATTAAAAAAATAATCTATGCCCACCTCTAATATATATATAAAAGCCATTACCTATCGACACTGATAGACATTTCTAGCCAATTACACAACTGCTAATATAATAAACATTAACAGCCTTAGACTAAATAAAGTCACTGGTCTTTCCCAGCAGAACACTGCAAAGAGCATTCTGGTACCATCTCAGGTAAACAACATATACACACCTGACAGCTCACAAGCTCTCAAAGAAAACATGATTAATCATGAATAGTCAACTCTTTCTTAACGATCCAGTTCTCAGTGGTCCAGCATGAGCTCTGAACCGTCTGCGGCTGCACAGGCTGATTCACAGCATTCACTTTCTATTAGTGCCAGCAACTTTATCAGTAATTTGTGCTACAGAAGCTCGTCTGTCGAACTGGACCAGCCAGAACAGCCTTCGCTTCGACTGTGCCTCAGTGAACTTCGCGAGCGGCTCACCAGTGGTCCTTTCTTGGACCGATTTTTGTAGGTTCTAACCACTGCATACTAGTACCAAGACCTTTCAATATTAGAGATGCACTACTGCAGTCTTTAAGCAACTTTCACAAAGGCTAAATTGTGATAACTAACACTGTTTTCCCTTCCAACAACTTCAAGGACCAACTGTTCGGTTGCTGCCTGATGTATCCCACCCCTTGACAGGTGCCATGTAAACAAGATGCCACTCACATCACCTGTAAGTGGTTTTAATGTTGCCGGAGATCACTGTAGGTCTAAACACACACACCCAGACACACTCAGTAGAGGAGCAGTTAGCTCATGTGTAACATTCTCCAGTATCACAGCTTGTTCTGCATCAATAACCTATGACCCTTTCACACCCACATGCCTTCAATTTTATCGCACATCCTGACGACAAGTGAGAAGTTAGCACACAAACACACACACACACACACTCTTGATTCCTAGCATCTAAATGGAAACAGATGCAGTGAAGTTATCAGATTTACAATCCAATGTTAAGATTAAACAAGACAAAGGACTGATAGTCAAAGATTAATCAAGATGAGAGATTGGTCATCAAAGCCTGATGCAGACGGAGCTGATACCGTGTGCAAGTTAAAAACACTACCTCTTGTAAACATGTAGTGTTTATTGATTGTGGTAGTTAATTTACTAGTTGATTTAATTCAAGATCAATACTAATCTCAGCTTCACATTGCTAATACTGTCACACAGAAGAACCACAGGAGAAAATCTTTTCTGTGCAGGGACGAAGACCCTTTTCTTCAGTCAGTTCCAGAAACCCTGCAGCCTGAACCTTACACACTAGGGCCACAAATCAGCCCTACTCTCTGTGCTTTGTCAGTCTGTGCTTCAGCCTGGGGACTGGGAACACATGGGAGATCCTCTAAGGACTAAGGCACTACATTATATAAGTGCCTGGAGCATGTAACCACCAGTGATTTATGATCCTATCTGGACCTCCATAGAACTGACCTCACCTTAGGCTGGAGTCAAGCAGCTGTAAAGGAGATGCTGAAGTACGTATGTATGCATGTACCTCTGTGTGTGTGTGGGTGTATGTATGTGTATGCATGTACATGTTTGTGTGTATGTATGTATGCATGTGTGTATGGGTGCATCATCAAAATCATCAAACAGCCTGACCATTCCGAACAGTGACAGAATGACTGTCCACTTTGTAAACAGCTAACAATTACAAATCTAGAAAAAAAACTGAACAGCACGACTCCATACACTTGTTTAAAAAAGGCACCTGGATATTATGAGATGATTAAATTAACATTTAGAAAATTATGTTAGTTCTGTGCATTTCACCCCCCACACACTTCTACTGTACTATCTGTGCATAATGCTCCCTCCTGTAGCGTTAGAGTGTCTTCTGCTATTAGCGTTTATTGTTACTGTAATATTATTGCATTAATGCGGTATATGAGTTTTAGGAAATACCAATTTTCCTGCTTTCTAGATGATCAAGATTATTCATGAATTAAGAAGATGTGATGTCTAACACGTTTCATCTTTCCCACCAGTGAAATATTTAATGTGGCACTTAAATGGGAAAAAACATCTGATGTGCTTCTATGTGATCAATGTGTATTTGTATTTCGTAATTACAAATAAAACCAGAATGAATCCAGACCTCCAAGCTTTCTTTAACTGTGAGAAGGGTGTATCTCTGAATGAACTCCGGAACGCAGTGAAGTCGCAGTTACTAGTAAACCATCTGGTATGTGCAACCTTCCGATGGGCACCCGAATGTAGTATTACTTACAAAGTCTGGGGCAAACAACATGTACAAAATATATATTTTGGTATTCTCTGACTTGGCCACATATTAAATAAAAAGGGGTATATTTTACCATCATGACATATTAAGTGTGTTGTTAGTATCATCAATGCCTAAGAACTTGTTATTTCATTAAAAAAGTGAGAGAGATGTGTTATATCAAAGTTTTTGTCCCCTTAATTTTCAGATACTAAAAAAAACCATAAACAGCATTACTGTGGCCCAACCCCATTTTAGCCTTGGAGCCTCCCATTTACCCACAACCCCCACTCCCATTTTAGGTGTTCAAGTCAAGTGGTAGGGTGAAGTGTTAGGGCTACATGGCCCTCTAAACTGAGCTTTTTTACTTAAAAAAAATGGATGAAAAATGGTCCTTTCCTTCATAAGACGCATAAGAAAATAAATAATAGTGGGCTATGCTGAAGTCTCAGTAGCCAGACATCTAATGTTACACTGTCATTGTTGGTTTCAGTACAGCCTATATTTGCCCTATATTTAAATCATGCAGAAAAGACATTTCCATGATCCTATCTTAATTATTTTTTTTTGTCATTTGGCTTATCTCTGTTTACATGAAGGCCATAGACATCTACATGAAGGCCCTCATTTAATAAAGGAATATTCCGACCACACTTATGCAAGGGGCAAAAGGAAACTTCCAAAAAAGGTTTAGCAGTAAAAATGCATGGATTTGGCCTTATAGCTGTGTATTCATTTGGTTGAACATCGTGATTGGGCCTATCTGACAGCACGTTTTAATGTGGCAGTACTGCCTCGCTGGGGTATTCCGTCTGTTCTAAATGACCGAAACCAAAAATTGTCATATGTCATAAAAAATTCAAGTATCACGATACATTGACTCCCTCTTATAACTTAATCACGAAGTGCTTTGGGAAGCTTTGAGACACAAAGACCCAGCCACACCCTAACACTCCTTTGTGGCCCCTCTGTGAAGACTGTCCCAAATTCCTTGATCTTCATATTGAGAAGAACCTCAAAAGGACCCTCAGCCCCCATTTCGTTGCCAGGAAAGCCTAGCAGTTTCTCCTTCCTGCGAAACGAAGATAGCTCACCCCCTTACTCTCATTTACTTTTTCTGCTTGTTGTTGACTATCCTGTTCTACTGCGTTGTTTGCTCATGTTGAACTTTTTGCCCTCTGTATAGTCCTGTCTACATTTGTATTCTTGTGCTGCACCATGGTCCTAGAGAATGTTTTGTTTCGCTGTGGACTGTGTAGATGGCTGAACACTTACTTAACTTAATCTATATCTTACATCCACGCCCCCCATCATTCTCTGCGTCCCCTCATGGTAACCCCTGGTTACCATTCCGTCCATCAAGGCATGATAAAATATTTAGTATTTGTGACCACTCCACTCGTCTGGACCCTAACGCCCGCATCCCACCCCCATTCATCATCTGGGCTTTTAGAGTGTCTAGTCTGGTGTCCTACAGACCCCTACACATCTCTCACTGATCTCTTTATCCTTTATCCTTGCCATACCTCTCCCACCTTCCCATCCCTCCTTTCCTCTGTTAGTCTGGTAAAAGCTTATCAGCAGCAGCCTTGCCTTAGCAGTTCAGATCTTTTCTCCTGTGCACACAATCCCACAAAGAGTAAACACTTCAATCACTTGAGAGCAAACACAAGCTGCCATTCATGCAAACACCCATTGTGCAAAAGGAGCCATTAATGGTTAAAATCTCTTTCTCTCTTTCCCACACACATGCACACACACACAGACACTCAATTACTGGGAGAAGTTTTGCTGTTTTGTTCTGCAAACACAAACCTCAGTAATTACAAGTGAATATGGACTTGAGTGGCTTCTGTGAATGACAGCTTGTAGTTGTGTGCTCAAAATCTCCATCTGCATCCAGACACAGACTGAATATTAAAACTAATTAACTGTTAATTAGTCTCTTCTGACATTGCTTGGTTTTTGTGATTGTCAATCACACTATGCTTTTATGCTGCAATGGAGATTGAAATGAGCAGAAAACAGGAGCTGTCACCACCCTCCTTTCCCACCCCAACTCCCAACGATTTCCTCTCCATCTTCAGCCATACCTCTGGTCCTCAGGAAAGCCATCAGGCAGCAGCCGTTTGACTAGAGACCTGCGACCGACTGTTTTACTCCTGACCCTGATTGAATTGAGAAATATGGATTACACATCAGCAGTGGCTGTCAAGTCTATTTGGAAAGAACCAGTCTTCGTTCCAAATCTAGGAACTGACAACAGCAATATAATCAAGAGCAAGAAAAACAGAACTGCCCACACATTCACATCTACACCAATATAAACTCACTTGTAGATTCAATATGCCAATGTTAACAACATTTTACTTTACTTTGACCTCTAATCTTGACCTAACTGCAGTAATGCACTTCTCAGATTCAGCCAAGAACGGTATCAGAGTGTTTTTACAGGCAAACATGTTTAGCAATGAGGCAGTTTTTTTATTTTTTGGCCAAACTACGCTGATGCTCTACAATGACAGTAAATAAACATGAACATGAAATACACATTGCTCATGATGGATAAAAAGTTGCTTCTAACTTTGAATTTAGCACCTTATTTATTCCTATTATTTTAAAGTGTAAAACATGTTCAGATGTGTGTGATACTGTGTTTCGTGTGTTTAATTACTGCACTGGTGATCGGCCGATCACTCACACATATTGGCGATTTCGAGCCGATCTTTTTTGGGGGGTTTATTTATTTGTTTTTGTATCACATTTTATTTATTTAAATTTGTAAAGAAATGTTGTTATGAAAAAAGCTTTATATTAAAGAAAATTAGATTTGTTTGTATTTGCTGTAGGGTTGCCACTATCATATGTCACTATTTTAAAGTAGTAAAAGTTGAAACCCAGCAGCTCTAATTTTCTGTTATCTGGGGGGGGGGCAATCCGTATCGGAAAAATCAATATCGGCCGATCACACTTACAAAAAAATGGGTAATTAGAATCGGCCAAGAAAATTGCAATCGGTGCATCTCTAATTAAAAATAAATAAATATTTCCTTAATAAATAAAATATACAACAACATGAAATGCCAATAAAATTTGGACATCAGCCAACTTTTTGACTGATGGCTGTAAAGAAACTAGAAACTAGAGCAGTCAGTCATAAAATGATGCTTTTAGGCACATACACATTTGTATACAACGACCCATTGCCTGAGCTGCTCCTCACTTTCTATTCGATTAAAAAAAAAAAGAAGCACATATGACTCAGCCAGTGTTCACAAGAGTTGGCTGTTAAGAATAATTATCACCTGCTGCCGTGATTATCATGAACCTTGTGCACTGTAGCATAAAGATGGAAAACTAAGAGGCAAGGTAAAATTGAACTAAACTGGTGCTGTACTGGTGCTGCTGGCTGATCTACAGTTGGACATTGAATTAAAATTAAACTACCAAGGAGAAACTCATGCCAGGAAAAGTGAAAATGACATTTCAATCATACATAACCCACAGCACACCGAAATTTGTCCTCTGAATTTAACCCATTCACCAAGTGAAGCAATGGGCAGCCAGGAACACAGCACCCGGGAAGCATTGTGTGGGGACGCTACCTTGCTCAAGGGTCCCTCAGAGGTGCTTAGCAGTCTTGGGATTCAAACCCACGACTTCTTGACATGGTGAACGCCGTAACCACTAGGCCACTACCAGCTGCCCCAGGAGAGAAACTGAAAGAGCAGTGATGCGTGCATTAAGTGCTGAAGGGTGGTCTCTCCCATGATCAGAACTTCAGGGGTACTGTGACAGTGTAGGGAGGGGTTCTGCTTGTTGAATGTCTCTTGGAAAGATGTATGTGTTCACACTGGTATAACAAGTCCCTCACACACATCTCAGATCACCTCCTGACGTAGTCTGAGCAACTGGATTTATATCCATTTCACTTGGTGCAAGTGTCCTGGGTGCATTTCCATTGCATTTGTGTGAGTCTTGGCCTTACAAGATGTAATCCTGATACGCAGGATACACAAAGTGACAGGAAGTTCAATGTCTCTGTCCAGTGTGTTCATCACCACCACTACAACACTACAGCAAATGCTGGGGTTAAATATGCCAGTTCACCAACGAGAAATCAGAGGGATTACAGTAAAATCTCATGTGCACCACAGATTAACAATGGCTAGACAGAATCCTGGCGCAACATTATTTCACAAAGTGCAAAAGACTCCTGAATTTCCCTCTGGAGGCAAAATGGCTATTAACATTATTTTCAGCTCTGCCAGGAGCAGTGTTCAGGTTTAAGTCATTCTAATCATTAAGGTTAGCTTGGCTACTGGAGCAGTAAGCTTCTGAAGAAAGTTGTTCACTAATGGTCTTTATTGAAGGACAGTAGACTGACATTTCTACGGATGCCTTCAGCTTCGCCTTATGGAGGATTCGAATGTTAAAAATAGCTTCTGATAAATTGCTGAAATGCTCTGAGGCCTCTTTGGGGGTAAGATGAAATATTTAGTAGGGGTGTGTTGGTCTGCTGCTTATGCTGGGGCTGTTTGCTCAGCTGTTCAGAGGACGACTGTAGCTGATTATACCCTAACAAATGTACATGCCAGCATTTCCTCACCTAAAAAGAAAGGTTCAAAAATATCAGGCCAATTATTAAAGATCACCTCGTGCTTCAAGATCAGAATACTGAGGAAGGTTCTGCTGCCTCCAGTCACTGGTCAGGTTTTAATGGGGGGCTCCTGCCCACCATGCTGCTCTGTAATTGTAAGGAAGCCAGAGGCACAGAGAGGATTACAGGAGACTAGAGAGATCCTGTTTACCAACGGAGGGGGCAGGAACATGTTAACAAACACAACTCTCTTACACACACACACACACACACACACACACAGACACAGACACAGACACAGACACACACACACACACATACACATACACACTCCCTCTCATCACAAATTCTTCAAGCAAACACACTGAAATAATGAATGCTCAGCACTCTAATTGCTCCTGTAGAGATGCACACAAGAGAAAAATGATCTTTGAAGTACCTTTCAAAAACATACGTACACACACATCCACACAAAGGCTTTGAGATGTTAATAGACATACAATAAAAGATAAGCAACAAGAGATAGTAGAACAATTGATGTCAAGACACACCCAGGCTAATCAAAGTCCTGCTTGACCTCTTAGAACAATACCCAATAGGCATTAGGAACAATGAGGCAGAAAATACAATAGACAACAGTAAGATTTTATACAGTGAAGGCGGGGAAATGCACTAAAAGTTAACATTAGTCGGGTATTGCGTTTCTTTTCGAATAAACACTGAGTGCTGAGTCATGCAAGCACACATTAACAATAGTGGGATATTATATTTCAAAGTGCTTAGTGAAGAAAGGCCATACTGAGTCATATATTGACATTTCTCAATGGACATCTGCAAGAAGGCTGTATCTATCAAACAGGTGCAGCAGGTGAACATTTCAGTGCCATCTCAAAACAGTCCAGAGACTTTAATCACCTGCTCTTCAGACAGTTTCCTATACAGGTTTAGGTTTCACAAACTGATATGCCAATTGGGGATAGAATGTTACACTTTATTTTTAGATTTTTTAAAATTTTAAGAATTTTTGCAGGGGTGGGGCTAATCTGGGCCTTGGAGTTGGCCCTAAACTAGAGGTCAAAAGGACAAAGGTGAAGATTTGTACTGAACTGGAATTTTGAAGGGACACAGATCATAACACAGATCTGCAAGCTCCTCATTTCCTTTTCAGCTTCTATAAAAACAAAGAAAACCAGCACAGAAATCTGAGACAAACACAGAGACTGAGTCACAAACAAATCCCCCATTCCCAGTTAACCAATGTGGATGGGAAAGTGTGTGGGTCGTGCTTAAAAGTTATGAACTATTAAATGTTACCTATGGGAAAACAGACCCAACCCCATACAACAACAGCTTACACATCAACATCATAACTGCCGGTTTGTTGCCCTATAAACACAGCTCATACTATGGAGGGTCATTTCCAGCAGGTTACAAGAACAAAGAAAGTTCTCAAAAACACTTCTACTATAAGCAATAATAATAATAACAACAATAACCACAACAATAATAAAAATAATAATAATAAAGATAATTATAATAATACGAACCCACTGCTGCAAAATTAAACAAACATAGGGATGGCAATTCCAGATTTCCAAAATGATCAAAATCATTCAGCAAGAACAAAAATAAGAACAGTGGTACTCAACACAGGCGAAGCCAGAGGAACAGCTGCTGTAAAATACATTATAAATAAAGAGGGACAAACAAATATGCGCAAGCAGTTCATCCCTAAAATGACTGACAGCGACCCAGACCCTGGAGCATTACATCTATGTCATGAATGCATAAACACATGTGGTGCAAGTTTTTTCCTCTCAGCGTTTCTTGAATGTCCACAGATGTATAGGAAAAAAACCAGGAGCAGCTCAAGACACTGTGACTAGACTCTCAGGGCTCAGTCTAAATGTGTTCTCACTCAAACGTACACATGGGCACACACACTCATAGATACACACACACACACACACACACACACACACACACAGATGTCCATTTTAGAGCAAGGGGTCATTTGAGAGACCGGCAGCTGAGAGTTTGTCCATTAACACCAGGTCTTCAAAGGACAGGAATGTTCTCGCAGTGTCAGCACAACACTGGAGTGTAACTGAGACGGTTGACGAGTCATGGCAATGTTCTGGGAGAGCTGCTACAGTGTTAAGAGGGACGTGTGAAAACTGTCATTTCGGCTATGGAGAGCACCATTATTCTATTCCCCATGCAGAACAGGGAGAGGACGTGTGTGTTTTCTGAGTGTACTTTACAGAAACTCTACTTTTATCTATGGGTAAAAGTAGCACCGAGTGTGTGCAGCACTGCTGACCTGAACAGCTCCACTTGTTTCTCTTCACAGCATGCTTTGAGCAGTGAAGCCTTTGCTTTTAGTGAACACATTTCACCAGGCCTGTACTCATCCCAGCTGGAAAAAAACAACAGCAGAAAGAGCAGACGCTGCAGAGATACGGACAGCACAGCAGGCCCGTCAGTTAAGCAAATGCTATCTATTGCAGCATTTGACCTTAAAGAGCTATTCACTTCTCGCTAAAAAATTACACTTCTAGTTCAAATACAAATGCTAATCTTCTGGAGGTAAACTGAATGGCATGTTAGTCAATATTAAGTGTTAATGGTGTTATTATGCTAGATCGCTATTAAGGCAGGAATGGTCTCTTTGAGCTCCTTGCACTCTAGCTAAAGACTTCCATATAGACACAATACATCATTTGCTCTTCACTCTCTCATTAGTCACATTTTCCTTTTCTCCTTCACCTAAAATCCAACATAAAGGACATAGAATAAAACTGTGATTGTGATGAACCGCTTTCCCATGAACAGGAAAACTAATTAAAAAGACGATATACAGATACAGGGCTAGAAAAGTTTTATGACTGCTTTTCCTATTTTGTGGGCCTATTAAGTGTGCGTAAATGAGGGAGCGGTTTATGGCCTCTCCTGCTGTTTTGTGAACAGATTTAGGGAATAACGCAGATGAGCAGAGAGATAAAGGCAAAGCAGGAGGGAGAAAGGGGATGTAAAGAGTGAAGGAGGGGAGAGAGGCTTTCTAGGAAAGAAAAAAAAAAGATTTTCTCTCCCATCTGGGAAAGTCACAACAGGTCTAAAGAATGACTTGGATTCATAGGTCATCTCTCTCTCTCTCGCTCTCTCACACACATACACATTTTCCAGTGTATCTGCCTTGGAGACTCGACAGTTAACCACGTCTAGAACGGCACTTCAAAATCCCCTAGGCCAGCTGCAGTTCCACCCATTCAAATCCACAAATGGTGTTTAGGATCTGTCTCGCTCTCAGCTGGTCAGGATGCTAACTTCATGAGGTAACAAGCAATTCTACTGGCTTTACTCAAGTCAAATTCACAATAAACATACTTCAAATCAGCTTCTGTCCTGCTCCACTTTTTATAGGATGGAGCAATGTCATACAAGAACCAGTTCTGGTACCTCAAATGAGTTTTTATTAAATGGTTCTTTAAACAAAATGAAAAACAAATCGGTTCTTCCAAGGCATTACCAAATAAACCTTTCTGAGACATTTATTTTAAATGTCCTTTAAAGAATATTGCTGCTGTAAGACCACACTGGCCAGTGCAAATAATCACACTGGGAAAATGTGGAGTTTGAAGGTTGTGAGGCAACAGTTAACACACATCCCGATGGGACAAGTCATCTTCAGTGGAGAAGGGAAATCTGGCTCAAGAGGATAAACCCTTGGTGTAATATGGAAGCCAACAGTGGGCACGGGCCCACCTATTCCCCTCCCTCCCTGCAGAACTAACATGTCTCTTGTCCAGGAAAGTAGAGCCATCTGTTGTTTGTTTAGATGCAGGGCGTATATTTGAATGAGTGTGAAAAGGGGTGTGTGTGTGTGTGTGTGTGTGTGTGTGTGTGTGTGTGTGAGGGGGAGGGGGAGTCAGTGGGAGAGAGACAGAATATGCAGAATATGCTAATGACAATGCCAATGGTGCTGCCAGAAAATGTGTGTTAGTCTATGTCTGTTTTGCAAGCAATATGTGAAGGTTTTTTTAATAGTGTATGTTCCATTCAAAAGTGCCATATACACATCAGACATCTTTAACAATTAAGAGTGGCCATGAAAAATGAGTGATGGGAGAAAATCTGCAAAATATACATGAAAAGGTCCTAGTCCCGAGTCCTAGCAAAAAAATAAACCCATAGTCAATCTGTCTATGAGTTTAAAATACTAGTAAGATCAGAGTCTAGACCTGGGTGATATAAGTAATGTGTATACTGGTATACCATAATGTAGCATTTCAGTTTTAGTGATATTTTAGCAATATCTTCCATAAATAATTCATACAATGCTCATAAAAATGGATATCCCTGTTGTCCAGCAGCATGTTGTTTTTGAACTATTTTTGCACTGTCCTCATAGGATCTGACAGTCAGGAAAGCTTGTCACTCACTTGGTGCTTTAGACTGTTTTGAAAGAACTGTTTAAATGTGCATGAATTTCTTCCCTAGAAATGTAATTTGAGTGAATTAACATTTAAAATGTTGTCTGAGTTTCTCCTGGGTGTAATTTTGCAAAATTAGCACAAAACACTCAAAACAAGCTACTTTAGGACTGTACAATATTCTTATAGCGCAAAGTAGTAGTCAAAAGGAATTGTCATTAACATTATGAATGCAAACTAAAATTTAACCATCAGTATTGCCCAGTATCATAGCCATATCCTCACTAAAGATAATACATAAAGCGCTGAAGTACAAGCGACAGACAAAACTTTATAGCCTGACTCTGTAATCTGTGACTAACAAATGCTCATATGCACAAACCAGCCATAATTATGCACTAGAGCATACAAAGTCATGCAGGTGTGATATGAAGTCATCCAGGTGTGTCCGAATCCAGGTGTTCGAGTTTATGACCATCTCTGGGGGCACAACAGTTTTTCTGACCTGAACGCTCAACCTTGGGCTGACAAGTTTTCCAGGGCTGTTTGCAAGTTCATGCATGGTCTACGATCAAGAGCTGAAGTCACGACCTTACACAGAGACCATGGCCTCATTGATCATACTTTCCCAATCTTTACTTCACCATAAAGCAACTCTAATCTTCTCCAGGGCTCCCTAAACCCACATTAACCCCAGTGCAAGCCCCTAATGGGGCATGTAGAGCTGATGAGACCCAGCTGGCTTGGCTGGTCATAAAAAGGGAGAAATTAAAGCAGGGGTAGGCAGCATAAAGCCAAGTCCTCTGACACTCACTGTTCGCATTCATGTAAAACACGGAGGAGTGTTTGACTGACTAATCCCACAACCCATGCCTAATGCTGATGTTCCAGGCGAGGAATGTTATTTCAAGTCTATAAAGACCATCATTACATTTCTTGTCATCAATTTCAAAATAGAAACTACGTGGTACTGGCCAAAGTTCTTCCTAACTTTACACAAACTAGTCAAAGAACTTTCCTGTGTGTCTCTAGCACACTAGGAAATGAGTCCCCATTCCTGCTGTGTGACTAGATAAGAGCCCATAAGCTTTCTTATCCTGTATTATTGTGGGAAGAGAGAGGGAATTCCAGAGATAACAGCCCACCGCCTTATTGGAGGCATATATTTGACTTTGCAGAGCAAAAATAGCCTGCTCACAACCCACATTTTTTTTTCTTCATATAAAGTATAACTGAGTAAATGTCTCAAGGGGGAAAGAACATTTACAGCACAAAAATACATTCTGAACATTAGCAGAAAAAAACAGGAACAAATCACTTAAACCATTTCAGTGTAAGGATGCTGGGAGAGACCATCAGCAGAGACTTACCTAAAAGAGCACACACTAGAAGCAGCCATAGCAGATCCATCACTGCTGCTGCTCTGTTTTCCCAGAAGATCTATGGAATGAGAGAAAATGAAACTTCCTAATGCCAGGACAGGGACTCCAGTAGTGAGGGCGTACTGAGGTCTATCCTGTGCTGTTCCTCCACTTCCTCAGGACCAGGTGAGCTTTGAACGGGTGTATCTTATCTACAGCAGAGGAACATCCGTTCCTGGACCCTTCAAGCCCACACACCACTCCACTCCCGTATCCAGAAGTCCCCCTCCTTCCACGAAGAAATCCTCGGAGCTGCCTCAGCCGGTATCTGCTGCTCAGCTTGATCTGAATCTGGATCTGAATCTCAGCACTGGAGAGCCACAGCTGCCCCCTCCCACACACACACTGGGATCCGGGTACCAGTTTGTGGAAGAGAAGTGAAAGCGTTTGCCTGTGTTTAATGATCACACACCCGAGACGCTGTGATAAAGAACACACAGACTGATTCAGCTCAGTCTCTCTCTCTCTCACACACGCTCTCTGTATGTCTCTCACCCTCTCTCTCTTATTGTCACCAGCCACGAGCGCCCACAAAGACAGAGCTAGGTAGCCCAGCCCATGCTCCACTTCCCATTTGCTGCCAGTTGACAGAAAATGAAGGAGAAGCTTCTTTTCTTGGACGTTTGCACAATTATCAGCAGTGTTTAAACCTGCCAAAGATGTGTCATGGAACCGCAGGTTGTGAATCTATCCGCGCCGGAGCATCGACATCCAGGGGGGGCTCCAGGGGGTCTTCACTTCACTGTTCAGGAGAAGAAACGAGACTTTCTCTCTCCTCTACAGATATCCACGCAGCCAGAGAAACACAAGGAGTCCTTCAGTCAGTCTGGTATATCCTGACTGTCACTGAAAAACAGCTCCGCTGAAAGGGACGGAGGCAGATTGGACGCGTCCCAGTTTCTATGCTATAAAAAGCGTTGAGAATGGTCCGGCTGCGTTTGGGCTGGCTCTGTACTCAGCCTTTGGAGCCTTTAGGTACTCTGCTGAGGTTCATTCAATTAATCAGAACTGTTCAGCCCCTGCTTCAACTCCTAATGGACATGCCCTTTCTAATACCCGTAAAAATACAGTTTCTCCCGATTTTCTCCTCGTCTGAACCTCCCAAGCGTTTGTGTCCCATTCCTCAAATTTCAAAACTATAAGCCCCGCCCCCTGTACCGGTAGACCTCGCCCACTACACACTGGAGCACCGCCCATCCTGCCCCCTAGCGCCGCACATTTCGAAGCAGGTGTGAAAATACTCTGTCTGGACAAAAGTATTGGGACGCCTGACCATTCCACCAAAAGGAATATTGCATTCAAATACACAGATTTTAATATGGAGTTGGTCCCCCTTTGTAGCTATAATAGCTTATTGGAAGGTTTTCCACAAGATTTTGAAGTGTTTCTGTGGGACATTTGTGACCATTTATTCTACAGAGCATTTATGAGTTCAGGAACTGATGTTGAAGAGGTTGGATGGGGTTGAGATTAGTGCTTAATTTAAATTTCAGTCCATTTCTTCCAGTCAATGTGTTTATGAAGCTTGACATTGTCCAAAATGGCTTGGTATGCTGAGGTAATAGGATACATTCACTGAAAGTAAGGGGCCACCTGAATTTAAGAGCTATGTCCCAATAGTTCATTTATAGTTGTGTCCCAATAGTCTCTGACCTCACCACAGTCCTATCTGGTTGTTTCAGTTCTTTTGAAGAACACACAGTCCAAACAAATGTGACTGGAGAGGCAAGTTAATGAAAACAATATGCTGTAAAAATGAGTGCTTTTCTTATTAAAAATAGCATAAATCTAAACGAACACATTAATACAACACGTTTCAATATGCAATGCAGCTGCAATCTGTAATTCACACAAATGGAAAAAAATATTACACAGCCACAGGACTCAGCCAGCCACATTTATCATCCAGATATGGAAAAAAAATTTACATGTTTCTATGTGAAATATTTGGGAAATATGGACATAACTATGAAGATGAACATAGAGATTCTAGAGAATGTTCATTATTATTGCATTTCTTGAGTGGTCAATTGTTGTTTAATTTAATTTAATTAGAGTTGAATTGCACGCACCTTACCATGTGAAGTGTGTGTTTGAAAACCAGTTGCATGTGACAGTACAGCTCAATCAATAAAAATGTTATATCACACATAAAATCTACAGTATACCAAAGTAGTAGAAAAAATACTTTTATATTGTAGTCAGACAGTGATAAAAAGTAATAGTTATGGATTATGTATACTTATAATGTATTATTATTATTATTATTATTATTATTATTAATAATAATAATAATAATAACAATAATAATAATAATAATATTACTATGATTATTATTATTATTATTATTAATAATAATAATAATAATATTATTAATAATAATAATAATAATAATAATAATAATATATAGTCTGACATTACAGTTATAATTTATAATTTTACTGTGTGTTGTTTTACTATTTAAAAGGGATCAATATTCTATTTGTCCCCTAATCTAACTCCCATATAGAGCACAAGTGAAGCATCAGTTCCTCCATGGCAAAAAAATACTTTGAGACTACCACTTTCTTTTTAAAAATGTACAATTATTTAAACTTATTGATACACATGTATCTATAGGGCTTGTATTGACCTGTTTATGGACTTTAAGTAAGAAACCATAGGATATCAGAGTAATCTGTTAAGAATAAAGGATTTGACATTGATCCCCTTTGGCTAATGTGTGGATTGGCCAGAACAGAGTAGGATGTGGATTACACTGGCAAGCAGGTCAGTAGGATTATTTTCTTAAGCTGTATTTCTACACATACATTTTGTTTTTGTTTCCCCTTGTATTGCTCTACCAACTCAGAGATGTGTCTGGATTGGCACTGTAATCCACATTCAACTCTACTCTGACCATTTCACACCGGAAGACAAAAAACAAATCACTGGATCAGTGTCAAATTCTTCATCTTTAAATTTAACAGCATAATCTGATATCTGTTAATTTTACATTAACAGATTACTCTGGTACTGCACAGTATGCCTGGCCTCTCGATAGAAATATTTGATCATTTTACAGGAGACACGCCGTTAGTTTGGTCTTTGATCAGTAAACGCAGGCAGATCTTGTCCAGTAATGTTGCTAAATTAACTCAATAGATGTTTGTCCTGGTTTTGGTGTTTTAATTCAAGTAAATTAGGTTGTAATTCAAGTTGTTTTTTTCATGTTCCCAGGGGCAAACTTAAAGCCTGCTGTTGTGTTTTGCAAATTTGATCAGTTCAAAGTTTTGAGCTGTTTAGTGAACATATCATGCCTCCATTCACAGCCCGTCCACTTTATTAAGAATTCAGGGAGCAACTTTTTATACTGGTGAGGCTTTGAGGGGAGAGATTTGTTTGCACATTTCATCTGTGGTTTGCATAATTTTGCAGTGCATCTGAAAAAAGTAAATAAATCATTCATCACTTTCCTTTGCCCTGTCTCTTGGGTGCTTCATAAAGAATTTGGAGCTTGCTATGTGAGCCTAGTGTCTCTATACACACACAAACAAACACACACACACACACACGCACGCACGCACGCACACACACACACACACAGATCAGGAACAAGTCTACACTAAAGAGTCTGCTGAGACAACATTCAGTCTCATTGTAAAATTCAGCCTGTGAAACTTTGGGTGGAGGTAGCTCTGTGGGTAGGATACTTGCCTCTGGACCAAGAGATCGTGGGTTTGAATCCTACCTTCAGCACACCACCACTGGGTCCCTGAGCCCTTAACCCTAAGTTGCTCCAGGGAGACTGTCCCCTGTAGTTAGGGAATGGAAGTCGCTTTGGATAAAAGCATCTGGTGAATGTAAACTTCACACTGAGAATTATAGAGTCATTGAAAAGCAAGTCATCTTAACTGTTGTGAATGAACAGTTAAAAACACTGATTGCCGTGGTTGCGAGAGGCTCACATAAGCACCTAAGCTGGTCTCCTTATATGGTTAAGGATGGTAGTTTTAATTTAGTAGTCAGTGTTTGTTCAGCACTAGTTACTGTATACATTTACATTTACTGAATGTGGTTCTGTCTCCTGTGCAATAATACGTTCCT